>CM040913.1:11808238-11858238 GCA_023029165.1 Gobiocypris rarus | reverse complement strand
TAAGCAAATAATAAAACTACTTTGATCAGTTTGATGGAGAAATAATAAAAATACAAGGACAAAATGGTGGGGAAAAAAAGAATAAGGTCGTGATTTAAAGTCAGATAAACATGCTTTAGCTGTGTTTAAATTTAAAAAATTGTTCTTTTGTTCACTTTCTCACACACATAATATCACACATACATTCTCCTTCTCACAAACAAACCCTTTAATTATCTTAGTACACACATACACACACACACACACACACACACACAAACATACGTTTAATCTCATTCCTGATCCTCAAAGAACACCTTGGCCATGGCATGGCCGACCTTTTGAACTTTCTTCTCTTTGGCATCAGGACCCATGTTTGCTCGGGCCAGACCAAGCCAGTACTTCTCAGTCCGCATTTGATAATCTGCAAGCGCTTCTCCAGGCTCTACTGGAGGATGGTCCGCATCTAATAGAGAGATACAGAGAGAGTGTCAAAATACTGCTTAAGCATACTGCTTATGCTTTATTTAAAAATCCCTATAATATACCTTTATATTCCTAAACAACTTTGGTATTGCCACTTGATGTTCAATGTAAAATCTGGGACCTGAAGTACTGAAATGGAGATACTTCGAACACCCCTGATAAGGATGATGAGGCAACAAGTCTCTTTGTTTAGCATACTACCCAACCACGAGGCAGCCACAAGCTAACAATCAGTGATGTTATTACAACTGACAGGCGAAACAGGCATCTAACAATAATGAATTTAAGCGAGAAGGACCCCAAAGCAAAACACACAGCTCTGGTTGTCAAAGAGGATCAGTGGATGTTGACCTGGGTCTTTTCAGCTAAACCCTTGGTCATGTCTACCTCATGGACCTGACCCAAATCAATCATGGCCTTGATCATTAAGGAAAATGCATGTGCCCGCCCACAGGGATGGACTTTGAATTTCTCACACAGGTATGAAACGGATTATTTTGAACAGTTTGAAAGAAAACTGACTATCAAAATACTTTTCCCTGTCATAAATGTGTATGAACTTCAAAATTAAGTGGCAAAATACATACCTTCACCCTCCTCTTCAGATGTCTCCTCTTCCTCATCGTCTTCCTCATCACCTCCCTTTGCATCCTCTTCTTCATCTTCATCTTCTGATTCTTCCAGCCACTCCTGCGTCTCTAAAATAAGAATTCAGTGCTCTAGTGTGGAAATATCAAAATACTGTTGGCATACTTGTTGCTACTTAACATTTATATGTGAAATTTACATGATATGTGTAATAGTTTGAACAGCAGTCTATGGGAATTTACCATTCTCTGAAAAGTGTGGATATAAAAAGAAGAAAATAGGAAAAACCTAGAAATATACAAAACTATTTTCAATCTGTTTCTTCTCTATTTTCATCACATGGATGGACAGACGGACAGAGCCTTAATATTGTCCTACTGAAGCTGAAGGGAATTCTGGGCTGTCTTTCCACTTACTGGGATCCATTTCCACTAAAACGTCCCACTGGTCCATCTTATGCAGGTCCAGGCTGTAGAGATCACTGAGGGTGAATTGTCGATCTCCCACCTCAAACATTCCGCCGTACAAGTACAACTTGCCGTGCTTTACTGTTGCCATGGCACTAGAGCGAGACAGGGTTCCACCAGGAAGCCATTGCAGCCGCATCTTCATCATCCTCCTCCTCTCGTCCTCAATGTCCTCCTCTGCCCGTGCGGCTGGAATCACTTCCTTGATGGTCATAACCGTTCCGTCCTCGGCAACAATCTCTTTAACAATCTCAGTGGGACCCTGTGCCTCCTCGTTGTCCTCTTCTGTTTCATTCTGCCTGTTCTCCTTCGTCCCACGGCGCTTCTTCTTCTTCTCTGACTTTTTGCCCTGCCAAGAAAAAAATAAAATAAAAATGTATGTATTTATTTAGAGGCTTTATTAAAGCAAAACATCACACCAACCTTTAGCTGTGCAGGAAACCACCGGTTTTTGTTGATATCATAAAAGTAAAGGTCATTAAAGAAGTCTCCTTCCAAAGACTCCTCATCTTCCTCGTCGCAGACACCACCGAAGAGGAGCGCTCGGCCCCCGGGGCCCACAGCCAGCGAGAAGCCAGAACGAGGATGGGGTTTCACTCCTGCAGGGTTCACTCGCGTCCATGTCCACTTTTCTGCAGGACAAGAGCCAAAACACATATGCTAATCTTTTCAGAAATGGAAAGTGTATCTTCATAATAAAACCAGAAATGGAGAGAAAGCAGCCCACGTTAAACAAGTGATCACTGTGGAGGCTCTAATGATGGTACCTTGCTCCTCTTTGCCTTCCCTCCTCAGCAGGAACATGTCAGAATGGATGGTTCCTTTATCCACATCCTTCTTCGCTCTCTGGAAGAGAAAAGCGGCCATTACCACCTACGTCTGTTTACTCTCGTGGGTTTACTCAAGGACAAGCTCTTGGAAATGACACAATACCTTGCTCTCTGTGTAGAGCAGCCTCATTTTGCGTGACCATGTTGATTTGCAACTTCAAATTAACATGCTCATGCAAAATGAGGCTAAACATAACACAGGTCTAACAAGTCGCATGTTCTTTAATGGAGGTGTTGAATATCACCATTTAAGCACTTAAAATGAACGGTCTTCAGTTTAATTGTCATATTCATACAGGGAGTGCAGAATTATTAGGCAAGTTGTATTTTTGAGGATTAATTTTATTATTGAACAACAACCATGTTCTCAATGAACACAAAAAATATCAAAGCTGAATATTTTTGTAGTTTATTAGGAAGTAGTTTTTAGTTTTAGCTATTTTAGGGGGATATCTGTGTGTGCAGGTGACTATTACTGTGCATAATTATTAGGCAACTTAACAAAAAAACAAATTTATACCCATTTCAATTATTTATTTTTACCAGTGAAACCAATTTAACATCTCAACATTCACAAATATACATTTCTGACATTCAAAAACCAAACAAAACAAATCAGTGACCAATATAGCCACCTTTCTTTGCAAGGACACTCAAAAGCCTGCCATCCATGGATTCTGTCAGTGTTTTGATCTGTTCACCATCAACATTGCGTGCAGCAGCAACCACAGCCTCCCAGACACTGTTCAGAGAGGTGTACTGTTTTCCCTCCTTGTAAATCGCACATTTGATGATGGACCACAGGTTCTCAATGGGGTTCAGATCAGGTGAACAAGGAGGCCATATCATTAGATTTTCTTCTTTTATACCCTTTCTTGCCAGCCACGCTGTGGAGTACTTGGACGCGTGTGATGGAGCATTGTCCTGCATGAAAATCATGTTTTTCTTGAAGGATGCAGACTTCTTCCTGTACCACTGCTTGAAGAAGGTGTCTTCCAGAAACTGGCAGTAGGACTGGGAGTTGAGCTTGTCTCCATCCTCAACCCGAAAAGGCCCCACAACCTTATCTTTGATGATACCAGCCCAAACCAGTACTCCACCTCCACCTTGCTGGCGTCTGAGTCGGACTGGAGCTCTCTGCCCTTTACCAATCCAGCCACGGGCCCATCCATCTGGCCCATCAAGACTCACTCTCATTTCATCAGTCCATAAATCAGTCTTGAGATATTTCCTGGCCCAGTCTTGACGTTTCAGCTTGTGTGTCTTGTTCAGTGGTGGTCGACTTTCTGCCTTTCTTACCATGGGCATGTCTCTGAGTATTGCACACCTTGTGCTTTTGGGCACTCCAGTGATGTTGCAGCTCTGAAATATGGCCAAACTGGTGGCAAGTGGCATCTTGGCAGCTGCACGCTTGACTTTTCTCAGTTCACGGGCAGTTATTTTGCACCTTGGTTTTTCCACACGCTTCTTGCGACCCTGTTGACTATTTTGAATGAAACACTTGATTGTTTGATGATCACGCTTCAGAAGCTTGGCTATTTTAAGACTGCTGCATCCCTCTGCAATATATCTCACTATTTTTGACTTTTCTGAGCCTGTCAAGTCCTTCTCATCTCTCTTCACTGGCTGCCACTTGTTGCCCGCATCAAGTTCAAGGCCTTGACACTCGCTTATGGATCCACCACAGGCTCGGCACCAGCATATTTCGACTCGCTCCTACGAGTCTACACCCCTACCAGAAGCTCAGGTAAGGAGCGTAGGCTTATGGTACCATCACAGAGAGGCATGAAATCCCTCTCCAGAACTTTTTCATTCACCGTTCCTGGCTGGTGGAACAATCTTCCTACCTCCATCCGGATGGCAGAATCACTGTCATCATTCAAAAGACAGCTAAAAACTCATCTCTTCCGTGAACACTTATCATAAAAAAAAAAAAAAATAAAAAAACTCTTCTCTTTATTTTCCTTATTCTAGCTTAAGCTTATTCTATGTAATATCCAAAGCTTGGTATTTAAGGCACTTTTTGCGTTTTGCGCCTATTCATGACCGATCGCTTCCTGTACTCCTATGTTGTAAGTCGCTTTGGATAAAAGCGTCTGCTAAATGCCTAAATGTCTAATGTCTAAATGTCTTCTTTTGACCCATTTTGCCAAAGGAAAGGAAGTTGCCTAATAATTATGCACACCTGATATAGGGTGTTGCACTCCCTGTATTTTGTTGCATAATTTTGCAATAGTGGGCTGCACAAATTAAGGCACTGTAAAATTGCTTGTGACCGGACATCAATAGGAATCTATAATAATGTGCCAAGTTGCTTAGCAACTACTAGCATGATTTATTGGACATAGTGTGACCATGTAATTACATGTACAAAAACTCCCTATACTTTAGTAGTACCATACAATATAGTATTCATACTGTACTATGATATTGTTGAATTAATGCCACGTAGAATTAAGGCAGTTCTGAAGGCGAAAGGGGGTCAAACACAGTATTAGTATGGTGTTCCTAATAATCCTTTAGGTGAGTGTATGTTTGTGTGTGTGTGTGTGTGTGTGTGTGTGTGTGTACTCATGTACATTAGATAAGATATACTAGATAATATACTCATGGACATTAGATAACATTAACCCATGGCAAAAACAACATGAAATATTTCATATATTTAAAACCTCAGCTCAGATTTAACCTGCCTTGTATTGCTACAATATCGGTAGTATACATAAAAGAAAGATGTCTACTTATTCTCTGTGTTGCCTAGACTTTGTCAGAATGAATGGAAGCTTTGTGTCATCCAGCAGACTTTTGACATCTCTCAGGGCTTTCATGAAAACTACAGATTATACTTGAGCATTTTTGAATACCCACCCACAGACATTTGGATGACTCGAGTTTTTTCATTCTCTCTGTATTTACGATTCTTTGCAGCTATGTTTACTCTAGTCACGATAAAAAAAATTCCTTTCTAAAATAAAAGCCTTTCTAATATATGTTTAGTTTTATTAAAAGCACATTTTGCCAGCATTGAAGAACCCCTTTAAGCATAAAATCTGAGTAAACAATTGCAGTGTGCATAATAAATAAAAATCACAGTAATAATCAGAACACATACAGATTTGGAGTATCCGCCATAGATGATGACGCCGTTGCCATCGGGAGTGGGGGTCATTTGACAGGCTGAACGTGGACAGGGGCCAGTTCCTGTGGGCTGGAGACGGCTCCACGTGAATGTGTCCAGGTTAAACGCATGAATATCATTGTAATAGATATAATCCCTGTAGAGCGAAGAACATATGCATCATAAAAAAACTTGAACGTACATTTGAATATATAATATATTATTATTATTATAAATAATAATAATAATTTTATATATATATGTATATATGTATATATATATATATATATATATATATATATATATATATATATATATATATATATATATACACACACACACATATCCAAATAATTTATATTATTTATTAAATAAATTAGATTTATCTGATAGATAAATTCATTCACTGAATATATTAATTCATATTCTTATACACATTTTCTGGAACCTGTAGCTCATTCTAAAAAAAACACATTCCCGCTTTAGGGTACAACAAAAAGTAAGAAGTTTACAATACTATACTGATTTTAATAATGAGAAGTTGAAGCTGGGGACGTATGCATCTGCCTGTACCTGGTGCTCTCATGGAAACCTCCAAACACAAGCAGTTGTCGTTTGCTCAGGACCATGCGATGTCCACTCCTGCCAGACGGAGCGCCAGGAGCTCTGAGAGGACAAAGCGGACATATTTCAACAGGTGGTCAGGATGCCAACTCCAAAGTCAATCCTGTTAGTTTAGACCTCTATACCCCTAGTGACAGCATGACCTATTGGATTTTATTTCAGTCAATGTTTATTTTTATTTCGTGACAAATGTTTTTTTATGGTCTTAGCTTTAGTTTTAGTTAAAGTCACCATAAACTCAAACCTCAATTCTTATATTTTTATTGAATATTGCAGTATTTATTATAGATTTTTTTCTCATTCGAGGAGCCATTTCACTTGTATATATGTCAAAAAGAAAAGACTGTTGAAAATTCAGATTCATACTGACTTTAAAATAGTCATGACATTTTTTTTTTTAATATTTTAATATTCACAATGGTAATCAAGTTTTTTGCTCAAAAAAAAAAAAAAAAAGTGGAAAAACTATTATTTTGAGCCCTCATTCTGACCCTCTGTCTAAAATGCTTGCTATTGCACGTGATTAAGGGTTTTGAAAACATTGTTCATATAAAACTCATTTACAAACGAAGCATTAGGAATGTGTTTACTTTCTGTTTTTGGTGCAGCTGCTGTCAGATAACTGACTGATTCATCTGTCAATAAATGTCTTAACGCCATCGTTTACAAAACAATCTGTGGTCAAATTTTCTGAACAAACATTTAATCCTCCGTCGTGATCCAAGGTGCCATTAAAAAAAAAACCATCCACTTGTTCTTGACGCTGGTTTCATTCTGATGTTTCTACAGAAATTAATAAATTAGCTGTTTAAACAGGGCGCAATAAAGTGAACATTTCGCTTAAATTTACTCTTCCATTTGTCCTGTTTTCAACAGACTTAAGTGTGTGAAGTATGTCCGAAAGTGACCAAGCATCTGTATAGTTTATCCAATGAAGACAGCGTCAGTGATTATAATCTATTATGGGCTCTATTTGCTTTTGATGCAACGCTCACATCCGGTGCAGGCAAGTATCAACTGTTAAAGAGAATGAACGGCAGTGGGCGGGGTTTACCGTGCGATGATCTAAAAGTATTAGTCTATGTCTTGCTCTGGAGGCAGGCATATGTAAATGTATTTGCCCATATGACATCACAAATCCAACAATATTCGATTTTAAGCAGAAAAGGCTGTGATATTATTGCTTAATATTATGCTATTATATACACCGATCAGCTGACTATTGACAGGTGAAGTGAATAACACTGATTATCTCTTCATCACGGCACCTGTTAGTGGGTGGGATATATTAGACAGAAAGTGAACATTTTGTCCTCAAAGTTGATGTGTTAGAAGCAGGAAAAATGGGCAAGCGTAAGGATTTGAGCGAGTTTGACAAGGGCCAGATTGTGATGGCTAGACGACTGGGTCAGATCATCTCCAAAACTGCAGCTCTTGTGGGGTGTCCCTGGTCTGCAGTGGTCAGTATCTATCAAAAGCGGTCCAAGGGAGGAACAGTGGTGAACCGGCGGCAGGGTCATGGTTGGCCAAGGCACATTGATGCACGTGGGCAGCGAAGGCTGGGCTGTGTGGTCCGAACAAACAGACGAGCTACTGTAGCTCAAATTGTTCAAGGAGTAAATGCTGGTTCTGATAGAAAGGTGTCAGAATACACAGTGCATGACAATTTTTAGCGTATGGGGCTGACGCCTGTACACCACTGAAGGTGGGCATTTGAGCATCAGATTTGGACCACGGAGCAATGGAAGAATGTGGCCTGGTCTGATGAATCACATTTTCTTTTACATCACCTGGATAGCCTAGTGCGAGTGTGTCGCTTACCTGGGGAACACATGGCACCTAGATGCACTATGGGAAAAAAGCAAGCCAATGGAGGCAGTGTGATGCTTTGGACAATGGTCTGCTGGGAAACCTTGGGTCCTGCCATCCATATGGATGTTACTTTGACACGTACCACCAACCTAAGCATTGTTGGAGACCATGTACACCCTTTCATGGAAACGGTATTCCCTCGTGGCTGTGGCCTCTTTTAGCAGGCCAGTCAAGGTCCTCTACACCAAACTCGCTCATCCATGTCTTTATGGACCTTGCTTTGTGCACTGATGCGCAGTCATGTTGGAACAGGAAGGGGCCATCCCCAAACTGTTCCCACGAAGTTGGGAGCAAGAAATTGTCCAAAATGTCTTGGTATGCTAAAGCAAATAAGAGTTCCTTTCACTGGAACTAAGGGGCCAGGCCCAACCCCTAAAAAACAAGCCCACACCGTCCATCATATTGCCAGACAGAGAAGCCTGATTTGTCACTCCAGAGAACACGTCTCCACTGCTCTAGAAACATGCTTTACAGTGGCAGCATAGCTTTGCAAGGCTTGGATCCAGCTGCCATGGAAACCCATTCCATGAAGTTCTTGAACTAATCTGAAGACCACACAAAGTTTGGAGGTCTGTAGCTAATGACTCTGCAGAAACTTCTGCGCACTGTGCGCATCAGCATGTGCTGACCCTGCTCTGTGATTTTAAGTGGCCTACCACTTTGCTACAATACCACTAACAGTTGACTGTGAAATATTTGGTAGTGAGGAAATTACACAAATGGACTTATTGCACAGGTGTAAACCTATCACAGTACCAAAAACAAAACAATACTCACTTGATTTGCTCCCATGTGCGTGTGCCCAGGTGAAGCACCCACAGATCTTTATAGTGATAGAACTGCTCACCGTCAGGGGACGCAAACTCCCCCCCAAATATCCACATCTGCCCCCCGCCCTGGGGAACTACCACTGACTGCCGGGAGATGGAGAGAGAGAAACAGAAATGTGCTTGAGATAAATGCTTATTATGTTAGAACAGTCTGACCCCTGGTGGTGAAGTCTGAAATAACATGTCCAGTATTACCTGCTCCTTTATATGGTGCATCATGCTTTTTTGTTCATAAATTTTTTCAGTCAAAATTTTTTTTAAAATATTTCAAGTGAGTTAAAGGAGTACTTGTTGAGCGCAGCGTCTTGGAGGAGGGTTTGGGATCTCTGCCTTCACCCAGGTGTTCTTCTTTATGTTGTAGAAGAATAAGTCATTGTACAGAAAAGTCTGGAAGAATGGAAACATTTCAGTGACATAGTTGGCACATAGCAATTATCAACCACAGCCTTCAAAGCATCCTTTTAAGTACATAGCTGATCAAAATCTAAATTTACATTGATTTTATTTTTTACTTCATTCTGTTTTTGCAGGGGTTTTCAATCCTTTTGATGCCATAATAACAGCCAAATATGATCATCCTCATGCAAGGGACACCTATCCTAAAACTTAAAAGTCAGTCAACTATATGTTTTCATATATACCTTGAAAAATTAATATAATATGTGAAGTATTATTTGGAAAATATTATATATAATATAATTATGTTTTTTCTTTCTACACACTATAGTACAGTCTTTATTCTATTTAAATATTTTTTTAAATAATTATTTAATCTTAAAATAATTAATTTTATTAAAACTCCAGTTTAAAACCCCCTGTTTTAATGAACAGCTGTGGTATTTGCTATAAACTATGGTTTAATTTACAATGGCAGAGTTTTGTGAGGGATATGAACTGTGCTGGAAAATAAACTGGTAGCTGGTTTCTAGTTGGTTCCAGCTGAAGCTGGTCATTACCTGGTGGACATCTCGTACCGGCACCAAACCAGCATAAAGGCGGTCAAGATGGTTTGTGGAACATGACAGCTGACTGACCAGCTAGAAACCAGCTCCAAAGCAAAGCTACACATTTGCCAACAGGGGTACCGTGAAATACCTTCTTCCCATTGAAAAATTCCCCTCCGAATAAAACCAGCTCGTCTTTTTCAGGATGCGCACATAGAGAGGCGTTCAACCTGCGGACAAAACGAGCTATCAGTCAAAAGGCACAGTAACAGTCACGTGATTCACACCTGTACACGTGAACGCTCACCTGGGTGACGGAGGAGCACACGCAGTCTCGATCACCTGCGTCTTTTCGCGTCCAGAGACTGAAATTCTGCTATCAAAGCCTCTAAATCCTCCTATTTCAATAAAACAGAATACAAGTATTCTTTTCTGAGTCTGACATGTATGCTGGTTTAGTGTGTTTGTGTTGGTATAAGTTCCCTCACCTCCTCTCTTTTCGATCGTTTTGACACCTTCTTCTCCATTTTGGCGGCGGTTTTCTCTGCTCCTTTAACTTTCTTTTCTTTTTTACCCTTTTTACCCATTTTGATTGCTTTAAAGAACGCAGGATGAAGTAAGCGTGACAATTACAACCACATGGATATTTAAACGAACTACAAAAAAGATGATATACTTCCGCCAACAACATGCCGCTCGGTGGTTTGTTGTAAACGCTCCTGCGCTACAGCGACACTTGCTGGTGTGGGGGAGCTGCTTGTTTGCACTGATATAACAAATACGAAAAATAATAATTTATATTATAGCTAATATTAGGCTAAATACAGTGTGTATATGTGTGTGTGAGCCTCTCTGGCTCCAGGCTTCCAGTCATATGTCTGCACAACATCAAGCAGCAAACAGCAGGAGGTTTTTGGGCATACAAAGTAGGCCTAAATACATACTAGAATATGACAATACACTTTTCCAGTATGCGTGTGGAAATGTATATGACCAGATGCCCTAGTTTTCCTCACTATCTCTCTTTGTCCATTAAGCTGTCCAGTTTGATGCATCTTAATTTCAAACACTGAGCTGTTGTCTGTTTGAAAAGTGTGTGTTTGAGGGTGCATGTTGTTTTTAGGAGCTCTCAGACTGAAACTAGGCTATTTCTTTTAGATAGAAATTGGTCTCCTCTGTGCTTGCGTAGTTCTCTGAAGCTCAAGTTTATACAAAGAGGTTCTCAAGTTTATACAAAGAGTTTATACAGGCTTTCAGTCTCGTTCTGCGCCTGATTGCCTCAGACCTACAGTCACACACACACACACACACACACACACACACACACACACACACACACACACACACACACACACACACACACACACACACCTACCTCGACTGTCGTGTCATGTGACCTGGTGGCTGGCCTCCATCGATCACACTGATTCACATGAGTTCGCCTTGGGCTGCAATCATTCTTAAACAGCAAACATGTTTTACAAAATTACTCTCACGAAACATTGCCATAAGACAACACTTAAGTAAGGCTATATGGTAGTTAATGCAAGAGCTAACATGAAAAAAACAATGAAGAGTACTTAATCTAGGTCATTTATTTCTACAATTACGAATATAATTGTTTAGAAGTCTCTTATGTTCACTGATCAAAGATACAATAAGAACAGTAATATTATTATATTATTATTACAATTGAAAATTATGGCAAAGCTTACTTTTTTTCAGTGCCCCATGATCCGTTAGAAATCATTCTGATATGTTGATTTGTTGCCCAGTGAACATTTCAAATGATCATTGTTTATTATTTAATATTTTAGTAATAGTATTATTTTTGTGGAAACTGTGATACATATTTCAGGATTCTTTGATGTATTGAACACTTTATATAAATGGTAATGTTTTTGCTGCATATAAGAATCAATCTTCCTGACTTAAGTCTTACTGACCCCAAACTTTTGAACAGTAGTGTGTATATATAATATAGAGCGATCAGGCATAAGATTATGATCAGCATGAATGAGTTCTAAAGGATCATGCAACACTGAAGACTGGAGTAATGATGCTGAAATTTAACTTTACAACACTGCTCTAGAGCAAAAGGGTTTGCATATATCTTTGCATGACACAAAGATGGATGTTCATGTTTGTGGTCTACAGGCTAAACATGCTAGTTTGTAAAAGCAAGAATATGGAGTTTTTTAAGAAACTAGTTTAAAGAAACTTTTTAGTGAAATATCATTCAGTGTCATCTTTGTTTTTCTTTATTTAAAATAAAAAAATAAAGAAAGAAATACCTACAAATCTCTGGTGAACAAATGTAATGAATCATTTGTCACAAAAGTAGTGAAATGTGACAATCGTGTGTCACTGTGATGCCATTTCAATGTCTTTTCATAGAGGGCAGATGTCAGTGCAGGGCAGACTCAGGGTACGTTTACATGACAACGATGTACTAAAAACGTGTTTTGTGTACGGACGACAATGCTGTCAAACCGATCCGTTCACACAGATCCGCGAAAACGACTAAAAACGCTGTACTATGCTGCCAGGCCATGAGTTGGCGATGTCACTGTAAAAAAAAAATAATAATAAAATACTCGCCCATAGACTGAACACGTAATAGGTATCACGTCACCGATTTCACATTCTCGCATTTTTGTAGTTTACACGGAGTGTATTGTAAAGAGTTAAAAAAAAAAAATATTATAATAAATAGTCTCATTGGATAAAAACAAGCCACATCAATCCCTAAACTATTTCCCACCAAATACTCTTTTAACTCTTTAAATTTGTCAAATTATGGAGATTAAATGCATTGTGAATATCTCATGTTGTCTTGAAAAGCAAGTTTGATTTTAACATGAACTATGTCAGATGTAAGAATGACACTCAAAGTCAGCCTTAAATGCCTGAATAGTGTTGCAGATTTCATGAATGCCGTTTAACTCTCTAGAACCATCTTTTCTCTCACTGTCATGAAGCACACAAGAGGAGAGACACTCACAGATGATCTGCAAGAGCCATTTTGGCTTGGTCTTCCACCAAACGCCGAAGAAATACACGGGAACTCCTGTGGCGATGATTCCGAATCCTATAGCACACTCCGCAGGGGTTTTCCAGATGGACACCACGATGAGGAACATGCAGGCCAGTACGAAGGAAATGGGCAGCAGAATATTGACCTAGTGGACAGAGAGAGGTGGGACAGCTTTGAAAATGTGATCAAAAGTCTATTTAAAGTGCTGTCGGAAAGTATAAAGTATGTTTATTAAATAACATTTATTTCACATATGAAAGACACTGCAGAAATGTACAGCTTAATGTTGCTCTCTTCTCTGACAATCACCATTCTTCTCTGGATGCTCATTCTGGTAGGACATCCTGATCTTTGATGTTTGGGTTGTGTTGTGTTTTCTCCATTTGTATACAATGAGCTTCAGAGAGCTCTAAGAATGGTTCAAAGCAGTTCTTTTTATAGCCTTCTCCTGTCTTTTTTCTCCTTACAATTTCATAACAAAGTTCCCCAGAGGACCTTCTTACTCTTTGTGATAGCCGGACTGGTCTGGTTTTGCAGAATGGTTCACTTACTTCAGCTTGTTTACAGATGACCTGACAGACTCCTCAAGCTCCCTCTGGCCCTGTTTACACCTGGTATTAAGATGCGTTTTGCTGGATCGGATCACAAGAGGAAGACACTAAATACAGGCATAATCGGGGTCTAAAACGTTTTGAGCTTGTCCACTTTGGACCACTTCCAAAGGTAGTCGAAAATGCATTAGACCGGATTGCTTGCATAGTCGTAAAGGGATAGTTCACTTTGAAATTAAATTTTGCTATGTTTTAGCTTACCTCATGGGCATCCGAGATGTAGGAGTATTTGTTTCCCCAGTAGTTTCAATTTTGATCATTTTAGGTCAAACCGTTCTTGTCTGTGCCTCACATAATGCAGGTCTATGGTCACCACCTCAAAGAGCATACACAGAGAAGTCTGACATCACCATTTTCTCCTGAGCGGCTGGACATCCGAATCAAATTTTGTTGCATTATTTTCCTGTTTAACACTGAAGCTACTTTGAAACAATCTGCATAGTAAAAGCACTAAATAAACTTGACTTGACTTGATAATCAGTGTTATTCACTTCACCTGTCAGTTGTCATAATTCAGTTTGTTTTGTTTAAACCTTTAAACGAGTTTTGAGAATGGCATATTTTGGTTTTATGCATATATCTTGCTGCGTCTCTGAGTGGTGTAGGAAGTCCTTATATGGACATGTTTGCGTGTTTTATGCGAATTACTAGCTGCAACCACTGCAGTTCGCTCATAACCATTGGGAATAGTAATATCAGATAAATCAATATTAGAATGAGTTAGAACAAATTTAGTGTCTGTAGGTGATACTGGTGTAGTTGTGAATTTTGTCCGAGAACCTTTTCTATGCATAATAATTATTTAAAAAATATTAGTCAGTGGGGCCCAGTTGGTCGATTTATTTCAACACACTGGGGAAACCCACTTTATATAGAATACAATATGACTAAAAATCTGTTGTCTTGACATAACACAACTTTAAATTATCTACAAACTCAAGTTGTGTCAAAGCGTTTGAGTAATAACTTTGAGTATCGGACACTATCTTACTCAGCAGGGAATACTTAACTGTTAAATGTAACATGTAGACACTGACTGACCTCCTTCTAACTGCAGGCCTCATCATGTGAAAGTGTCGTCTGTCAACAACAGAATAGCACCTCTAGTCGACTGACCGGTGTGATGCTTGTCAGATGAGTCAGATCTACTGCAGCTCTATTTTCCATATTTGTTATGAAATGTTGGAGATCCTGTCAGGTAAGAATGGATTAGTGAAACAGTTTAGATGTTAGTTAAATGTAAAATGTAAATATTTTAGTGATAATTTTGGTATTGCATGAAATCTGAGCATTTTTGTAATCAAAATGTTTTAAATCATCTGCTTCCCCTGCTTGGCCAATGAAAGCTGCTATGAAGTCCAGACCTTCTGCCTCAAGTCTGAAGGTCTGGTTAGATGAGACTATGACCACACTAACATTCTGACATTTTAACATGACCATGCACCGACATTTACATATCAACACTTTTTAAGTATTTAGCAAGTTTCTGATAAATGTGAACTGGTATTTGCAAGTTAGCCAATCATATCTATCATTTTACTTAAAGACGTCTTAAAAGTACTGCTGTTTACTTCTAAGGGTCAATAAGGGGGCAAAATGCTCATGTAATGCTACATTTTCTGTTTTTGGTCCAACACTAAGACTTAGATGATAAGTAGATAAAGGTTGAAAAATAAAAGGATACAAAAGTGTACAGCATTTCTCATGAACATATTGGAAATAATCATATCTTTCCTCAGTGACCCTGCATGATGTACACTCAAATACAAGAAATGAAGCAGAAAAATCACTCCTTGCAGGCCTCGTGTCCTTCTGCACCACTTGTTGAACAAAAAAACAACAGGAGGCTGGGACTGGGAAGGGAGGAGGGACAGAGGTCAAAAGGTGTTGGGGTGAGACGTATGACTGGAAGTCTGGAGGCAGAGAGGCTCACACACAGAATTAGAAAAATCTCTCACTGAAAGTCTCAATTCCACCCTCACAATGGCGGTCAGGTGACTGGAAGAACGATTCAAGCTGTCATGTGCTTTGGCAACACAGACTTTTATTTGTCCTTTATGTTAGAAAGATTTGAAAGGAACAATGCACCATATCTACTAACCAAGGCTGTTTTTTTTTACATTGATGGTAAATTCTATGTATAATAAATAAAATTGCTTTTATGAACAAATTTTAGTATGCTTCTTTAGTATGTGCCCTGTGACAGAGTATTGTCATTGTTTTGTTTGTTAGGTCAACACATTATTACACATGTGAATTTCGATGAAATATTGGTTAACCACATATTATTATGGAAACTTCCATAACAGCGAGAGGTGTACAAACCCAAGGCTTTGCACAAGACATGCATTCTAATTAGTGTCATAGTTATGGGTACAGCTTAATGTGGGTCAGGGCCCATAGGAGTGATCCCATGGAAAACGAATGTAAACCTGTTAACATATTCCACATTGTTCAGGGGAATATGGCTTCATGTTCATACATTTGACATTTATATGACCTTTTATCGGTCAGCGAATTAACACTATATATATCCATATAATATATGACCAAAGCCCCCTGCTACTTGCTGCGTGATGTTGTGCAGAACCAGCATTAACTTCTTGAGCAATTTGAGCTACAATAGCTCGTCTGTTTGATCGAACACACGGACCAGCCTTCCGTTCCCCACGTGCATCAATGAGCCTTGGCCACTCATTACGCTGCCGCCGGATCACCACTGTTCCTTCTATAGAACACTTTTGATAGATACTGACCACTGCAGACCAGGGACACCCCACAAGAGCTGCAGTCTTGGAGATGCTTTGACCCAGTCGTCTAGTCATCACAATTTGGCCCTTGTCAAGCTCATTCGAATCCTTACGTTCGCCCATTTTCCCTGCTTCTAACACAAGGGTTTTCAATCTTTTAGATGCCACAGACCCCCAAATATGATCATCCCTGTATGAGGGACGGTCCCCCCAACCTAAAATGTATAAGGCATCTGTCTTTTATAAACTATTTTTTTTATTTGTTTTATAAATCTAAAATTAGTATCAGTTACATTATTATATATTTAGTTCTACTCAATTTAGTAATGTATTGCTATGTGTATTATTTATTTCTTGTTCATTTGTTTAATTTTAATCAAATTTGTATTTATTTATATTAAACATTTATTTTATTTATTTTAATCTAATTTAATTTATTTAAATTATAACTTACACACACTATATATAGTCTAATATTATCTATAATATCAGTTATTTTTTGCCATTTACATATTTAGAGATACGGTATTTAGTTTTAGACATCGTCAGTGCAATCAAGCAATTTCACAGCAATTCCCCCAGACCAGCAAGCGTCGCTGTAGCGCAAGAGCGATTACAACAAACCAACTCATCTGTCTTGTAGTTAATTTGTCTCAAAGTGGCTGTTCATCCTGCGTTCTTAAAAGCAATTAAAATGGGTAAAACAAAAAAGTGAAAGGAACAGAGAAAACCGCCGCCAAAATGGAGAAGAAGTGGTGAGGGAACTTATACCAACACAAACACACTAAACCAGCATACATGTCAGACTCAGAAAAGAATACTTTTATTCTGTTTTATTGAAATAGGAGGATTTAGAGGCTTTGATAGCAGAATTTCAGTCTCTGGACGCGAAAAAGACGCAGGTGATCGAGACTGCGTGTGCTCCTCCGTCACCCAGGTGAGCGTTCACGTGTACAGGTGTGAATCACGTGACTGTTACTGTGCCTTTTGACTGATAGCTCGTTTTGTCCGCAGGTTGAACGCCTCTCTATGTGCGTATCCTGAAAAAGACGAGCTGGTTTTATTCGGAGGGGAATTTTTCAATGGGAAGAAGGTATTTCACGGTACCCCTGTTGGCAAATGTGTAGCTTTGCTTTGGAGCTGGTTTCTAGCTGGTCAGTCAGCTGTCATGTTCCACAAACCATCTTGACCGCCTTTATGCTGGTTTGGTGCCGGTACGAGATGTCCACCAGGTAATGACCAGCTTCAGCTGGAACCAACTAGAAACCAGCTACCAGTTTATTTTCCAGCACATCCCTCACAAAACTCTGCCATTGTAAATTAAACCATAGTTTATAGCAAATGCCACAGTTGTTGGGTTTTCAAACTGGAGTTTGGTGCCTCCCAAGTGTAGAGAAAAACATTTTAAAACGATTTAAAAAAACATTCTGTTAAAACATATTGATTATTATTATTAAACATTAAATATAAAAAACACATCTAACAGGACTGTACTATAGTTTGTAGGAAAAAAATAACATGATTATTTGACATATTAGAAATGAAATGTTTTCCATATAATTTTTCACAGTATAAATGTTGTCTTCATACATGAAAATATTTAGCTGGCTCTTAAGTTTTAGGATAGGTGTCCCTTGCATGAGGATGATCATATTTGGCTGTGATTGTGGCATCAAAAAGATTGAAAACCCCTGCAAAAAAAAAAAAAAAAATCATTGTAAATTTAGATATGTATAGACTTTGATCAGTTAAGTGCTTAAATGGATGCTGTGGTTGATAATTGCTATGTGCCAACTATGTCACTTCAATGTTTCCATTCTTCCAGACTTTTCTGTACAATGAATTATTCTTCTACAACATAAAGAAGAACACCTGGGTGAAGGCAGAGATCCCAAACCCTCCTCCAGGACGCTGCGCTCAACAAGTACTCCTTTAACTCATTTGAAATATTAAAAAAAAGTATATTTATATATATTTATTTCATGATAGAAATGCACGAAAAGCATGATGCCCCAGATAAAGGAGCAGGTAATACTGAACATGTTATTTCAGACTTCACCACGAGGGGTCAGACTGTTCTAACATAATTATTTATCTCAAGCATATTTCTGTTTCTCTTTCTCCATCTCCCGGCAGTCAGTGGTAGTTCCCCAGGGCGGGGGCAGATGTGGATATTTTGAGGGGAGTTTGCGTCCTGACGGTGAGCAGTTCTATCACTATAAAGATCTGTGGGTGCTTCACCTGGGCACAGGCACATGGGAGCAAATCAAGTGAGTATTGTTTTGTTTTTGACAATTCACTGTGGACTGTGCAATACTCAACAATGTGTTACAAATGAAAGACAATTTAATCTGAGCTAATATCTAAACAGCATCATCACCATTTGTTTTTGCAAGCCAAAAGCTGTTCAAATGTGCTTAAAGACATGACAGCAAAAAGACCCTATTTACACAAACAAAACAATAAAACAAGCATTTAAAAATATATATATATATACACTATATTGTTAAAAGTTTTGGGAGGCCTGCCTTTACATGCACATAAACTTTAATGACATCCCATTCTTAATCCGTAGGGTTTATGTAGTTAGCCCACCCTTTGCAGCGATAACATCTTCAGTTCTTCTGGAAAGGCTTTCCACAAGGTTTAGGAGTGTGTTTATGGGAATTTTTTAGCATTCTTCTAGAAGCGCATTTGTGAGGTCAGGCACTGATGTTGGGCGAGAAGGCCTGGTTCGCAGTCTCCGCTCTAATTCATCCCAAAGGTGTTCTATTGGGTTGAGGTCAGGACTCTGTGCAGGCCAGTCAAGTTCCTCCACATTAAACTCGCTCATCCATGTCTTTATGGACCTTGTTTTGTGCACTGGTGCGCAGTCATGTTGGAACAGGAAGGGGCCATCCCCAAACTGTTCCCACAAAGTTGGGAGCATGAAATTGTCCAAACTGTCTTGGTATGCTGAAGCAAATAAGAGTTCCTTTCACTGGAGCTAAGGCCAAGCCCAACCCCTGATAAACAACTGCCCATTGGTGTTCAGTTGCATAACAGCTAACATTCGCTAATGCCGGATGTTAGCGTTGCGTCAAAAGCAAATGGAGCCTATTATAGTCACTAGCACTGTCTACAATGAATAAAGATGCAGATGTCCGTTCACTTTCTGACAATAACTATAGATACAAAGTACAAAAATAAAAAACTATTAAAGAAAATTCTAACACTATCTCAATTAGTAAAATAACACAGAAAAGGACTGTCACAGAAACCGTATTCATTAAGTTGAACCGGAAGTCTAATTGTATTTGCTCGTTATGGAAGCTCAGCAGGCACTTTAAGACGTCTGTCCACTGTTTTGTCGTCATGCTGTCACTAGAGGTTATAGAGGTCTAAACTAACAGGATTGACTTTGTAGTTGGCATCCTGACCACCTGTTGAAATATGTCCGCTTTGTCCTCTCAGAGCTCCTGGCGCTCCGTCTGGCAGGAGTGGACATCGCATGGTCCTGAGCAAACGACAACTGCTTGTGTTTGGAGGTTTCCATGAGAGCACCAGGTACAGGCAGATGCATACGTCCCCAGCTTCAATTTCTCATTATTAAAATCAGTATAATATTGTAAACTTTTTACTTTTTGTTGTACCCTAAAGCGGGAATGTGTTTTTTTAGAATGAGCTACAGGTTCCAGAAAATGTGTATAAGAATATGAATTAATATATTCAGTGATTGTATTTATCTATCAGATTAGATGACATTGGAATTCAATAATTTAATAATAAAAAATATTATTATAGTATGTTAATTTAAATATTGGAAATACCTGTCAAATAACCCCCATTCCTGACGACAACGACGTCATCAATTGATTACTCAGATTTTACGCTTGAAGGGGTTCTTCCCTGCTGGCAAAATGGACTTTCAATAAAACTAGTCTGTATATACAGTAACAGACATGTATATATTTTTTTAATCTACCTGACCAGAGAAAACTGAGAAAACAACTGTTGTCTTCCCTTTTGCCAAACAGGTAAAAGAACCCATAATGCACTGGGCATGATGATGTCCAAGACCACTCCCACCAGTCTGCTATGGATACGCTTAACAGAGTCAAATACCGCCTTGCTTTAGTAGGCAATACTACTTAGCAAACTTGTAGTCATAATGGTGTCGACTCGAATTGTTCTTGGCGCAATTCATGGAGTACACATTTAGCGGGAGTGAGTTACTTTCGGTTTCCAGTGAAGGATCCAGCACGTCATAGACAGTGTCTAAAGGCTGCAAAGAATCATAAATACGGAGAGAACGCTGCGACGGAAAATCTGAAAAACCTCTGTGTTTGTAGTCAACATTTCAAAATCTATCTATCTGAGTCATCCAAATGTCTTTGGGTGGGTATTCAAAAATGCGCAAGTATAATCTGTAGTTTTCATGAAAGCCCTGAGAGCTGTCAAAAGTCTGCCGGATAACACAAAGCTTTTGCTGACAAATAAACGTGAATATCTCGGTCTAGGCAATACGGAGAATAAGTAGACATTTTTCCAATGCATAGCTGCTGACCAGTCAGGGTGCCCATGCTGACCTCTATCCACCACCGTAAGCGCCAACAGTGGGCATGTGAGCATCAGAACTGGACCATGGAGCAATGGAAGAAGATGGCCTGGTCTGATGAATCACGTTTTCTTTTCCATCACGTGGATGGCAGGGTGCGTGTGTGTTGCTTACTTGGGGAACACATGGCACCAGGATGCACTATGGGAAGAAGGTAAGCCAGCGGAGGCAGTGTTATGCTTTGAGCAATGTTCTGCTGGGAAACCTTGGATCCTGCCATACATGTGGATGTTACTTTGACACGTATCACCTACCTAAGCATTGTTGCAGACCATGAACACCCTTTCATGGAAACAGTATTGCCTGGTGGCTGTGGCCTCTTTTGGCAGGATAATGCTGCCACAAAGCAAAAATGGTTCAGGAATGGTTTGAGGAGCACAACAACGAGTTTGAGGTATTGACCAAGTTCCCCAGATCTCAATCAATCGAGCATCTGTGGGATGTGCTGAACAAACAAGTCCGATCCATGGAGTCCCCACCTCGCAACTTACAGGACTTAAAGGATCTGCTGCTAACATCTTGGTGCCAGATACCACAGCACGCCTTCAGGGGTCTAGTGGAGTCCTATTTTGGCAGCAAAAGGGGGACCAACACAATATTAGGAGCATAATGTTATGCCTGATCAGTGCGTGTATATATATAAGAAAGAAAGAAATGAATACTTTTTTTCACGTATACACATTAAATTGATCAACGATGACAGTCCAGACATTTATAATGTTTCAAATAGGTTTCTAAAAAAAAAAATTGATTAATCGAAGAATCCATAAAAAAATGCACCATGGTTTCCACAATAATATTTAGCAGCACAACTGTTTTCATCATTGATAATAGTAATAAATGTTTCTTGAGCAGCAAATCAGCATTTAAGAATGATTTCTGAAGGATCATGTGACACTAGAGTCTGGAGTAATGATGCTGAGAATTCAGCTTTGATCACAAATAAAATACATTTTAAAATATATTAAAATAGATTACAGTTCTTTTAAATAGTAATATTCTGAAATGTAGTTACAGTTCTTACTCTATTTCTGATCAAATAAGTGCAGCCTTGGCGAGCATAAGGGACTTCTTTCAATCAAAAGTTTTTTTGGCGTGATATGGAAAGTCGAACAGGAAAATGGCAGCAATAGCAAAATAAAATCGGACTTTATTGTTCAATAAATAATTTAAAATGGGTAAACGAATAAGATTTTCCAGGAAAGTATTTTGTGAAGTTGTTATGGTGAAGATATTGTGATATAGTACAGTATGAATATTCACGTTCTACTGTAGTGGTACTACTAAAGTATAGGGAGTTTTTTGTACATGTAATTACATGGTCACACTATGTCCAATAAATCATGCTAGTAGTTGCTAAGCAACTTGGCACATTATTATAGATTCCTATTGATGTCCGGTCACAAGCTATTTTACAGTGCCTTAATTTGTGCAGCCAACTATTGCAAAATTATGCGACAAAATAGGAATATGACAATTAAACTGAAGACCGTTCATTTTAAGTGCTTAAATGTGATATTCAACACCTCCATTAAAGAACATGCGACTTTTCAGGTTAATTAATTTAAAAGTATGTTTTTGCCTTATTTGTCCATCATTAGGTAAACTGTGTTATGTTTAGCCTCATTTTGCATGAGCATGTTAATTTGAAGTTGCAATCAACATGTTCACGCAAAATGAGGCTGCTCTACACAGAGAGCAAGGTATTGTGTCATTTCCAAGAGCTTGTCCTTGAGTAAACCCACGAGAGTAAACAGACGTAGGTGGTAATGGCGCTTTTCTCTTCCAGAGAGCGAAGAAGGATGTGGATAAAGGAACCATCCATTCTGACATGTTCCTGCTGAGGAGGGAAGGCAAAGAGGAGCAAGGTACCATCATTAGAGCCTCCACAGTGATCGCTTGTTTAACGTGGGCTGCTTTTCTCTCCATTTCTGGTTTTATTATGAAGATACACTTTCCCATTTCTGAAAAAGATTAGCATATGTGTTTTGGCTCTTGTCCTGCAGAAAAGTGGACATGGACGAGTGAACCCTGCAGGAGTGAAACCCCATCCTCGTTCTGGCTTCTCGCTGGCTGTGGGCCCCGGGGGCCGAGCGCTCCTCTTCGGTGGTGTCTGCGAGGAAGATGAGGAGTCTTTGGAAGGAGACTTCTTTAATGACCTTTACTTTTATGATATCAACAAAAACCGGTGGTTTCCTGCACAGCTAAAGGTTGGTGTGATGTTTTGCTTTAATAAAGCCTCTAAATAAATACATACATTTTTATTTTATTTTTTCTTGGCAGGGCAAAGAGTCAGAGAAGAAGAAGAAGCGCGTGGGACGAAGGGAGAACAGACAGAATGAAACAGAAGAGGACAAAGAGGAGGCACAGGGTCCCACTGAGATTGTTAAAGAGATTGTTGCCGAGGACGGAACGGTTATGACCATCAAGGAAGTGATTCCAGCCACGCACGAGCAGAGGAGGACATTGAGGACGAGGAGGACGAGGAGGAGGATGATGAAGAGGTTGATGCGGCTGCAATGGCTTCCCTGGTGGAACCCTGTCCTCGCTCTAGTGCCATGGCAACAGTAAAGCACGGCAAGTTGTACTTGTGCGGAATGTTTGAGGTGGGAGATCGACAATTCACCCTCAGTGATCTCTACAGCCTGGACCTGCATAAGATGGACCAGTGGGACGTTTTAGTGGAAATGGATCCCAGTAAGTGGAAAGACAGCCCAGAATTCCCTTCAGCTTCAGTAGGACAATATTAAGGCTCTGTCCGTCCGTCCATCCATGTGTTGAAAATAGAGAAGAAACAGATTGAAAATAGTTTTGTATATTTCTAGGTTTTTCCTATTTTCTTCTTTTTATATCCACACTTTTCAGAGAATGGTAAATTCCCATAGACTGCTGTTCAAACTATTACACATATCATGTAAATTTCACATATAAATGTTAAGTAGCAACAAGTATGCCAACAGTATTTTGATATTTCCACACTAGAGCACTGAATTCTTATTTTAGAGACAGGAGTGGCTGGAAGAATCAGAAGATGAAGATGAAGAAGAGGATGCAAAGGGAGGTGATGAGGAAGACGATGAGGAAGAGGAGACATCTGAAGAGGAGGGTGAAGGTATGTATTTTGCCACTTAATTTTGAAGTTCATACACATTTATGACAGGGAAAAGTATTTTGATAGTCAGTTTTCTTTCAAACTGTTCAAAATAATCCGTTTCATACCTGTGTGAGAAATTCAAAGTCCATCCCTGTGGGCGGGCACATGCATTTTCCTTAATGATCAAGGCCATGATTGATTTGGGTCAGGTCCATGAGGTAGACATGACCAAGGGTTTAGCTGAAAAGACACAGGTCAACATCCACTGATCCTCTTTGACAACCAGAGCTGTGTGTTTTGCTTTGGGGTCCTTCTCGCTTAAATTCATTATTGTTAGATGCCTGTTTCGCCTGTCAGTTGTTATAACGTCACTGATTGTTAGCTTGTGGCTGCCTCGTGGTTGGGTAGTATGCTAAACAAAGAGACTTGTTGCCTCATCATCCTTATCAGGGGTGTTCGAAGTATCTCCATTTCAGTACTTCAGGTCCCAGATTTTACATTGAACATCAAGTGGCAATACCAAAGTTGTTTAGGAGAATATAAAGGTATATTATAGGGATTTTTAAATAAAGCATAAGCAGTATGCTTAAGCAGTATTTTGACACTCTCTCTGTATCTCTCTATTAGATGCGGACCATCCTCCAGTAGAGCCTGGAGAAGCGCTTGCAGATTATCAAATGCGGACTGAGAAGTACTGGCTTGGTCTGGCCCGAGCAAACATGGGTCCTGATGCCAAAGAGAAGAAAGTTCAAAAGGTCGGCCATGCCATGGCCAAGGTGTTCTTTGAGGATCAGGAATGAGATTAAACATGTGAGTGTGTGTGTGCGCTAAGATAATTAAAGGGTTTGTTTGTGAGAAGAATGTATACGTTATCATATGTGTGTGTGAGAAATTGAACAAAAGAGAATGAATAGATGTTTTTAACATTTAAATGCAGCTAAAGCACAACCTTTTATTTTTCCTCACCATTTTGTATTTTTTCTTTGCTTTCTTTGAACAGGGACATTTTTTCTTCATAAATTATAATCAAAATATTTTATTATTTTTGTAACTTAGCATAAGCGAACAGAATTTTTTAAAAAATTGATTTTGACAGTTTATTTTTAATGCGGAAGCAATTGGCAAATAAAAGGCAAAAATAGATAGTTTGTTAAAAGTAATCCTTCAATATAGTTAGTGATTTGAACCAGAGAAATTGTGAAGATTATTTATAATCTTTCTTTCTTGTCCTGTTTTAAATATCAAAGAGAATTATACTTTTTTTTTTTACTTGGTTAAGTGCCATTATTCCTGACTAGCGATGACAATTTTGAATCAATTGTCAAAAAGGGAGTTATCAAAGTGAATATTTCAATAACTTTTTAAAAACTCTTGACATGTGATATGCACAAATTTTGTCAAAGAGATATTAATGTCTACTAAAGGAAAGCTTAGTGTATGTCACTCTCTTTGAAAAACTTTGACATCAACTTTTTACTCCTTATCAGTAGTTTGACTTGAAAACCTTTTTTTATTGTTGTAACAATAAAACTTGAGAGCTCTAAAGAAATAATAGGAATGAAATCACAAGAAAAAAAAGATAAATAAATTGACTGCCATAAGGATAAAAGCAGTGTTACTAATATACTACCAGAATATGTGCTAATATTTTAAATTTGCTTTTATTTTTATATTTTCAGGTTTAATTTTAATTTTAAAGTGCGTTTTCATTATTATTAACATGATTTTTATTTAGCTTTATTTTTATTTCAGTTTAGTTTTAGTAATTTTAGTACTTCAACTTTTCATTCCGTTGAAGGATTTTATTTAAGTTACTTTTTATCTTTATTTAAATTAATCAAAATGATTTGAACAGTTTTAGTTAACAACTACAATGGACAAAAGTTGTTTTTTTAAAGGAAATAATGCAAAATAATCGTTTGCTGCCAGTAAAACAATAGGATGGGCTGGCAAAAAGTACATTTTATAAATGTGAGGGATAATAGCGACAAATATCAGACCAGATGTGTTTTGTGAATGGCAGAAACATCTACTACACTTATAAGTTTCCTCAAGATTTAGAAGCTGAAGAGGATGGCCAACCAGCAATCACAGTTTCCAAATGAAAGGCGCTTCCCACATTGACCTATTTTTTGTTGGCTGTGAAGAATGAACGATGTAGAATGAGAAGCTAATGAATAATAAATGGCGGATAGAGAAATGGATGAGGTTACGATTACGCAGCCAACTGTCTCCTCTCATCTCCCCTCTTTCTCCATCGCTCCATCTTTTTTTAAAATTCTGTATTTCTTTTTTAAAAAGACAGAGTTTATAAATATCTAAAAAGTCACCATTTTTAAAACACTGCTCTGACGTCCTGAAGCACATAAAACTGCTGTCGTCAGAGTCGCGTCAGAAGAGAGTGTGTGTGTTAGAGAGAAAGACATTTAAATAGGGAGAAACGGGGACAGAATGGCTAGTTCTTTAAGATTTACTATGATGTTTGTAGGTCACATTACTTGATTTAATTCCATTTATTTACCTAGTGGCTGTTCTTATGACCTCATTAGTCTGCTGAACCAATCAGACAGAGAGTTTGATAAAAGATAATGATTCAGAATTGAGGCTTGACTAATTCTATAGCTTGGGGACACTTTTCCTCACATTATCTAATTTGTTTGGATACGGTACTTTTGAAAAGGCTTGTAAATGGAACCATTTAATGATCTTTTTGTGATCAAAGGTGTAACAATGAAGTTTCAGAAAGCATCCGTGCATTTGAATCTCGCAAAACCCTTGCATAATGTTAAAGGGTACATAACACACACAGTTTCTGCCAATCTTATGTTAATCTTGAGTACCAATAGAGTAGTATTGCATCCTTCATATCTCCAAAGAGTCTTTAGTTTTATCATATTTATAAAAGACAGATACGCTGTACCGGTTCTCTCCGAAAATAACCGAGCTCGTGGAGGAGTGCAGTGGGCAGAGCTAAAGAGTCACGAGCACACACACGCACACACACACACACACACACACACAATACAGCATTATCCCTGGATAACTTTCGATTCACTATACGTCCGTGTTGTTGACATTATATGCACTTATGCACTGAATGCCAGCAAAACAGACATTTGATGCAGTTTCACTCACCGCCTGCGGTTCAGACTCATGACCGGGAACAAACAAACACACTTGCATAACGCCTGCTCGGAAAAGCAAACTGCATCCGCTGTTTCCTTAATGCTGGGTTATTTGGGAAGCTGAACATGGTTATCTTTCCCTCACTTGTTGATATCGTGGTCTAAAAAAAAAGACAGCGCAGCCGGCGGCTTCCATAACCTCAGCAAAGCTCGTTGTCGACGCTCTTGTTCTCGCTCTCCTTTATGACTTCATACAGGGCCATATTTGGAAACAATTTTTCCGAAACTTGTTTGAATCCTGAAGGAGTGTATTTGGCACAGAAATACTCATACGTCCAGCACATTTTGTGAAATTTTGGCCATGTTTGGCATGAGAATCCAACTCTTAACAGTGTAATGAAGTCAGAATGCATGAAATAGCATACAGTTAAGAAATTACACTTAGAATAATGACAATCTCTGTAATATGTTTGAGAATAAAGGGAGTTAAACTAAAGCATCTGAACACATCATGTTAGTGAGAACTGAAGCCTATTTTTTAATGAAAATGGTACATTTCAAAAAAATGTATGATCCTAATAATTGGCTTGATTGTCTTTATGCAAAACATATTTAGTTTCTCTCTTTGATTTTGAGGTGACCTGTTAATGTTTGTTTGAGATTTGCCAATACACTGTAAGGGTCATTTTGAGAACACTTCATCTTTCTCTCGCACTCTCCTTCTTGACTTCCGTCTTACCAATAGATTTAAAGAAATCACCCATAATCCTCTTGTAGTGCTGGGACAAGGCTGAACTCTACACAGTGATTCTGTTACAGTAATCTCAGACAAAATTGGCTTAACTTCCTAGCAGACGTCCACCGAACAGACAGGCAGGCGGTCAGACGCACAGTAATAGTGGAGGGGAGATTGAGGCAGCCATGTAAAAATGCCACCAATGCCCAGTAGGGTCAAAGGAAGTACGCTGGTGTAATGTAATTCGAATATCCCACCGGTTCTAACTAACCCATACTTGCACCCATGCTGACATTTCAGTATTATATGGCTTATTGGTTAACCTGTAGTCTTAAAGGGATAGTTCACCCAAAAAATGAAAATTAGCCCATGATTTACTCACCCTTAAGCCGTCCTAGGTGTATATGACATTCTTCTTTCAGACGAATACAATCAGAGTTATATAAAAAAATGTCCTGGCTAATCCAAGCTTTATAATGACAGTGAATGGCTGCCCAAAATTTGAAGCTTACAAAAGTGCATCCATCCATTATAAAAGTAATCCACACGGCTCCGGGGGTTAATAAAGTCCATTTGAAGCAACTTAAGAAGAAAAGTGTAATGTCTCTCGCAGTTCAAACCACTTACGCTATGTTCATCATCATTCGTATGCTTTTTTTGTAAGTTGAATAAGGAAGGCGGTCTGGCGAAAGCTAGATATTTTACTTTATAAAGGTTTAAATATGGATATTTTTCTTACACAAACCCATCAATTTACTTCAGAAGGTCTTTATTAAGGAGCCGTGTGGATTACTTTTATAATGGATGGATGCACTTTTTTGGGCTTCAAATTTTGGGCTGCCATTTACTGCCATTGTAAAGCTTGGAAGATCCAGGATATTTTTTATATATAACTCTGATTGTATTCATCTGAAAGAAGAATCTTATATACACCTAGGATCGCTTTGAGGTGAGTAAATCATGGGGTAGTTAGAATTTTTGGGTGAATTATCCCTTTAAGGCCCTTTCACACCAAAAATGATGACTATAACAATTACTATATTAACATTATATTATTCTGTTTATTATAAGCGTGCTGCACTTGTGTTTCGTCTGCCGCTTTAAATGCTCAAGCTCTTTAAAGCAGGAGGGATTCTGATTGGCCGTCAATGTTTTTATAGTTCATCAGCTGGAAAAAAAATTGTCAAAATGATTCCAACGATACATTTCCCTTTGTCATGATCTTTATAGATGTGGTGTGGACTCTGCTATCCTTTTTGGTGTTAATGGGCCTTTATTCTTGTACACAGCTAGCTTGTTCACGTAAAAATCATTAATCTTAAATTTTAGTTTGTAGTTAGCAAATGAGGTTATTAACCACTTTTATGATACTGTTATGGTACATTTTTTTTGTCTTTTTGGAGTTTGACAGACCCAGTCCCCATCCACTTTCATTTATATGGAAAAGAGCAGCCAGAACAGTCATCAAAATATCTTCTTCTTTTATGTTCCACAGAAGAAAGAAATGCATGCAGTTTTAGAACGACATGAGAGTGAGTAAATGATGACCAAATTTTCATGTAAACTATTCCTTAAAGATCAAGATATTGCACAGGTGCCATTTGCGAACCATCTCAAGTCATTTATAGGGATGGATTTTTACGCTTATTTGTAAGCATTCCACATCCGTGATTCAGTGATGTGACAATAGGAGAGATGACATGTGGGCTAGTTTCTGTAGGAGAGGACAAGGATGAAAGTGAGAGAAAGAGACAAAACAAGGACATGAGAGAGACTTTGAAGATAAAATGAATTGACCTTGTGCCCCTGCAGACTGTATTTCATATTTTCAGTGCATTTAGATTTTTTTTTTTAACTCGCAATCCATCAAGTAGGTACATTTGCATTCATGACAGTCTTGATAGAGGACGTCCTGACCGATACGAACAGTGCTTTTTTTTTCAAAATAAGTAATATGTCAAGTTAGATAGACCACGCCCCTAATTATTGGCCACACCTCTAATATAGAGATGGCACACTCCCACCATGGAAATCTGACTGCATCACCTGCTTGTGTTTTTATATATTCAAGAAAAATTTTCTCCTCATTGCCATTTTTTTAATAAATATTATTAATGATTCTCATTACTACAGTTTTAATTTTACTTTATTACTGTAAAAAATTCTGTAATACAGTGATTTTTCTATTAAAATCAAAATAAAGTTTGTACACGCATAATAAAATAATGTATAAATGCTGTACAATTCAAATAATATCAGAAAAAATAAGAAATTATATTTTATGTAAAGACAATGAAGGCTATTTAATGACCACTATTTATTTTTTGCATAGTTTTCATGATAGTCAAGCACTTTCCCCTAAAATCTTTTTTTTTGATAATTCTTACAGTAATTAAATGATTTTCATTGCTGTAGTAGTCACTTTATTTTTATTATTATCAGAGCAAAAAAAAAAAAAAGAGAAAAGACTGTTATGACATACTACACTAGTATTACTTATACTTTAATTTAATTTCACATAGTAATGGTGTAAAAGGTGTATGTCTGGGGAGGGTGTATTTATATCTTATTGCCATAAATAATCTCACAGTTAAAAAATATCTTAACAATTTTCATATTGTTTTCATTAACTGTATCCAAATATATAATTGCATTTTATTTTTCTTTCTTTTTTGATTTTGGGGTGAAACATGATTGAGATTTTGTCAGCTTGACGAACCCATTTTCTTTCATTTTTTGAGTTCCACAATATCATTCCCATCTCCTGTAAGTGCATCACCACGTGACAGCTTTCTAACAGATAAGGAGAAAAATACCCAGACTCAATAACCACAACACAAGTGCTTACTTTCAAACACTTTCATTATTTTCTCCATATAACTCAAAAAGAAACAGACCCCCAGGAAAAGTAAAGAACTGAATGATAGAGGAAGAGAAAGAGAGAGATAAAAGAACTGGGCATGCTTGGGCATGCTATAGGCGCATAGGGTGACGGATACATCCAGGTCAAACGGTACAAGAGCCGGCAATGCGGGTCAACTGCAGCAACTTCCTGCTTCAAAGACCCTTTGGAATCCCACCATCCCCGTCGCATACAGCCGTTGTGGTATCAAAGTGAGCCAGTCAGCGATTCGCAAACTTCCTGGAACAACCCAAGGACTCGAGGTGAGCAAATGCACAACTCCATACATTTAAGCCCCCAGCTTGCGTTCAGCATAGTTGTCATTTGTACATTTCATTTTTTTTTTGTATCTTTTTTTTTTCTCGGCTGGATAGAGAAACGGAGAAATATGGGGAAGGAAGGGAGGTGGGCGAGAAAGAGGGATAGAGAAAGAGTACACAAACTGTGAATGAATCATTGCCAGGACAGACTCAAGGGGGGAGAGTACAAGCCCATACACACATGCTATAAAAACATCTCAGTCTTTGCGTTCTGTTAGCTGGCTATAAAAAAATAAACAAAACACCTCTCTTTGATTGTTTGTTTCACTCGTTTTAGTTTCTTCTCTGATTTTGGGGTGGAAAGGCCTCTGGATGCCGAGACCAGCACTTGGACCTCAGGTTCATCATTGGCATGCCCGATCAGACCTATTCCACTGTGTATCATGCCGTTGGCCAATAAGGTAAAAGATTTCAACACACTCTTATGACCGTTTGTTGGAGAATTGGTGACAATCTCGTTTGTACATTTCGTAGGGTCTGCTTGCGTTCCTTTAAAGGGATAGTTCACCCAAGAATGAAAATGTTGCCATCATCTACTCACTCTCGTGTTTTCCAAACCTGTATGAGTTTCTTCTTTCTGTTGAACACAAAAGAAGATATTTTAAAGAACGTTGATAACCAGACAGTTGGCACCCATTGTTTTGTTTTTTCCTACTATGGAAGTCAATGGGTGGCGTCAACTGTCTGGTTACCAACGTTCTTTAAAATATCATCTTTTGTGTTCAATAGAAGAAAGAAACTTGTACAGGTTTGGAACAACTCGTGGGTGAGTTTGGCAACTTTTTCAAACTAATCATCTGAGTGTTCGTTTTAGGGGTAGTCCTTTATGGTGAAGTTTTACCAACAAATCATACATTTTCTTACGAGTGAGGTCGTTTGAATTCATACAAAATCACCAATTCGTACAATACTCACAAATTTATGAACATTTTGATGTAAGTCCAAATGAAATCGTTTTTTTACACCTTGTCCAAAACTGCTATCACACTTTTCCGTCGTTTTCCCCAATAAGGTTATCTGTACAAAACTAAAACATACATTAGCATGCAACTTTGTCTTTTACTTTTAGAAAAACAAGGCAGTCGGCATTTTTCAGACGTCTTGCAAATAGCTAAAAAAGTTTTTTTTTTTTTTTTATCAATAAATATTTGTTTTTTGAAAGCAGCAGTTGGGAAAAAAACGTTAACAGTCTCTTGAATGTCTGGTTGGGAACACCAGCATCTCGCGCAGCATGGCTTTCAGGTGTGCATGGTGAGGTTGGCAGGTGCTCGCCGCGTTCTCGTAATTTCATCAAAGAGAGTGTGGGGTGGGAGGTTTATAATGATGACCTCACAGAATGTCATGTGCTAGCCCTCATACAACATTCAAACAATGTTTTAAATAACGCAATGCTGCGGAAAAGATCAAACTTAGGGAAGTGCTTCCAAAGATCAAACCCATGCTACGTTGCGTTGAATGTACACATGCAGGACCTGTTTATGAAAAGATAAACTGTTATGATTTATTCTGCTGGATACATTTTTTTTTCATTTGGAGCAAGATTAATGATGAAGCCCTTTTAGATCGTAGAACTTTTGGATCTGGGAATTTTTCCAAATGCATATGGGTCAGACTCGCCCGAGTGCAAATGTTGCAAATGCAGAAACGCTGGTGGCTTTGTGTCTCTGTAATTACCAGACTTGAACTTTTACTAACCCACTTTGGTGTGGTTGTGCTTGTTTAGCCGATTTCTTTTCGGCATACGCAACATTTTTAAGCAAATTCAAAGGTGTTTAGCCATCAAAAAGCTTTGTAGCTTCAGTTTAGGTCTATTATAATTCAAAACGTGTTTTTAATTCTCATTTCAGGCCCACCATGACATTCTGGGGTCCACTGGTAGTTGACGTACCACACAGAAGGAAAATGAAGGTGTACAGGAAATGATAGGAGCGGTTGGCATGTTATTTCAATGAGTGACAAAAACGAAGACATGGAGAAACATAAGCAATGCTTAGGAGTGGTGCGCGAGGGAGGCGGGTGGTGTTAGACAGGGGCCGTTTCCCATCACTTTGAACCTGTTGACATCATAGCTGTGTAACGCTGCCATCACCCGAAAAGATGTCGATGGTGGTCGCCCTTCATCCTTACGCCACCTTGCACACCCTCCCTCACCAAAGCCACCGTTCAAATGAGTCCAACACCCAAATACAAAAAAAAGCCACCAGCATTGTCAAGAAAAAGGCAAGTAAGAATATGAAATAAAAAAAGAGAAACAAGTATATCAATTTATATCAGCAATAATGAGTGAGTGAATACATAGGATAAAACCAGAAGTTCAAAAGGATGCTTGTAACTATTTCAGATAAAAAATGAGAAAAAAATGAAATTAAGAAATCAAAACGAGCTCTTTGGAGACAGAAAAGCAGATAGAACCACTGAGCCCAGTTTTGTGTTGTTTCCTTCCTCAGTCCTCATAATGACGTGCTGTAACTTCAATAGAAGTACATTGGTCGTTTGTTTAAAAAAATGGGCCGGGACCAGATCAGTCGTGATGATACTAGTATTGATTTGATAATAGTGTAGCTGGACAAGAGGAATTGATAGGCAATGCAGAGTTTAAATAAAAAAATGGACAAACAAAATGGCGACTCCAATGTTGAGCAAAATCACCATGACTACCAGAATAGAGTTGGAGCCCTGTTGAGTGAGAAAGAGAAAAAGAGAAAGGTCAGTATTTGTTTATACAGTGTGGATTTCACTTAGAAGGAATAGTTTTATTTGCATGTTGTCTTACTTTATTCATTAAAAAATTATGCGAATCGGGTCACAGCGTTAAAAAATCTGTGCTAAACACAATTTGCCCTGTGGAATTTCACAACAAGGAGCGATTCCATTGGCTGAAAGAGCCTTTAATGGGTACTCTTTTTAGTGCCTCATTAGAAATCCTACAAAATGACATTGTCATAATAATATAGTGCAGACTAAATAAATCAATTACCCCCGGTTTCTCAGACAAGGCTTAAACAAGACCGGACTAAAATGCATGATTGAGCTGTCTTGATTTAGCAACTTGCACTGACATATCTTAAAATATCTCAGTGCCATTGTTTTGTCTCAAGATGCCCACCACAAATGTTTTTCTTTCTTTCTAAGGCATTATTATAAAAGCTGCTTAAATATCCTATTTTAACTAAGGCCTAATCCTGGCTTAATCTAAGCCCTGTCCGTGAAACCAGGCCAACAGAGAGTAAAAATGAAACATTTCAAATTTTTAGTTTTTGTAGTAGGTGAGCTAATCACTCAGTGTACTAGCTTAGCATTCAGCTAGCATTGCCTTTACCCTATGCCAGTCTCTTAAGCTCAAAGTATACTTGAGGTTTGATGAGAACGCTTAACATATGTGTGCAGCCGAAAACATAATTTTTCAAAGTTTACTATTTAATAGCATACGCGAATGACACATGCCCACAAGTTTCACCCTTGTCCAGTGTCTGCGCTATTTCTCTTCAGAAGTTATGACTGATAAAAATGTCTTTGTACTCTTTTAAACTAGTTGCAGGTATCTTTTAAAGGAATGAATGCCTTGAATTCAGTGTTGACGTTATTTCCACTAAAATACAAGGCGGGACGTATTGAATAGGCTCCTCCCCCTTTTTTAAATAGCCAATAGCATTTCGTTTAGTTCACAGCTCGTCCAGAGCTGTTGAGCTTGCTAAAGCCTCCGTTTCCTTCTGATCTCTAAATCTTTCTCCTCCTAATCTCCTCAATATTTTTTTTAAATATTAGCCTGGCTCCGGGCTCCTCCGTACTTCAACTCAATTTTCATTTTCCTTCAGTACTCGCGGTATATTCTCTGGTTTTCTCCGTTCAAATTTTTACCGGTCCAATCAGCAGACAGAGGGAGTGGCTGAGAACGATGACGTTGATGTTGTGCGCTTGTTTGAGGTGACATACGTCACGACCAAACGTTAGCGATTGGTTATGACAGATCCAATAGTTTTAAACTTGAACAGGAGTACCCGCCTTCAAGAAAGTTAACGCTTATCAATGGAGATTGGCCAGACTCTCTGTGCAAATGAAAAATGAGAGTCAGGTAGGACCTGGCTATTTAAATATAGCATTCTGTGCAGAATTCAAATGGGTTAAATACTTTTTTTGGTCTGCGCCATCTCACGCATATGATCTGCTCTGTTCTATCATGTCTTTAGACCGGTCTCTAGTCTCTAACGGAATCCAGACTTCATTCGCCCCAATGGAAAGTAGAGAATAGTATATGTGTGAACAAGTGACCGATTTTACAGCTTCAGGGGCGGGACACTTTCGATTCTAGAGAGCATTTGATTGGACAGAACAGCTGATGAGAAGTGATGAGTGATGTCATCAAAATCATTGATCCATTTTGCCTAAAGTGAGAGACTGTAAGTTTTGAACGCTTGTATCTTCTAAATGCGCATTCTGTACAACACTTTTGTACCACACTAGCTTATAGATAACATTAAGGCTAACATATTCATACTAAAAGCCAAAAAACTTCCATTTTGATTTAATTTAACCCCCTCCAAGCGTTAGTCAATGCGGCTGTCTATTGGTATTGAGGTTTTCAGTAGTTTGTTGTCATTGTTCCATCTCATCCTTTTCTTTTTCAACCTTGAAACAACGGGCTGCCACAATGTTGGCACCTTGTGAACAAACTAACTGGTGCAAAAATCAATGGAGTGGTGCAAGCTGAGCTTACAGAGTATGCGTGATTAGAAAAAACAGCCTGCGCATGTACTGTACAGTATGTTAAAATTTACGTCACTCACAAACCATAGTGTATATCCATACAGATTTTTATGAACGTCTATAATCAGAATTGTATAAACCAAAGTGCTATATTGTGGAGTCGGTTCGACATTACAGCATTGTGTTACCACTTCAGTCTAGGCCCCTAAACAAGCTCTTAAAATGCCAAAAGTGCACTTGACTACACTCTGTGTCTAGATATTAGTTGGTTATAGCACTCTTAGTCTTAGTTGGCAGTGAGAGTGCTGCAAATAGTTCACATTAGTGCAAATAGTGCTCACTTTTGTGAATACACTGCACTCTATAAACCTAATTGGCATAGAAAGGAAGCATGTTTACACTGAAAAAGAATGACAATGACTGAAAACCTCAAGCTGTTGCGTGAATATCACAGTGAAATTGTGCCAAAATATCACATGCTAAAGTTATGCAACTGTTTAAGTGAATTTCCTCTAGTGTATTAAGCAGTCAACATACTAGAGTCCTAGATTCACTACAAAACACATTTGCACACTACAGTGCGTGTTTAAAGAAAGCCGCATGATTATTCCATTCCCCTCGGCTCACCGGAGAGATACGGTATTATCTCAATGGAAATGAGAGTCTGTACTGCATTGTGCCAGCTCTCGTAAGGACGAACATATTTGCAAAGAGCCGGGTTTGTCAAGCGCGCTTTTTAATTGATGGGCTCATGTAAGCGTATCGTGGACAATGTTTACAGCCGTTGAGCGGAGGGACACGCGCGCTGCACATGCAAGACACATGTGAGGCATGAAATTAGGCTGTGACAAGCGAACCGGACACAGTACTGTTAAGAAGACGCCGTGAGCACTGATTTTGCACAATGAATTAGGACAAGCGTATCTCGCACAGTCACATTTAGTGCATCTTCCTCTTGAGCAACCACATTTTGCCTCCACAGTTGTTTTATTGTACAGTCAGACAGTTGTGCCCTGTTTAGGACCTGTTCTTCTTCCTGCTGTGCTAAGCTAATCAGTTGTTTAGATATCTCTGGAATGTATAAATGTTGTTAAAAGCATTGACAGTGTTTGTTAATTCCTGAACCAGGGCTAGCTATTGTGCCGATGTGTTTCTGTTTCATGTTAACCTGTCTTACACAAGTCTGCTGCATTGCTTGCCTCTCTGCAGCTACAAACATAAACCCCCTCCTTACTAGAACTCACTCTTGTCATTTGATTGGCCACAACCCGAGCAAGGCATAAGCTGTTCCCTAGCAACAGAGTGTGGGACAGCCAATGCAGGGCTGCGTTGTGGAAGGAGCCACTTTGCCAATTTGCTGTTACTAAGGTGTTCTTAGTGCAGCAAGATATCGTAGTGCCGTTTGGCAGTGGAAGGGGACAGTTTGAAGTTTGGATATGAGTGCAGGTTGTGTGTCTTGGGCTGTTGTCGTCTCCAAACCCCTACACTATGTTTGTGGAGGTTATTCTTTCTACCCATGCGTTCTCAGACACTGATGCATACTAAAATACATACTTTAAAATTGGATAACTGCATTTTATGATTCAATATTCAAATGTTTTATTGGACAAATATTAAGATTCTGTTGTCATTTACTCACCCTCATATTGTTCCCAAACCCGTATGACTTACTTTCTTCCATGAAATACAAAAAGAAACATTCTGAAGACTGCGCTTGTCACTTTTGTCCCTGCAAATACAATGAATGAATACAAAAACACCATAAAATTGGCACGTCCAATCCTGGTCCTGGAGGGCAACAATCCTGGAAAGCTTAGACCCGGTTTAAACTTAGTATTAAGATGCGTTTTACGATCGGATCACAAGTAGACGAGGGAGACACCTTGCTGTTTATACCTGGTGTTTTAATCCATCTCTTTTGTCCACTTCCAACCACTTCTGTCCTGATTTTTTTCGAAGGGAGGGTCTACTACGGGTGGGTAAATGAATGGGGCTTTTTAGATCTTTCAATCTAATGAATGAAATAAGCTCCACAATTTACATACATACGACTGGAGATGACATAAAACATATGGAGAGCATCAGCTTCCGTTTCTGTTCTGACAGCTGCAAGACCACGCTGAACGCTGTGAGTGTGTGTTAGAAATCAGGAATGCTGAAAGAACATTGTGCTTTGTTAGTTTTTCGTCTTCAAACCGGACTTGGGTCTCCAGCTGACAAAGTTTAAATCCTGTCTGGCTAGCGCACTTCCCATAATGTTAACGTATTAGGTCATTTGTGGCTGTTTGAACACATTCGACCAAATGAGTGTTTACACTACGGATGCAATCCGGTTGAATTGGTTTTCACTACCTCTGGAAGTGGCCAAAAGTGGACAAGCTCAAAACGTTTTAGACCCTGTTTACACTTGTATTTAGCATCATCTTGTGACTTCTTAATACCAGGTATAAACAGGGCCTTATATAGAGTCATAATGAAGCACACCTGAACCATGTCTTCATGGTTTAAATGTCCAGGCAAGTGAGTTGAGCAAGGTTGGAACTAAACACTGCATGATATTGGCTCTTCAGGAGCAGGATTGGACACCCCTACCATAAAAGTCTCTGTCATCTGTTTCTCACTCAGGGCTTACAAGGGCCACTTTTACCATACTTTTATGGTGTTTAGCACTTTTAGCCTTTTTAAATCTTGAGAGCTTCTGTCCTCATTTATTGTAAATTCAAGTCAACAACAATGTCACCTTTTGTGTTGCTCAGAAGAAAGTCAGATTTGGACCGATATGAGGGTGAGTAAATTATACCAGAACTTCAATTTTGGGTAAACTTTCCCTTAAACTGTGTTCAGTGATGTGCATCTTTACTTACCGAGTTCACTTTGAGCTGAGACTGATTCTCGTCTTCGTGCTCTAGTGCAATAGGTGGGGATTTCTGTGGGGGTGAGAGCGTGAGGTCCCTACGGAGGGGCCGTGCCTCTAACTTTTCCCCCACTCGTAGACTGTCCAACTTTTGCACTGAGTCTGGAGCCGGCCCCTCCCGGGCATCCCTGGGCCCTGAGGCATCCCTGACGTCCGCTCCCGATCGCGATTTTTACTCCGTCGCTGTAGTGTATGTGCTCGGGCTCCGAGTGACCATGCCACTCCTCCCCATGCCCATAGGGCTTCTGGGAGTTATGGGAGTCCATTGGCTGTAACGGCCTCATCTCCATTTCGTAATTGCTCAGTTTTTCCTCGTCCTGCTCCAGGAGACGGGAGTGAGCCAAACTGTCCCCGTGTACCCGCTGAGACGTCCAGGAAGCCGAGGGTCCGTCTGGCCTCCTTTCCCGTGGCGTTTTGTGATTGGAGGAGCTGTGGTCTCGAGGCTTATGATTGGAGGCGTGCTTGTGGCCGTTGGCCCGCGCCGCCCCAACCCGCACCTCGTCCTGTACTGAAGGGGTTGTAGAGCGGCTGCTGCCATGACTACCACCTCTACTACTGCCCCCACGAGAGGCACGCTTGTCCTCACCCCAGCTGTTAGCCCTAAGGTACTCTCCACCTCCTCCCGAACCACCACCACCTCTCCCTTCCATCAGCACCTGGATCTCTTGCGTTCCCCCGCGCTCCTCATCCACTGCAGTCTGTCGCAGAAAGCGGGCATTTTTGGTGCGGTGGGAAGATTTGGTGGTCGGGCTTCTGGGAGGTGTGGAGGGCCTGCTGGGAGTAGGGCTCACCTCTGGGGTTAGGTCCGGGGGTGTGGAGCCCTTCATATAGAGCTCAGTGCTGTCCGCAGTCCCACTGGAGATCACTTCCACATCGTTCTCGCTCGAGTTCTGCTGTTTGGGTCGCTGGCACTCAACTCCTACACAGAGATATAGAAACAAATCTAAGTTTTAATTTTGAAACATGTAGTCATGCCACATGCTTGAAATGTACTGAAAAGGGGGTGTATGGGATAGGAACATGCCCTTGCAGAACCTTCCATCTGTCTTAAGCAAATTAAATAAATGTGTACGGAGTTTAGATAAAACAGAAATAGTTTGGTACAGACCTGAATCAAATTCTTATTTGTCTACACATCATTTCAGAATTTAAAATCTTTTTAGTGAAACATATTCTAAGACTAGTCCTAAGGATAGTCGTATTTGTCGTTATTAAATGAAAATTAAAAATTAAACTTACTTTGAAAAGTAATATATAAAAAATTTACTAACTGCGTTACTTAGTTACTTTTTAAGAAAAGTAATGTTACGTTACTTTTGCGTTACTTTTTTTTCACCTGGGTTGGGCTTGTTTTTTTTTTATAACAAAAAAATTATTTTATAGAACTTTTGAGCAAATGTTAAGACCGTTTCACACTAAAAGTGAAATAATAAGCCTCTGGCTGTAGGAAATGCGAATTCACGTGTGTACAGTAGAAGGCGCAGCTCAAACAAACCTTTCAGCTTTGCTGCCATTCTGGAGAATGGAACAATAGGATACAGGAAAAAAAAAAAAAATATATATATATATATATATATATATATATATATATATATATAATCTTTTTAATTTTTTTAAATCTAAATTTATTTTTGCTTATGGTTTAACTGGATCATCAGAGGTCAGCAACAAGTACATTGGTCAATAAAGTGAAATTCAATCGCATAAAAATATGTTTTATTTAACCTATTTAATTATTGAGGTTTGCATAGTATTCAGATTTTGCATTTCACTGATTTTGTTCATTTTAAGAAATACTGAATCTTTTTTGTGCACATGAGATTAGTAAATGCAATTTCACATTTAGTCTAGAACTACAATAATCATCATGAAACACAACGCCTCTGCACTCAGTTTTTTCCAGTATTGGGACAAGAGAGCTGTCAGTCAATAAATGGGAAAACAAAGTAACTTGTGTTACTTATTTGAAAAAGTACTACGTTACTTTACTAGTTACTTGAAAAGTTATCTGATTACGTAACTCAAGTTACTTGTAATGAGTTCCACCCAACGCTGGTCTGTAATAATTTGGGCTTACATTCAAAATTAAAATTGGGGCGTTGCTTTCTAAAGCTCATTTAAAGTTAATATTTTAAAAAGCACTGCATTGTTAAATGTAATGAATATTAGTTATATTACAGTACATAATAACTGTTGTGATGCCTAAATTCACTTTTAGCATTTAAAAAGATTATGAGTGTTTTATTTTATTTTATTCAGACAAAATGGTTAGAATTTTAATATCTACTATTTATCAGTTAACGGCTAAAACAGCTTATCATATCAGCCAGAATTGTAATATTGGTGCATCCTTTATGTTTTATGGTCTATTTGGTGTTTTATATAAGCAGTAGATATATGAGAAAGAACTGCAAGAAGATTGTTCGGTAATTCTCCTTTTGTGTTCCACAGAAAAAATAACAGCTTGGTTGGTGTGTTTGGAACAGCATAAGGGTGAGTAAATCATGACAGAATTTTTTTTTGGGGGGTGAGTTATTCCTGTACACTTGATTGCTTGAAGCACATGGACCATTCCTGCTAATACAGTGTAACTTATCAAAGCTTTCCAGAGTCAGCTCGGCTAATTAGAACAAAGATTTTCAAGTCTGTTTGCATTACAGGCGTAGATCCCTATGCGCCTGTAAGTACATAACTTTTAACTTAACTTCATAAAGGCTTGTATTCCAACTGTAAACTGTCATTTACAAATCTGTTGCAAGTCAGCACATCTCAGCCAAGTTTCTCCTAACATTTCTAAGGTCATCACATGACGTAACTTTATCATTTAGAAATATCAACCGTTCCAGGAGGTCGCATACACTGATCCGGCACAGCGTGTGCTTATAGTTCTCCTGTAAAGGGGTGTTTTGTGATGGGATGGGATCTGAGAGTGTATAAATTCTGCCAATGTGTGGGGGTGTGACAGCGACTGAAAGTGTGACTGCGTATACAGTATGTGTGTTTATGTATGTGGGTGGTGTGAATGTGTGTGTGCATGCATAAATTTCATTGTGTATGTCGGCTAGCGTGGGCTTGTCGGAAAGGTCAGCGCTGACCTCCCCTTATCTTCTTATTGCCTCTTCTATCACTCATTCCCCCCGCACGGCACGGTAGGGGCATTGACCCCTACAGCCCTGAACCCATCCGGCACCTACACGTACACACACGGACGCTTTCACCGTCACTCTGTTGTTCTCATCCTGAGCTATTACTAACATGTACATCTACCTCTTGCTGCTAGCGTTTGCAAGCAAAAAATTATCAGCACTAAATTGTAAATCATCTAGAGAATCGATGAATAATATTTGCCGCTTTCAAATCACGCTGGAAGTGTGTTTTCAAAATTAACTTATTGGCATATTTAGCATTCACAGCTAACTGGAAAGCTTAGTCGTGCTGTCAAACAGTTTGAAGTCCTGGTTATTTTTAGTCTCCAGACTCGGCTGGTTGCACTCACTGTTTCCTCTGTGCTGGAAAGAAGGAGAAAACTCTTTGGCGGTGATCCGGGCCAGCCTGCACTCTTCCTGGGCTTTCTGCGCTGCCGTTGTCGCGGCATCGGCTTTCCCTCTGGCGTGAGCTGTCCTGTGGATGTAGCGGTCCGGGCAGAGGCAGTTAAGATGTAGAGAGAAAGACGGGGTTAGAAAAGGACAGGGCTGGTGGTCTTGCATTTAAGGTGAAGTGTGTAATTTGTGAACCACTAGGGTCACGAAAATGATTTTTAACACTGAAACAATTACACACTTCAGCTATAAACTCAAATATTGACAACTTAAGACACAAACACACATGTTGTTGCACCTCACATTGAGGACATTCCATAGGCGTAATGGTTTTTATACTGTACAAATTGTATATTAACCCCCTTGCACTAACCCTACCCCTAGGGTTGCAAAATATAATCTTTATCCGGAAACTATTTCAGATATGTTTGAGGCAAAATGTTAAGGCTAAACATTTAAAGTAAATAAGCAAAAATGAATACATTTTATTCTAATACAATGTAGGGACATTTAATCATTTTTTATCTTTAAAGTCAAAATTTTGCTTGCAAGTTCCCGATGTTATTGTGAATGAATCACAGATGCTCATTATTACAATTAAAAAACATGCTATATAATGTATATGTTGTCAAATTGATTAGTCGCATCTAACATAAATGTTTGTCTCCGGTCTAATTCATCCCAAAGGTGTTCTATTGGGTTGAGGTCAGGCCAGACAAGTTTCTCCACACCAAACTCGCTCATCCATGTCTTTATGGATCTTGCTTTGTGCAATGGTGCTCAGTCATGTTGGAACAGGAAGGGGTTATTCCTAAACTGTTCCCACAAAGTTGGGAGCATGAAATTGTCCAAAATGTCTTGGTATCATGAATCATAAAGAGTTCCTTTCACTGGGCCAAGCCCAATCCCTGAAAAACAACCCCACACCATAATCCCCCCTCCACCAAACTTTACACCTGGCACAGTGCAGTCAGGCAAGCACTGTACTCCTGGCAACAGCCAAACCCAGACTTTTTCATCAGATTGACAGACAGAGAACACGTCTCCAATGCTCTAGAGTCCACTGGCGAAGTGCTTTACACCACTGCATCCAACGCTATGAGCACTTGGTGATGTAAGGCTTGGATGCAGCTGCTCGGCCATGGAAACGCATTCCATGAAGCTCTCAACACACTGTTCTTGAGCTAATCTGAAGGCCACACGAAGCTTGGAGTCTGTAGCTATTGACTCTGCAGAAAGTTGGCGACTTCAGCGCACTGTGCGCCTCAGCATGTGCTGACCTCTGTGATTTTACGTGGCCTACCACTTCGTGGCTGAGCTGCTGTTGTTCCCAATTGCTTCCCCTCTGTTATAATACCACTAACAGTTGACCGTGAAATAATTAGTAGTGAGGAAATTTCACGAATTGACTTATTGCACAGGTGGCAACCTATCACGGTACCACGCTTGAATTCACTGAGCTCCTAAGAGCGACCCATTCTTTCACAAATGTTTGTAGAAGCATCTGCATGCCTAGGTGCTTGATATATATATTCTTGTGGAATAGGTCTTTCTTGTTTCATTTAAAGATATGTTTAACTCTGAAATTTCCGTAATCCTATAGCAAAAGTATTATCTATCATGTTTTATGTATGGTTTTAGTTGTTTGCTTTGGGGAAAACCTTGCTCTATGAGGCAGACCACAGCAAAATGCACATACGAACATAGTTTTGCCAGGGAATGATCTGGTCATTAAGTTTATAAGGCACATGCTTCAGTGCCTACCGGGATCTTGACACTCTGATTATCCAAGGGTTGACGATAAATACAGGCTGAAGGCAAACAATTACACAGCAGTCACACACCCTCACTCTGAGAGACACTCTCGGGAATTCACAGAGTCATGCCTTTCTGACACTGTAATTCTAACTTGTTTTAACTCTGTGAACTTGCCAAGACTCTATTTCATGATCTGTAAAAACATTTTTACTGCAGTTTAAATAACCATGTTAGAATGTAAATATCACATGGTGTTAAATGGTTGCAGAATACTCCAGGAACTGTTTTTAATGATGTTTGAGGAAAAGCTTAAGGCTAAACATTTTCTGAACAAATAAGCAAAAACACCCTAAAATGTTACAATTATCCTCTATAACACACAAGTACTGTTCACTAATTCCCATCTGGACCTCTAAGAACAGGCAACAGTGCTTGCTTCGGCTGCTAAATAATTCACTGAGGAAATCAATGTGCTCTGTGTCTAAGAGAATAAAAGACAGCTAGCGTTCACAACCTCGCCTTTTAATGTGTGATTCCCCATTCATCACAGCCACAGTCTGTTTTACCTGTGTGCGATCGAGACTTTGCACGATGATGACGCACGGCATAGTGCTGACATGTTGGATTGTGTAAAAAAAATCATTTCTTAATCAGTATTTGTGTCTTGTTTTCCAGTGAATATAAAATTAGATCAACTGATTTGAGTGGAAAAATTGTGTGTGATAGGAAATTATTACTTGGACAAATTACTGGCAAAATAATATTGGTAACACTTTACAATAAGATCACATTTGTTAACGTTAGTTTATGTATTAACTAACAGGAACTAACATTGAGCAATACATTTGTAACAGTATTGATTAATCTTTGTTCATTTTAGTTAATAAAAATACACAAGTGTATTAACAAATACAACTTTTGATTTTAATAATGTTTTAGTAAATGTTGAAATTAACATTAACTAAGATTCATAAATTCTGTAGCAGTATTGTTCATTCTTTGTTCATGTTAACTAAAATAGTTAACTAATTAAACCTTATTGTAAAGTGTTACCCTAATATTTTTTTAATGTATTAATAATACATTTTTCATTTAGCTTTAAATAGTTTATTAAAAGTAGTTTTAGTTAGTCATTTAATTTGAATTGTATTCATTAAAGTTATTTATTTTTTAAATGATTAATAAAATATATTTTATTTTACTGAGTACATTTCTACAATTAATGTATTAATAATTACATTTTAGTTAGTTTGAAATAGTTTGTTAGTAATAGTTAATTTAATAATTGAATTAAAGTTGTATTAATCAGAGTTATTATAGTTAACTAAAACCAGAAAAACATTTCCCTTACATGAAATAAATCAAATGTAAACTGAAATAATATAAAATCTATGAAGCTTAAACTTTTCACATTTTCATTTAGTTTAACTTGATGTACTAGAATAACTAAAACTGAAATAAAAATGAGTAAAAACTATACACATAAAAAAAACCCTCGAAATTGACATAAACACAAAAAATAACTGAAACTTGAACTAAAATGAAAATTATTCAAAATATTAATAAAAACTATAAAAGTATCTCAATTATACAAAAATAACACTGGTATTAACTAAAAGTATACATTTAATCAATACAAATATTATTAGGCAGTTTTTAAATAGTTCGAAAATGATTATATGCTATTGAATAATTATTGAAATATAATACTTTTGCTGGAAAATAAAGCAAAAATACTCAATTGCACTTTTTTTCTGATTTTTAATGAACATTTGTTCTTTCCATAGACTTAAAGTTTTAAATTCTACCACTGACGGATTATTCATGTGAATGGAGCACACAGGTATGAAGATGCTCTCCCTTTCTCACTGAACTTTTCCCCCTGTCTCATTCTCTACTTGTTTGTGCAGTGGCTGTCTTGGTGCAGTATTGCATGTCGATGCTCATCGATTGCACCCTCTTCCTCTCTGCTCTAGGCTGTCTTCACCCAGCCAGCCAAACCAAGTGCATGTTTGTGTGTGTGTGTGTGTATGTATGCAAGCGTTTTTAACATGTGAGAGTTTAAATGGGGTTATAGCATGTGGTGTGGTCAGAACATGTGGGCGAGAACATTCGAGTGTGTGACAGTGAGCTACGGCAAGAGGTAGGTCGGAAGAAGAGATCTTAGGATTGCATTCACCGTGCCTTGCCGGTTGTCCTAGCAACGGCAGAGGAGAGAAAGTGAGGGAGAGGATAAGATGGCGTGGGGTATAAAAAGGACAAACAATTAGATAACAGAGGAGAATGAGAGGAGGATTGTGGGATGCTTCTGGAGGTGTTGAGAGTACAGTCAGAGAGTGAGGGATGGATGTGAAAAACGTCCATTCACTAATAGAGGGCTTCTAAATGGTGTGTGTATGGTCTCACACACATGCGCACACACATTAGATTCTGATCCATAGGCGCTGTGAGTCTGGGTCGAGCTGTGCTGGTTGCCATTCTATTTATATACTGCTGAACAGTAGCAATGTTTCTACACACTTTCTGATGGAAACAGAGACTAAACGTTGTTTCACAGCATGTCCTGAACTCACACTCTCACAAAATTAAAGGGATTATTCAGCAAAAAAGGAAAATTCTGTCATTTATTCACCCTTGTGTTAGAACACAAATCTTGTTTTCTAGTTAAAATATCTTAAAACATTAAAGAATTAACTTAAGAAGCAAAAAAGTCTTGTTTTCAGGGAATTGTCTGTTTGTTTTTGAAAGACTATTTTTGAATTAGAGTTAAACAGTTAAGATTTACCGTTTTCGAATCCATTCAGCCGATCGGTAGCACTTTTAGCATAGCTTAGCATAGATCATTGAATCTGATTAGACCGTTATTAACATGTGAGGGTTTAAATGGGGTTATAGCATGTGGTGTGGTCAGAACATGTGGGCGCGAGAGATGCATCTCACTCAATAATGACCAATATTTAAAACTTGACTCTTCTGTAGTTACATCGTGTACTAAGACCGACGTAAAATGGCTATGAACTATACGCTCATTAGTGCATAATAATCCAGGAACTTTGCTGCCATACCATGGGTGAAGCAGGCGCAGTGATATTACGCAGTTATATTTTTATTTATTGAATTGTAAATTATTAGATAGTCAATTATTAGATTGTCAATTTTTTTTTAAACACAACAACAATACAAATTCATCCATTGTAGTTTTTTTAATCTCCAATCCCAATTCATGTTGTCATTATATTGAAGGGGGAATAAAGTAGCCAAGATATAAATAAATAAACGACTCTGTGTTCCACTCAAGAAGGTAAATCATACGGATCTGAACCAACATTTGGAATCAAATGAGTTTTCATTTTTGGGTGTACTATCCCTTTAAACATATATTTAACACTCATCCACGTGTAAACTCTCGCACCCATCTCTGACGCTAACACAGATTCTCACTCTTTTTTTCTTCCGTCCTTCCTCTCAACACTCAGACACGTGCAGGCACCTCCCATCGCTTCTTTCACTCTTTCATACACACGCAGTCTTTTTTTTTCTAAAGCCCTGCCTCTCATTCACATTCTCCTACTCGTGTGACTTTACTAAATGATCGGAACACCCTGTCTTATTTTTTAGGATCACATTCACATATCCACAACCTACAGTGCAACTAGGCCATCAATTTAAAAAGACGGATCTTCTAGTCAACTTAAAGTGCGTTTATAATGGTAAACATTTTGACATTAAAAGATAATACATGCTGATATTCACAACGCAAAGTTCTCACCCCAGTCTATCCTGATGGTGATTAATTTAGAATCAATGTTTACGATGTCAAAACCACAAACACATTAACATACTATGACCATCCAGGTTTAAGCATCAATGCCAATGAAGATATTTTTGTGTTCATTTTTGTGTTCTGATTACACAAATAAAACATTTTCTCCACCAGAAAAACAAATTTGTTCAGTTTACTTAATTCAATTGTGATAACTCGTTGCCTTAATTCAATCAAGTAAGCATAACTTAATTGCATCAATTTCTTCTTACTTAGATAAAATTAAGTTGACAAAACTTAAACGGTTTGTGATCTCTGAGGAAGTGTACTCCCAGAGTGCATTGCGGCATGAATAAATGAATTGCTTTGGTTTACTATTTTGGGCTTTATTTGAACATTTTATTTGTTGTCTTTTGTCAGTATAACCCCAATAACAACAGCATATAAAATTGTAATGGTCTTTTTAATAAAAATAAATAAATAGATAAAAAATTGTTACCATTGTTGTGTTTTGCATGCTGAATGTTGAAATCTGTGACTGACTCAAGCATGGTTAATTGCAAGATGCTGTCACAAATATAGAGGGATTATATAAACCCAATTAAAAGTTTATGCAAGCAATAAAATGTTAACAGATAATTTTTGACATAAAATATATATAATATTTTATTATAACATTTATTACTTCCCTTCCTTTGAAATCAGAAGTGATTTCTTGTTGCATTGCTGCATCAATAGGAAGAAAATTACAATAATATGAATGAAGTTCCAAGTGCCCAACCAAACGGAACACTAATCACCATAATGGTGATAGGAAGTGGAGGAAATGAGTGAAAAGTCTATTAAAAATTGTCCCCTCAAAAACCTTTTGCCCGGTTTCTTTTTCTTTTTTCTAAAATGGTACTCAAACCAGTCAATTAATGTTTACTTGGGTTTTCAAGGCATTCCATGCGAACAGTACAGATTACTCAATTGTTTTAAGTAAGTTTAACAAATTATTGGACAGTAAGTAAAGTTAACTAAAAAAAAGTTGGAAAACTGTTGGATTTTCATGATCTCTGTGATCACATTTCTAAAATATTGTATTTAATAATTTTAGGCAATGACTTGCAGTCGAGTAAATTATTTTGTATAAAAATGTTTTTGTTGATTCTGTTACATCATTTGAAATGATTCATTGGATGATAAGTTTATTTGTTCATAATGACTTAAAGGGATAGTTCACCCAAAAATAATTTACTCACCCTCAAGTCATCCTAGGTGTATATGACTTTCTTCTTTCAGATGAATACAAGCAGGCTCTTCCAAGCATTATAATGGCAGTGAATGGGAGCCCAAAATTTGAAGCCCAAAAAAAGCATCCACTTTATAAAGCATCCACATTTTACACAAACCCATCGATTCACTTCTGAAGGCCTTTATTAACCCCCTGGGAGCTGTGTGGATTACTTTTATAATGGATGGATGCAGTTTTTTTTCTTACATTATTAAGAAAGATGTTATGTCGTGACGATTTAGAGCTGATTGAATGAATTTAAGGTTTAGATCATTTGTGTATTTTTATTTTATTTTATTTGTACATATATGTTACAAAAATGAATGGGAACAACACCAGAACCAGAGCCTCTGAAAAGTGGGTGCTCACCTTATAATGATACATTTGTAACAAAGTCCAAAGATGGACGTCTTGTAATAACAGAGCACTAATCTCTATGGATGACCCAAATAAGCCACCCTGTGACCACCAGAACAAAGCTTTAAGTTGCAGATGAGTCACGGTTGCTTCCGGTGTTAGTGCCTCAGCGCAGGTCTACTGTAGTCAGTACTTTGACCATGTTGACCCTAGAGCGCTAATCAGATTAACTCTTATATGATATTCTCAGTTGTTTAGATCTCCACTAGTCTCCTGCATCCTGTTTGTGTATTGTGTCTGCGTATGTATGTCCGGGTTCAACTTAAGGATTTGTATATTTTTGAATTGTATGGCAAATCTTGATTGACCTGCTCTAGTAGACTACCCTCTTTAAATGTATAAAAGTGTTGTTTAAAAGGGGCATGTTGTGTAATCTTTTGGACTGAAAGAATCAATGTACTTCTTCAAAAGTTTGAAGTTGCAAAAACGGTTCTACACTAACAGCTGATAACCGCCATAAACGCTAATGTTCAACCGCCATAAACGCCTATTCAGTGTAAAGAAACCAAAGCACTGTTTCTCATTTCACAAAGAGGGAATTTACATAGAAAGAAAAAAAAACAGCCTATTTGTAGGGTCAAATAGATGGTGGGAAAATTAAAAGCTAAATCATGACTTTTGCTTGATTTTAAATGGATCTTATGTGAAAAAAAGCATATTTAAAAATACATGCATGACTTTGGACAAATGATGGTTTGAGAGGGTTTTGAGAATAACAA
>CM040913.1:11461129-11807738 GCA_023029165.1 Gobiocypris rarus | reverse complement strand
ACTTTTGGCAATACAGTGTATTTAGACAGTCTGAAGCATTGACTAGTCCATTACCATTATGCGATAAAACGCAACACTTGCATCAAATAAACAACCAAAGGGAGCTTCAGCTAACATCCTGTCCCCCTGACATCAACCGAAGGCCCGGAGGGGAAGATAGAAAGAGAGAGCCATTCACATATTGAATCCCATCCCACTGAGCCGGGCTGTGTCCTTCATAAACACAGACGCAGTGGCAGGTCATTGAGGCTCTGTTTGGCACCGCACAACCCACCGTGATGCCCATAGGCCTTGTTTTGAACAGACAGCAAAGCCTATGGGCCTTTGCGCAAGAGTCGTGTCAACATTTCCCAATGCATTGAACTCTAGGGTGAGAAGCGGCAAGCTAAAGTGTTGTTCCTTACCAGACTTTGATGAATGAATTCACGTTCACAAACTATTTGAAAACTTGTTACGTCCAGCATGGCTTATAAAAAGCATGCTGGTGAGTTTAGGGGGCTTTCATTGGAGAAGGTGCAGGTGTGGGTTTAAAAATCTGCTGTACATGTGGGCCTGATCTTGCAGAAAAGGCTTGAAACCGTACAACTCGATGCTTTCAGTATTCACCAAGTTTAGGATTGAGTTTAGCAAGAGAAAGCCGTTACACAATTGGCTGAAGGGTGGATTTTTAGAAGTTGTAAACATAAGGGAAAACCCTGATTGGATTTCCGCCGAGAGAATCTCTCTGTGTTCATGATGTGGAACTTTGGTTTGAGAGGGGCATTGTAAAATCTAATTAATGGTGGTTTTACACCATTTCAGTGCTCATGTTGATAATTATTTAATGTGAAGACAGGCTGTTTGCCCTGTGGGAACAGCCTGAAACATAAGCTGGTTAACTTTAGAATTCTGCTGATATTTTTGTTTTAAATAAGGTAGAAATAAGCAATAGCATTAAAGAAAAATAGTTCATCCAAATATAAAAATTCTGTCTTTAATTATTCAACCTATTTTTATGAAAAGCACAAATCAATTAAGTAATGCTTTGCATTGTATGCAAAGTCCTATATGTTTATGAAGATTTGGAGATTCCAGTTTTGGAGCAAATGTTCTTTTGTGAAGAAAAAAAATAGTTAACATAAAATTGTGCAGAAAATGTACACTACCATTCAAAAGTTTGGAATCAGTAAGACATTTATAAAGTTACCAATGATTTTTATTTTACTTTTGCACTTTTATATTTATCAAAGGATCCACAAAAATATTAAGCAGCACAACTGTTTTTAACATTGCTAAATAATTATTTTTGAACATGAACCATAAAATCTTACCGACCCCAAACTTTTGAATGGTAGTGTAAATATATAAATCTATTTTTAAAAAATGGCTAAAAATGTGGTCAGTGAAAAGTTGGCAGCATAGACTGTATAAAACAAGGGTGTCCAACCCTGCTCCTGCAGGGCTACCATCTTGCAGATTTCAGGTCCAACCCTGCTCCAACACACCTGTCTCTAATTATCAAGCAGCCCTGGACACCATGATTAGCTGGTTCAGGTGTGTTTGATTTAGGTTGGAGCTAAAATCTGCAGGGTGGTAACCCTCCAGAACCAGAGTTGGACACCCCTGGTATAAAACAATGTACATACAGGTCCTTCTAAAAAAATTTGCATATTGTGATAAAAGTTCATTATTTTCCATAATGTAATTATACAAATTAAACTTTCATATATTTTAGATTCATTGCACACCAACTGAAATATTTCAGGTCTTTCATTGTTTTAATACTGATGATTTTGGCATACATCTCATGAAAACCCAAAATTCCTATCTAAAAAAAATTGCATATTTCATCCGACCAATGAATGAAAAGTGTTTTTAATACAAAAAAAGTCAACCTTCAAATAATTATGTTCAGTTATGCACTCAATACTTGGTCGGGAATCCTTTTGCAGAAATGACTGCTTCAATGCGGCGTGGCATGGAGGCAATCAGCCTGTGGCACTGCTGAGGTGTTATGGAGGCCCAGGATGCTTCAATAGCGGCCTTAAGCTCATCCAGAGTGTTGGGTCTTGCGTCTCTCAACTTTCTCTTCACAATATTCCACAGATTCTCTATGGCATTCAGGTCAGGAGAGTTGGCAGGCCAATTGAGCACAGTAATACCATGGTCAGTAAACCATTTACCAGTGGTTTTGACACTGTGAGCAGGTGCCAGGTCGTGCTGAAACGAAATCTTCATCTCCATAAAGCTATGAGGGAGTCTATGGGATTGACTCCCTTTTGGAGCCAACAGTGGGCACAGTTTAAGTCACTTCCATGTTGGATTCAAGAGAGAGATCGGAAGTATGGCGCTTGTTTGGCAGGTCAAAAACACATCTGAATTACTATCCTGACAGGAAAGTTTTCTTCAAAAGTGTCTATTCTTGTGTTAAACAGAAATAAAAAAAACAGCAAATGAGTTTGGAACGACATAAGGGTGAGTAAAATAAGACGAAATTCAAATTTTTGAGTGAACTTCACTAAAAAAAAAAAACAGGTGCAGAGCTGCAGACAGTCTAATGAACAAAAGCAGCCAGAAAAAAACAGCGAGACAAAGAATAAGATTCCAAACACAGCCAAAATGCAGAGTCAGTAAAAACATGGCACAAAGTTAATGTAGGGCTGAGGAGTCCCATCTGTCAATATAACCCAAGTTCGATACTCCCCGCCCCTGACTCTAGAGTGCGTCTTCACTTAGCGCACACCCCAACCTCTAAATCCCACCCCAGGAACCCATGATGGTGCTCTGACCCAGTTTTCCTAGGCTGCTATTTTCAGGCATTCCTTGGGGACAGATGGAGAGAGAGAGAGAGATGGAAAGAAGACTGAAGTGGAAAACGGAGGTGTGGAAATCTCTGACAGGGATGTCCCATCTCGTATGAGGTGTGATTCACTGAAACAAAGCTACTAAAGGGGGGCGATGGGGTTCCATCTGTCAACAGACAGAACTCGAGTCGCACATGCGAGAGAGGCCAACTGTCTCTACTACCGCAAGTATCACATAACGCCGAAAATATCAACAGCAGCTCACCGAAGCAACAAACAGACCAGACGTCTTTCATGCCAAACCGGCCATAATGACAATGAGCTTATGAGATCAAGTCATTAGACTTATTAAACTTGTTTGTAAATTACCTCAGCTGACCTTGTCCAACTGGATTGTTGCTTCATCTCCAAGAGCAACAAAGATTTTGCTTTTCATGTTAAATTTTTTAAAGTATAATCTCATCTTTCTTCCAGTGAGCTGTTAATGCACTGAGATTGATTCATTGAGTCGGTATAATAAACTCAAGAATCAAATCAGTCCAAATAGAGAACGAATCATTCAAACTGTATTTTTTACCGTATATTACAAATTTAAAGGTGCAGTGTGTAATATTTATGAGGATGATGTTTTTCATCAGCCAGAAACAGCACAACATCTGCCTGGCATCCCAATCTTGTTATAATCACAATCTTATCGTAAACAGCTTCTTTAGATCCACTCGCTTCTCATCGGCTGAACACCAGTGGGCGGAACAACGATGTGATGATATAGAAGTAGGCCTTGCTGTCTTACTCCAGAGGCAGTCGTATGCAAATGATTGTTCCCCTGTGATGTCACATGACACCTCGGATCCAAACAAAGCTTTTTTTACAGCTTTATTATATAAATGCTTTATTATGAAACGCTTTAAGTTATGGAAATGGCAGGATGTATTAATGAGGGTATTGATATTATTGGTTTATTTAAAGGAATTAAATAATTAAAGGATTAAAAAGGGTTTTAAGGTAATAAAGAGAAAGAAATAAGGATGGTAAAAGTTCCAGTTCTATAATTTATAGTTATGAAGTTAACTATTTGCGAATAATTTATATATTTTTTAATTTGCACACATTCATTTATTTGTGTCTGCCTAACATGTTAAAATGCAAAACGTTTCTTGTCACTTCAAATTCAGTTTAAATAAATAATGTCATATTTTCAAGTAGTTTGCATCACTTGATATTACTGTTGGTTCCTGAAAGTTTTTATCTTAAAACAGTGTTCAAGATTTACAAAAATTATTAAATGAGAATTTATAACATGAATCCATTTTCCAAACCGTGTTTTTGTCTTGCCCTGAATCATTATGGTACACTTATAATAAGTGTTTACATTGGGACTATTTCATACCGGTCTAGTAGGAACCGCTGCGGAGGAGCACAGTCCCTGTGTGACTCGCCACAGACATAAACAGAGAGAAGTAGCTCCCCAAGACGCATGCAGTTCTGTTTATTAACTGATAAAAGTTACAGACTGTAGCTTTAAATGTTTAGCTACTCTTTTGATGCACTCTTTCACTGCAATAACGAAAGTGTTGCGTTGGAATTCGCAGTAAGCCCCGCCTTTTTTGTTTTGATTGGCCATCTCACTCATTCTGACAGTGACGAGCGCTGTTAGACCACTGAACCAGACCAGACTAAAAATTTAACATTTTACTTTTGTCATCCTAGCAACAAACAGAGCGGCGTGTAATGGAGTACAGCAGAGCAGCATCAACAATATCAAATATTGGGGATTAATGGAAAACAGTGACTTGGGCATAAAAAATTTGATTGAATATGTGTGTATAAATATATGACTTAATTCCATTTCTTAATTCCATCACTTAAAATATGAATTTTAGATGCTAGGCATCATGGCTTGAACCTTTGTAAACAGTGTTGGGGCTCTGATGAGGGGAAGAGTCTATGTAAAAAGGCTGGAATAGAGACTGGGAAGACCAGATGCTTGCTCTCTCAGTGCGTGGCTTAATTAGACACTCTATTGGTCTTAATGAGCTCTGGCTCAAGCCTGGACATTAATGGGAGACTGAGTGTTTGGAACTTTTTGTCTGTTTGTGGGTTAATTGCTACTGTTGTATGTTTTAGTGGTCAAGGGGGACAGCTAATGGTCAAAAAGACACTTTAAATTGAAGTTAGCCTTGATTACACTCAGACTACACCCTAAAAATGTAATTACATTCAGTTTGGGAGGGATTTTTTTAAGTCAAAGTTGTTCACTACACTTGACGCACTAATCAGCATCCGCTTCACCTCGTAAAAACAATCCAGACTCGAGACTCAAAGAGCATCTGCACATATCTGAAATCGAACCGTTACGCTCCGGACCAGTTAAAGTGTCCCCTGGCTCTCGTCCTCCGAACTGACGTGTTCCTCAAGCGGAGCAGACTGCTCCGTCTGATCTCCATGCATTTTTCATGATACCACCGCATATAGTTCTTGCTCCGCTTTCACGGCTGAAAGAAGTCGAAAAAGTTAAACACAGGCTCATGCCAATTTTCCCAAGACTCAAAGACAGTGTTGGCTGTACAAAATACTATTTTCTCTTCAAGATTGTAAACATGGGACCTTTTCCAGCATATTAAGTCTAAGAAAAGCAAGCAAAAGTAAATATTTACCAAAGCAATTAAAAAAACTACTAAAAATATTCTAGTGTACTGCTTTAAAAAAAAAAAAATCAATATGTAAAATAGTCCACGTTATACAATAAACATTTGCTATCAGTGATAATATTTAGTCACATGACTCATGCGTTTGGGGTCAGTAATTGGTTTCTTTTTTTTGAAAGAAAGTAATACTGTTATTCAGCAAGGATGTGTTAAAGTGATAGTAAAGATCTCTATTGTTATAAAAGATTTCTATTTTGAATAAATAAATGCTGTTCTTTTAAACTGTTTATTCATCAATGAATCCTGAAGTAAGTAAGTATCACAGCTTTCCAAAATTGATAATAAATCAGCATATTAGAATGATTTCTTAAGGATCATGTGACACTGAAGACTGGAGCAATGATGCTGAAAATTCAGCTTTGCATCACAGAAATAAATTATATTTTATAATATATTAAAATAGAAAACCATTATTTTAAATTGTAATAATATTTCACAATAGTACAGTTTTTTCTATATTTTTGATCAAATAAATGCAGCCTTGGTGAGCAATAAGAGACTTTCCAAACATTTATATGTTTTGGGCTTTAGCTGCCAAAACAGCCCTGGCCTGTCGAGGCACTGACTCCACTAGACCCCTGAAGGCGTGCTGTGGTATCTGGCACCAAGATGTTAGCAGCAGATCCTTTAAGTTCTGTAAATTGCTCGGTTGGATTAAGATCTGGGGAATTTAGAGGCCAAGTCAACACCTCAAACTCGTTGTTGTGCTCTTCAAACCATTCTTGAACCATTTTTGCTTTATGGCAGGAAGCATTATTCTGCTGAAAGAGGCCACAGCCAGCAGAAATACCGTTTCCATGAAAGGGTGTATATGGTCTGCAACAATACTTACGTGGAACGTGTCAAAGTAATATCCACATGGTTATGAAGCCCCATACGCAACAAAATGTAATGCACTGTGTATTCTGACACCTTTCCAGCATTCATTTCTTAATTACCTAAAAAAATAAATAGCTACAGTAACTCGTCTGTTTGATCGGACCACTCCCCACGTGTATCAATGAGCCTAGGCCGCCCATTACCATGTAGCCGGTTCATCACTGTTCCTTCCTTGGATCACTTTTGATGGACACTGACCACTGCAGACCGGGAACACCCCAGAGCTGCAGTTTTGGAGATGCTCTGACCCAGTCGTCTAGCCATCACAATTTGGCTCTTGTCAAACTCGCTCAAATCCTTACGCTTGCAAATTGTTCCTGCTTCTAACACATCAGTGGACAAAATGTTCACTTGCTGCCTAATATATCCCACTCACTAACAGGTGCCGTGATGAAGAGATAATCAGTGTTATTCACTTCACCTGTCATAATGTTATGCCTGATTGGTGTATGTATATATATATATATATATCACATTTATGAGCAACAGAAGCTGACCCAAAGTGCTACACAATGTAAAGAAATGATTTAAAAATGAAATATAAAAAATGATTAAATTATATAACAAACAAGAAGAAACAAGGCTAAATTAAACAAACCAATCCGAAGGATTGTGACTGGAAAGGACTTGATAATTACATCACAGAACTGCATCACCAAGAACCCAATGCAAAACTAACAAACAGTTCAAGACTATTCATACCCAGTGTCTTAATAAATCCACTGTGTGATCTGCGGCCTGCTTCAATGTTACATTCAGAGTGCACTGACAACAAATGAGAACATGTCATGATATTTCAAACAGAAGTGATTAAAGAAACGACAGACACTTGTAAAGACAGACAGGCCTTTGTACAAGCAGGAAACACTGAATGACTCAGCAGAAAACCACACACAAAAACAGGTCAAACCATCAAAAGGTGTTAAGCGCCCGGAGACTGACTAGAAACCACAACTGCCCAGACGATGGTGACTTCCTGTGACCGTTCATTTGTCATAACGTGCTACAGCTTAGCGCGGTACACACATCCATCACTGCATGCAGAACCTTACAGCTCGGTTTCACTCGCCAGCCTCTTTCATTACAAAATATTGATCTGTAAAATATATAACTACTCTGGAAACATAGTGAACCATTTCTAACGCTGAAGTCAGAGAGCTTGCTGTTTAATGTCTCATCGCTATTAAAATTCCCCATTTTTGGCTAAAACTTGACAAGCAGGGCTAATTTCCCCCAGCCCGACCTTCATTCGGTTTATAAAAAGGGCCAGGCCATCAAAATTTATACATAATATTATATCATAAATTGATAAACAATGTATAGACCTATATGTATTATAGATATATGGATTTTAGATATAAAAACATTGATATAAACTAATAATGTAAGGATATACTGTACTGTGTATATACATATATAAAGCATGTACTGTATATAGACTAGTACATAAAATATAAATTTTCCACGTCAACTACCTAAATAAAAAAGATTTTTTTATTTTATGCAATATTTAGTAAAAATGTACTCACAAATATTTGAAAACAGGACTATTTTAACTCTAAAGTTCTGACCAAATGAATTATCTGCCTCACATGTCATAGTCACATGAAGAATATTGTTAATATTTATGCACAATTAATCGATTCTGCAATTATGAGAAACGTTTTGGGATGGGATTTTGTAATTTGCCGGTTGGTTTACACCGTATATCACTTTCATCAATACCATAATGAATTATTAGTCTAACACTCTGAGAGGAAAGAGCAGAGAGAAAAGAGGAGGAGTGCAGGAGAAGAGCGAGACAAGGACGTAAACATGGTGACACAGCACTGTCGAAGGAGGGAAGAGAGCGAGAGAACGAGAAGACAGCGTGACAGCTTCTTTTAAAGCAGTGCCCATCAGGACAGTATTCCTACGTCTGCATGCCGCCGCAACAAGCAGCTTTGCCGTTTGAAGCCTCGGATTCGAGAGCAGACGAGTCAAGGGCATTCCCTGTCACTAGTTGCGAGGGCGTTGTGTATTAGCTTTTTCAGCGCAAGTGTGTTTGTGTGTGCGTGCAAGTGCCTCCAAATCACTTTGTAGGTTTCACACAAACACATCAATTTTAAGTGTTTATACTATACAATCAAAGAGGACATTTTTATTGCGCAACGGTTGATCTTTCACAGCTCATGAAACCTCATGGAGTCGTTTCCTTTATGTCGACTCCATATCTGTCTCATCTAAGATATTTTACACATTAGGAGATAAGACAGAACTAGTACACACAGAACAGATCTGATCACTTGGTCCTGGATGAATGTGATTAAAAATGCTTGAAATCTTACTGATTGCAGACTGATATTATGTTATTGGTATCTTGGCAAATCTGAGCACAGTTTTAGATTGATGAAATCTCTTCTGAATCTCTAGAAATGACACATGAGATTATAGGGGTGCATTGATCATAACTATACTACCATTATTTAGTAAAAAGTTTGGAGTCAGTAAGATAAAATAAATAATTAATTACAACTTTTATTCAGCAACTTTAAGTACAGCAAGTGACAGGAAAAACATTATAATGTTACAAAAGAGTTCTGTTTTAAATAAATGAAATGTTGAACTTTCTATTTATCAAAGAATCATGAATGGTTTCCACAATAATATTAAGCAGCAAAACTGTTAATAAATGTTTCTCGAGCAGCAAATCAATGATTTCTGAAGGATCATGTGACACTGAAGACTGGAGTAATGATGCTGAAAATTCAGCTTTACCATCATATATAAATTATATTTTAAATTGTAATAATATTTCACAATATTACTGGTTTAACTGTATTTTTGATCAAATAATTGATAAACAGATTGCATTTATCAGTTTTATTAATAATATGTGTGCAATGCCTTTATATATAACACCTCTCTTCACACTGGTACATTTCCCACAGCATTTAAGCAGGCTACAACCGCACTGCTTAAGAAACCCTCTCTAAATCCAGCACTTTTAGAAAACTACAGACCGGTATCCCTTCTTCAATTCATCGGAAAGACACTTGAGAGAGTTTTGTTCAACCAACTCTCTATGTTTCTCGCACAGAACAACCTCCTGGACAACAACCAATTCGTCTTCAAAACCGCCCACTCAGCTGAGATTCGGTTACTGAAACTCTGAGACGGGCAAGAGTAGCTTCCAAATCAACAGTACTCATCTTGCTGGATCTGTCTGCTGCTTTTGACGCAGTCAACCACCAGATCCTCCTGTCAACACTGATGAAGGTGGGCATCTCAGGAACTGCACTCCAATGGTTCAAGTCTTACCTCTCAGGTAGGTCCTTCAGGGTGTCTTGGAGGGTGAGGTGTCTAAGTCACTTCTCCATCATTAGGCTCTATCTTTCAGAAACATGGCTTATCTTATTACTGCTATGCTGATGACACTCAACTCTAATTCTCATTTCAACCAGATGATCCAACAGTTGCTGTTCATTGCAGACATTTCTGGCTGGATGAAGGACCCTCACCTTCAAACTCAACCTTGCTTAGACAGAACTGCTTGTGATCTCAGCCAACCCAGCACTTCATCACAAGTTTTCCATTCAGCTAGGTTCGTCAGCCATAACTCCTTCCAGGAGAGCTAGGAACCTTGGAGTTGTGATTGATGATCAGTTAAATGACCATATTACTACAACGACCCGGTCCTGCAGATTTGCGTTATAAAACATTAGGAAGATTGTACTCTTTCTATCAGAACAGGCCACACAACTCCTAGTCCAAGCTCTTGTTCAATCCAGACTGGTCTATTGTAATGCTCTCTTGGCAGGCCTTCTAACATCTACTGTCAAACCTCTGCAACTGATCCAGAATGCGGCAGTGAGGGTGGTCTTGAACGAGCCAAAGCAAGCCCACGTCACACCTCTCTTCATCAGTTTGCACTGGCTGCCAATAGCCGCTCGCATCAAATTCAAGGCACTGGTGTTTGCCTACAAGACACCACAGAACCAATATACCTAAACTTGTTTGATCAGACTTACGCACCCTGCGTTCTGCAAGTGAACAACGCCTCGTGGTGCCATCCCGAAGAGGCACTGGACTGTTCCCACCTGGTAGAACGACCTGACCAATTGTCCTGACCAAACCTAGCTGTGTGTACTGTTGAAGACTAACTGGGACTTGGTACAGCACTTACATGCCCCTGTTTGGTCTGATTGCTTCTATTGCTCTCCTAATTTGTAAGTCACTTTGGATAAAAGCGTCTACTAAATGATTAAAGAGCTGTTGCTGGTCTGTTCACCACAACAAATGCTAGATGACAAAATATTGCACACCAACATCCAAAATGCAACATGCGAAAAATAATGACATATTTTGGAAATGACACAAGAGAGAACTAACAATGTCAGTCGGTCACGCAGATACTTATCCTAGAATGAAAATAATCTCAGATTTATTGATCTATCATTGCATAACACAACGCTCCAAGCATTACAAGGTTAAAAGACACAGATGAGCACACAAAGCATTTAAATGCAAAGTGCAGAGAGATATAGCGCATGAAAGAGATAGAAAGCGGCAACAAAAACAAATCAATATTGCATGTTGTTTTTCACTGCTTATCAGCTCTCAAAGAATGCTGTTTGCAAGGAGGCTTATTGTGTCTCGACACCAGCGGCGGCGGTCATCTGAATCAGTGCCTCCAACGCTCCTGAATGGAGCGGCCAGGATGCCCATACATGGGCGTAACCGTGTTCACATGACATCAGAACGAACTCTCCTCAACTAGTTTCAACTTATTACCTTCAGTGGGAAAAGAACAGCTGTTTCCATGGCAACAGCAGAACGAGAGGGAGGTAATGACATGGAGAGGGAGAGGAGTGTCTGCCAGTGTGTTTATGTGTGTGTGTGTGTAGGGTTATAGATGCAGACATACTGTTTTCCTCTGTAAACTTCCTGATTACAGGATGTTGTTTTGGCCCTTGAGAGAAAAGACGGGGTATATTTTTCCCGCAGATAACGCAGCACATGAACAACCACATAATGTGTAAGGTCTCAAAAGAGAAGGAAGTGAGTACACAATGGCAAAAAACGAAGCAACCATTGTAAAACTACATGGCAAAGGTCCCTGGGGTGACACAAGTCACCCTTGTGCTTGTCGCAGGTTTATCTTTAGCTGATCTCCGCTATATAATGGCAAGGTTTGGTTCCCGCTCTATGGAAACTGTTGTCATGGCCTCTTGCTGTCTGCTAGGCGCTGCTAATTGGCCAGTCGTTTGCACTAGCGGCTCCACCTTCATTGAAGGAGCTTTGGCAGCTGTCATTCACAAGAGCCGCTACATTTGGTTAGTGTGTGTGTGTGGGGATGTCTTTCTCGTGCTCTCTCTCCCTCCCTCCGGGTCTCGATGGAATGAGTGTGAGAGTGTTGTGGGGGTGGCAGGCTTGTTGAGGCCGCATGTAAGACTGCAGCCTGAAAACAGCGGTGGAAAGCGACAGGGTTGTCACAGCAACAGCCGACCTCCTTCAACTGTGCAGTGTGTAGCTGCGTTCCGATTCATAGGGGCCCTACGCAGTGTACACTGCTCCCTACGCACTGAGAAAGGGATTTGTGTAGAAGTTCAATGCAACATCATCAAACTTAGGTCAACATTTGAGCTGTGCAGAATAGGGGTTAAGTATGATGACCCGATTTACTCATTTAAAATAAATAAACGTGTTTTTATATTTATATTAGGGGTGTAACAATACATGTATTCACCAGAACCATTAAGGTACAGATGTTATGGTAGAGTGCATACAGTCAGACGATGAATACAGTCAGTCACATGCAGGCGATCCTCACTCCAATCCAGAAAGAGGTGCAACCGGTAATGCAACGCTGTTTGCTAACCATCACAACAGGAAAAAGAACAGAAGAAAAAGAGACGATCTATGCACCAACCCAAAACAATGCTGTGTTCGAAGTCGCCACCTATACACTCACTATTCACTATTCCCTACATTACTCCACAAATATCGTCTACTTGAAGGAGTATAAGAAAATGAGTAAATTCGAAACAGAGTGCGCTGAAGGGCTGCCGCTTTTGCATAGTTTGTGCTGTTTAATAATTATTTGAAACGTAGAAAAATGGCAGCTCCAGTAGTAACACAAATATTTATCTTGTATTCTGTCATGAAACTAAACCGTAATTAAACGATTTAATAATCAGTTAAAAAGGAATTTATGCCTGTATGATATTACGCTGGTTGCGCATCTCAGGTATTATGCTGGTTTGGAAAATTGATGGATGACTGATTCAGCTGCGGGCGCCATCTTCTGGCAAAGCATGGGATTCCATTCGCGACCGTCACAGTGCATTATGGGTATTCACTAGCCGTTGAGCGTACATCAGTTGTACACTCGTTATTGTGGTGCATTGTGGTATTGAATGAGTGCACTCAATAATAATGTCCATAATGGTTTTGGACACAGCTCGAGAGTTCAGATGGCACACACTTTTTTTTATGGAAAAACTTCCCGGAAAGGAAACCAGGGTGACAGAAAGCGGCATCCTGTTTGTTTTCTTTATTTTACAAAAGCACTATGTTTTGTTTTTATCATGAGTGTACATACTTTACAGTTTCGAATGATGTATTACTCTTATGTCTTATTTGTATGACCGCAAAAGGTGTTCCTGCTGTTATAATGAGACAAAATCATTTGGCATTGGGCTGATTTGTCTCGTGAAAGTCTTACTACAGTCCAGTGATGAAATATGCATGTCCTGGAAATGGGAAGCCTCAGGTGTTGCTTCACTCGCTATTTCCTTGTGGAAAGGTGAAGTAGGCAGATGTACACTTTTTCTCCTTCTTGCTCATCTTCTCGCGTGTGTAATACTGACGTTTGTGCATCTGCCATTGTCATCGCATGTTAATGAACTCTCACGCTCAAAGAAAATGAAACTGTAGGCTACGCACAACACAATCAAACCAATATGTTTGATAACATTCAGAGGACAATACCAGGTGACTGGAACGCACCCAGTGTCTGTGTATATATGCGTGTCTGATTTTGTTTTGGAACTCTGTGTCTTCATTTTGTGTCAGTAAGATGCAGTGCATGTGTATGTGCATCTGTGTCTTTGCCTAAATGTATTACACCGTGAGATAGAAGAGAGAGCGAGAGAGAGAGAGCAGTGAGGCAAAGAAAAAGCAGAAATAATTTGAGAGAGTGACCTATATTTCTTGAATCCTGCTGCCAGACAGATCAGCACAGATGTTCAACAATCCCAACATTCCTAAAAGACATACCACCAAAACCAGCACCGTAGCATCTTATTTTGTTTGCAATTAATGCAAAATGTTGATCTTGACTTAATATATTAATCTTAAAGACTTCCGTTGTGATATCAGCTTTAAAAGCAGCAAACAAGCGGCAGCAAAGGCCAGTGAATGATTACTCAGTTTTCTAATGGGTGAGCAATAATGATTAAACAGAGCACTTTTAGTAGAGCGATTACTTTCGCTTTTAAGCCGCTTGCGTACAGCAAACAGGTGAGTGAGTGCCTCAATAAGTTGACCAGCCTTTGACAAAAACGCTATATGAATGGACCAGCTTTGAAATTAACAAACTAGCTACAGTATGTAGAGAGCGTAAAGACTGCTGTGACAGCGTGGAATGGAATTCATAGTTTCGACAAAAAGATCAGCAAGAAATACCACTTTCTAATAGGAAATTAAACACTGTTACCAACACAATGAGCCTATTTAATCTGAACAACTTCCTCTTATGAACAAATGTCAATGAGGCTACTTTAAATCACCAGTGCTTACTCTTTAAACAAAGGCAATTATTGATTATTAGTGGTACTTTCTAAGGAAACAATTACTACTATTACTCATACTTATAGTCCAGCTAGTCCCACACTGTTTGTGATATGAACATAAATCATATCACAAGTCATGTGGTCTGTTGAGGGGAGATGCGCTAGTTCTTTTCTAAGCAATCAGAAGTATGATTTTCAGCTGACAGTGGCAGGCAATAAAAATCATATATCCTAGGATCAGAATATCAAATAAACGTATAGATAAGAATGTCCTAGCAATGCCCTAGCAACCACCCAGGACACACTAGCAGCCATTCAGATCTAGCAATCTAGTCAAGTCACCTTTATTTATATAGGCCTAGCGGTTTTTACAATACAGATAACATTGTTCTAATTAAAGCAGCTTTACAGTGATAACTGGAAATGAATGCAATAAGCTATAGAAGAAAGTCACTGTCCAGTTTAAAGGACAAATCCGGTAAAAAATGAACCTAGGGGTAATTAACACATGGTTACCGAGTAGATCGTTCTCTGGGATGCGTTTTCATGAAAATCGAATGTAAAGAGTTTTATCTCTAAAAACAGATTATCTTATAACGCTAGTATATGGGGCACAGAATAAGTCAAATTAAATCGCTAGTTAATACAACTAACAAGGCTTAAAATAGCCTCACACTAACACAGCAGCATAATGAGGGTCCCTACATGCAAACCAAGCATTGAGAACTTTGTTAAGTGTACAAACAGTTTAATAAGAAGATACTTTATAAAGACAGTACATTACGCGTATACAGACAGGAGCCATCTTGGAAAACGAGCCACAACGCTGTGCTAAGTGAGCTGGTAGATAGGAATTAAGTTTGTGAAATCTAATTACATGGAAATGCATGAAATATATCTGTTTATTAAAATATATGGTTGACTAACTACAAGGGAAGAAGGTGTCCCATATGAGATTCCAAGTCACAGTTCGTCACTTCATCAGTTTGTGGCTCGACTGCTGCTTTCCAAGATGGCTCCTGTCTGTATACGCGTAATGTATGGTATGATGGAAGCTAGATATTTTACTTTATAACATGTTAAATATGGATTTTTTTTTTTCGAACACAAAGGCATCGCTTCGCTTCAGAAGTCATTTATTAACCCCCTGGTGCAGTGTGGATTATGTTTATGATGGATGGATGCACTTTCTTGAGCTTCAAACTCGTGAGCCCCGTTCACAGTCATTATAAAGCTTGGAAACGTCAGGATATCTATTAATATAACTCTTGTTGTGATTGTGTTCATCAGACAGAAGAATGCCATACACACCTAGGATGGCTTGAGGGTAAGTAAATCATTGGGTCATTTTATTTTTAAAGGGAACTAATCCTTTAAACAGCATATTAGCAAAAACTCAGAACCGATTAATGTTACTGAATGAAATGTCGACCCAGGACGAGCTATAGGTCTGTGGAAGAATTAGGGGTGTTGATGGACAAGAAAAATTGACACCAATTACCAAAGATGGTCACTGTAATGAAGTTACTGTAAATAACATGGATGAAGTTTGACACATGAGATAAATGAATAAAGCAAGTAGGCTTGAAGTTATATGTGATATGTTGCAAGTAGGCCAGCCACTGGTGCAAACAGAACTTTTGTTTGCCTAGTGAGAATAAACAGAATTAACTTTTAAGACACTGATTGAATCCAGCCTCATTCATGCTTTGTGGAGCTTGTAGGGGGTTGATAGCTCTACAGATTATACAAGCTACCGCACGTATCAAATCCATGATGTGTTTCTTCTAAAAAGTCAAACAAAACTGTAGAACATAAATGTGCTATTGTTAAATAAAAGATGAGATTTCTGTACCACAAAATTTGCAAAAAAAATGAGTGTCAAACAGGTTTCCTGAACACCCCTTCCATCTACAATTGGCCAGTCTACAGATAGTCTCACCCCAAATTCACACTCAAACAAACAGATCAAAGTTTTGAAACAGATCATCAGTATACTTTTTTCAGGGAATCAACCTATGAAAGGCTTACTAGTTGTTAAATCAAATATGTATAAATGAGTATATAAACAAAACAATATGACACATTTTACATTTAAGGCAATGTCTAAAAACATAGTGTCATTGGTGTAACTTGATGTAGGCTACTCAGTTTTAATCAATATATATATATTAGCCTGACATGGTCATACTCAATTCTAGTCAGAATATGAGTCTGATATCGCTTCATTGAGCTTTGATTATGGGGCATGTTTCAACCTAACCAGGAAAGACCTCAATTGGATAGACCCACAACCAATCAGACCAACGGAGCGACGTAATGTTAGTTGTCAAATGTCAACAGAACTCAACTGCACTGTGTTGCCAAGTCCGTGTTTTTCTCCATGTCTGCGGGTTGAAGCGACCCCAATTATGTGATTATATAAACCCAGGAATGCAAATTTTAGTAGGCAACCTTGCCAAAATAACATATTTTGCCAACCAAACGCCATTTTTTTGCCAGTATTGTAATAAAATAATTTAAGGATACACAGAGTACTTACCAACACGATCATCGTTTCTGAGAGAAATAGTGACGGTGAATGCATATACGAACAAGATCTCCGTTTAGGATAAGAGCAAATTCAACCCAAGCGCCTTCGATGACGTGGATGATTACGTTACTGTTTATCATCTGTCCATCATCGTCTAAAGCCCGCCCTGACAATTTCATTGGTCCGAACAGTTTCTGTTCGGGCATAACTCCTCTTTAGAGCGAGTCCAGACCGAATTGCCTGAGCAAAAAATTTTGTGGGCGGGGCTAAATTCGGCTGGCATCCAGGCTATATATATATATATATATATATATATATATATATATATATATATATATATATATATATATTAGTGCTGTCAAGCCAAGCAATTAATTGCATCCAAAATAAAAGTTTGTGTTTACATAATATATGTGTGTACTGTGTATAATTATGTATAAAAAATACACACATATTTATGATATATTTATTTGTTATATTTATTTATAAAAGATTAATATTTATTCATGCTGGGCAATCGATTAATCACGATTAATCGCATCCAAAATAAAAGTTCTTGTTTACAAAAATATATATATATACATAATAATATATAATAATTATACACATAGTAAATGACCAAATTTTCATTTTTGGATGAACAATGCCTTTAAAAGAGGAAAATAAAATTGCAGAGTGAATGTTTTCACATTAATGCAGTTTTGATATGTGTGGGTATGTTTAAGTCAGTGTTTCAGATGAGTCATTCCCATTTCACTAAGCATTTGTCATTAAAATATACCTATTTACTAAGTCTTATTTAACACAGGGGAATAGGCAGTACTTTTCCTAGAACCGTTTCCCCTCATGATCCCTGGACCCCACCCTTTAGAAAGGCACCTGACCTCTCCTGTGTTCACTGTGACATTCATTAACTCACAGTAGCAACCTGGCAACCTGTGTGTGATCACTGTTTGGAAGTTAAATCACACACCATGACATTCAGGGCTGAACGCCTCACCTGTTAACATGAGCTACGTTCCCTGACAATGAAAGGAACCTCATTTGGTGTCAATGAAATAACCTTTAAGGGAAAAACTGAGTCAGATTGTTTACATCTGGCAGTTTTCCTCTGGAGGCCACATTTGGGCCTTGCTTAATGAGCAGCGAGGGACTGAGGCTGGAAAGCATCAGAGCGCTGCGGCTCAGGCCTTGACAAGCCCAGTAGTGCTGTTTCAGTCCTGAATGAATCGTTCATGTTCAGTCGGAGTCTGAGTCTGTCTTCCTTTAGATGCAAGTGACTGCTTTCCTGTGTTAAAGGACTGCCATTGCAGGTTGTGTTGAAGGAGCATTGGTTGAAACGAATGTATGCATCACTTTGTTAGTCTAAACAAGACTCAGAGCAGCAAAGAATGAGAAATACAATTAACTTGAACAAAACGAATGAGAAAGACATCTCGGTCATGACAGATAGATCCGCATCTCATACGTTTAGTTCTGCTGACTGACTGTTGTTTGTTTAGTTTGTCAAGTGAGATAATCTCGATCACAATAAGGACAGAAAGGAGCAAACGATCTATGAATATGTGAAATTAGAACGATATATAATTAAAATAATGTATTATGCAAAATAAAGTATTGTACTGAAACTATCATTGTCTTTGTTTTCTAAAGCTTGATTAAATCCGAATGAAACGGATGTTGTGATAGTCTTTTCTATTGAAGTGAAACGGCTCATCGAACAAGAAAAAAATGTAGGGCGGGACTTGGTTTTGTACATCAGGAATGGATTGGATCGCTGTCATTTGCTATAGAGTGGTGCAGGTGTGACGTCACTTTGTAAGCCAACCAGAAGTTAGCATCGCACTGGTTCCCTTGATAAAAACCCAATAGGATTTACCTATAAGCTTTTGGATCATCACAAAAAAACAAGCTCTGTGATCAACAGAAGTTTATGATGCTGACACGTTTTGTCCATCGAGATAATTATTCCCACTGATGAACACAAGTTTAATGAATTTTTAAGCCTAAATCCAGTTTCAGAAGTAAAAAGCTAAAGGTAGGCTATAAATGAACAACACACGGTCCCTTGACTTCAACATCACCATCACTATAAGCTTCCGACAACTCTTTGAGTTATCTAAAACATTTTCCCAGAGCATTTGAGTTAGTATAGTTTATAAAGGCACATAATGAGGCTGTAAAAGCAGACTGAGCTTACCTTTTCAGCGTGATGACATTTAATCTCCTTGACAGCCTCTGTAGACCCATTTAGCCACTATTTGCAATGCCTTTTTCAAGGCACGTAACAACTTCAAAAATTCACAACCGGGGTAATATTGATGTATTTTATGTTGTGGAATACAACCTTAAAGTGTCTTGAGCTTGTGTTCACCACAGATCTTATTTCAGGATTTTGAACAAAATCCCATTCAAAAACGGCATTTACTTCGGGTCGAGGGAACCGGAAGTGCTAAAATGCTAACTTGCTTCCGGTGTTTTGGCCTACAAAGTGATGTCATACCTGCACTCTATTGGTGCTCTCTCATCTGATCAGAGATATCATTGCAAGAGCACGTGAATTAAAAGTAAAATAAAATAAATGATGTGCAGTGCACAGATAATTTTTTATAATAAATACAGCAATTTTCCTTTAAAAAGGAATTGCCTATTTTGATTTCATGGTGACTTTAAATTCATGCCCAACACAAATTTATATAAATTAATTAAAAGGATAGTTCACCCAAAAATGAACATTAGGTGTATATGACATTCTTCTTTCAGATGAATACAATCAGAGTTTTATTAAAATTGTCCTGGCTAATCCAAGCTTAATAATTTGAAGCCCAAAAAGTGCATAATAAAGGCCCTCTGAAGTGAATCGATGGGTTTGTGTAAGAAAAATATACATATTTAAAACTCTTGCAGTTTTCGATGTCATACAACACGTAATGTCAGACACACTTTTTTTGTTAGTTGAATATGGAAGGTGGTCCACCGGAAGCTAGATATTTTACTAAAGTTAACTAAAGTTTTCAATTTTTGGGGCTCTACATTTTGGGCTCCCATTCACTGCCGTTGTAAAGCTTGGATTAGCCAGGACATTTTGTAATATAACTCTAATTGTATTCGTTTGAAAGAAGAATGTCATATACACCTAGGATGGCTTGAGGGTGAGTAAATCATGGAGTATTTTTGTTTTGTTTTGGGTGAACTATCACTTTTATGTAGGCCTAACAAATTGGCTCAACAAATGATTCAATGACTTTCTCACACACAAAAAGAAACCAGTGAACTAATCTTTTTGGTTAAGTGATTCGAGTCACTAAGAATCAAAGTAGCTACCACTAGGCTATAAGTCGGAGAGACATAATGTGGTTCGAGCTGAGCGGATGATAACCATTGAATCCCCCTCCCTTTTTAATATCTGGCTAATTGTCCCAGTACGATTTGGCAACTTGGCTTATTAACGACAATTCGCGCCAGTCGAGTCCAGCTGTTGGTCAGACGGGTCTCGTGCGCATTCCCCCTCCCGCCGGCGCGAAACTGGAGCAGCGGCATGCCCTCGGGTGATATTCCGTACTACATGTGGTGGCATCGATGTAGCTTTGTGCCACTGCGCCCTGTTTATGCGGAGTTTGAGTTATCACTTACCGCTGTGTGCGCTAAACCATCGGGGCGCGATGTGCAGGGGCAAAGTGTCTGCCAACGACGCCCGGGATCCCAGGTAAAGCATACCGTCCGTGTGGTGCCCCCCGCCAGTTTCTTGGTATCCGTTCCCGTTATGAGCAGGATCCGAGCCTGACCCCCCTCCGGCTCTGTCCGAGTCTGTTCCTCTGGGGGTGTAAAACCCGAAGGGCACCGTGGCGCTGTGGTCTATGCCCATCCCCGCCACGGAGCTCACCGAGCGGCTACGCAGTCCCATCGTGCCACCTGGCCGGTAGTGCCCGAAGTGGGCCGAGGGTGGCACCGCGCTGTCATCTGTCGAGACACCGGGAAAAGCACCCCGGGGCCGCCCCGCCGTACTCTGTTTGCCCCCCATCCAAAAGTATCCGCTAAAAATGGGTGGGGGTGTCGCGAAAAGGGTGTCACGGATCGCCCTGCGGCGCTTCTCGAGCCTCCTTCAAACAAGCGACCAAAACAAGCGCTAAAATCCGCGGTTGTCAAGTCTGACTAAAACAGCTGTGTCTCGCAGACGCAACAGCCCATTTTCCTGGTCGAATCATGGACCTAAAGTCTCAATAATCACCTTAACTCACGAGGGAACAAGGGGGTGATAAAGCCGTTTGCGCGACCAAAAACGCAACACGTTCTCCGCTTAAAAGCAACTGACAGGACAGCCTGCCCAGAATCACCACGCGCAACAACACATCCGCAGTACTTTGAATGCAAAGGCTCTCTCTTATTCAAAGAGGAATGACTCAAAATACATCAGTCATGATGCCCGTCCAGTGTATACGTCCAGGTCCGCTCGTCCTCCCTCCGTCTGCCTGGAGATTCGGGTCAGCGTGTGCCGCCCCTGCACGCGCAGATCCGTCCGTGCGCTGCCGCTGCTGCTGCTGCTGGGAGACAATAGAGGCGGTTACTGCGCATACGCGGATTAACAGTGGCGAGATGCGCGTGCTGTAAACGCGAGCATGGATTTACAATATCTAGCCCGAACAATCAATTATTAAGAAGTTAACACAGACAACGTCTCGCCTCCATCAACCGCTTGGTGATCTGAATATGGTGTTAAAGGAGGACAGAGATGTGACCCAGTAACGTTGCCGCCAGACATTATTTAATTTAGGGACTCCTCATGTTTTCATTTGCAACCATTCAGTCGAAGGCCTAATAAATTCTCGAGTTGCTATCTAGAGGCCGGGAAATTAATAGTCTTTCATCTCCATAATGCCAGTGTATTAGGTCAACAAACCATGAAACCTCAGAGGCATTTGACAGTTAACAAGAAACCCATGCTTAGTTTACATGCGGCACAACATGCAAAATATGATATAATGTGCACCTTTTTCTGTCAGTTTGCAATTTCAAAGTTTTTTTTTATTGGCATAATTATTTAGCATGTTCCATTATTACACACACATAATATTAAGAAAAAAAAGTTTTTAAAAACATTTTAATAAATTTAATCAAATATAAGGTACTAGAATGTATAGATAATAATAAAATAACCACACTAAATGATACGTAAGTGCAATATACAATATCAAATGAAATACTATATAGGCCTAAACTTCTAAGACAAAGCATCTGCTGTATTTCTACCCATTGCTCACAATAAATCAATACGCTTATTAATATTTCTGCATTTATAAATTATGTATGGACCACATCATCATAGTGTGCATTGCAGGACCAGGACCATGACTAAAATAGACACTGATGCAAATTATTACATTTGCTTACCTTGATGCTTTTTAAAATTAGCATAAAATATGTGATTATTATATTATTTTATATAATGGCATGTAAATGAAGATGTGTGTGGCAGTCTTAACAGATCAAGGTCATATTAATATTATGAATTATAATATATTAACAGAGACTTTTAAAGAGCAGAACTATTATATTTAGGAACAGAAACTGATTTACAATCCAAAAACTTCAACTTTCATTGTGTAGCCCGCGTCTGCTTATGTTGTGTTGTAAACAACTTTTTTAATTCAACAACAAGATGATAATATAGTTTTATAATTATGTTTAATGACTGGTAAACCACTGTTATGTTTACGTGAGAACATTCTTACTGGTTATGGCATGCCGGAACTGACAGACAGTAATCACTGCGATTACAGACTGTCTCGTGAGTAAATTAAAGAAACAGCGACATCTGATGGCCAGAGTAAAACATGCGCATGATAGAGTTTTATGTACATTAGAGTTTATATGTACATTTTATCTTCTACGTGCATAACGTAAAAATAAAGCATTAGAGAAATGTTAATGTAAATATTTTTGTTCCTACCTTTTTATTTTCTTCCTGTGCTTTCTCTTCTTCTAAAAATTTGCCTTTTTAAAACGACTCTAACAAATAAAATACATACAGCAGACAACCAAAGTAGTTGTTTCTTTTTAATCTGACCTGAAATGTTCTCTTTACCATATGTTTAAATCCAAGATGCTGTAAATCCGAGAGTATTTGAGAGGCTTCCTCACTCTGTAATCGACTGCTCGTGCCTGTTCGATGCTCCTTCTGCTCAATGCTCTGTTGCTTCTCATTTGAAGTTGCGCGCCAAATGCTGCTTTGACAGTCCTGGTGTTTTGATAAGTTTGTCTTTATTTTCACAGTCTGTTAGATTTTGGTTGCTCATTTATCGTTCATATATTGTAAGAAAATACGTAAATGGACGCGCAATCCTACATGCCAATTCCTCCGGGTATCGGAATGGAGGAGAATTTCTTTTCTCTGGATGATATTTTACTGTCTCACGAGCGACTGCCGTGCAGGACGGAGAGCGCGTTCCCGAGACTAGGGTTCCTGGAGAAATCCAGCGACACCCGCGACATACCGGAGGTATACGAATACATTTATACCACTATTGTTTGTTTTTAAATCGGTTATAAAAAGCATTTAATCGCTTTTCGAGAACTGGCTATTAATGCTATGGTATATAGATAACACACACACACACACACACTTCTGTATTACAAATGTTTTTTTATTTTTACACTTCTACCCGCTCATCTCTTAGTCTAAGACAAACTTTATGAAAGGTACTTAAATATAATTATCTAAACAACGTGAATAGTGTACTTTATCAATGAGACAACACCATCAAAGAAGAGCATGCAAGAACATAAATAAATAATAAACTGCTAAATATCTCCGGAGTGTAATCTGGAGCAGCCAATCTGTAATTGTATCCAATTGTGTAAAAAGTGAAATGTCTGTTTAATATGTAAAATGAAAACTATGAAATTAGCCTTAAGGTAAAAGGACAAGATGTCTTATTAGAAAAATTATAATTTCCAAAACTGTCTTTTCCACCACAAAATGTTATCACACAATACATTATTTGAGATGGCGCTGTGGAAATATTCATGATGATAATTTTAGTTCCCATATTTTTTGGGGGCCAAAGTTTTGTTTTTGGAAGGAGTGGGGTTATTACTTTTTATTTTAAGTAAATAATTAAAAGGGATTTGAATAAAGAAAATTAAATGAGAATGGTAAAAGTAGGTATGTGTCTAAAATTGTTGTTGTGAAGTATTCAATTTAAACTATTTGCATATAAAAATAATTTATAGGCTTAAAATGTAATTTTCACGATAAAGGTCGCTTATTCAATACAAAGGCGTAGTGCGATGACTCCTTGATTTTGTGGAATCATGGGAGTTGTAGTCTTCACCTCTAGAGCCGGTGGAAAAGAATCTGACGGGACTTGGGCAGAAATCATATTCATGGATGAGCGAATGTATTAAAGATGTATTAACGTTACTGTAGTATGAAGCTGGGTGGGGCTAAACGAGGCCTCTGAGCGATTGCTAATGAGAGACAAGCGCGACACGGTTCGAGAGCAGTGGAGCTTTTACTTTGCCGCAGACGAACCGCTTCCGCTTCTTCCGGTCGTGCGTATGTGGGGTAACGCAGCGCTATTTTTTCATATTAGATATAATTGAGTGTGTTGAAAGTAATGTCATAACTTATAATGCTGCTCTGTGTGTTCGCTCGGCGGCTACTATGAAACACTTGTTTTAGAACTAATAAAACATAAAATATTAAAGTGTCTGTGGTGTTTCCATGGTTTTTACAAAAAAATGGTTTATATCCTTGATTTTCTACTGGGTAATGCGGGTATGATGTCATTGATAGGCAATGCATGGACACGGTCCATGTCATGGATAAAATTGTTTATTTCTCTGGATTTAAACATTCTTAGAAAAATTTGGGATAAAGTAATTACAAGTCAACAAATTAAGTCAATTAAGTCAACAAAATATATAAAATTGTTATAGTGTTTTTTATATATTTGAATCATATTTTGCCTTCAATTATAAAATATGCACACTTTCACTCTTCTTCGTATGACCTGTTGAAAACGCAAAACATGTCTCATCAAATGAATCTTGTAAATGATAGCATATTTTCAATTAAAAGCAGTGAAAGTTTGCATCACTGGATCATGAAACCGTTGTCAAATATAAAATGTTTAGCTTCTCACATCTTACCGTGGTCTCTTCCACTAAAGTGTCCCGTTGGCATTCACTCTCGTCTTTTGTGGACAGTAAATCTCACCTTTTTTATTGGCCATCTCAATCTTTTTGACATTGACGAGCGCTGATAGACCATTGAGGCAGACTTGCCAAAAAAAATGTATCTTTTAAAACTTTGTGTCATCCTAACAACAAACAGTGCAGCATCAGTAATTTCAAATAATAGGGTGTGGGACAGTTTGGCCATATTGGGGGCTGGGGAGCTTGTCCCCCTCAATGTCTGGTAGTTACGGCCTTGACCGCAACATATTTGTATGGTGGTCTGATTGCAACTTCATATGAGAAGTAAGTTCTGTCCTTTTCACAGATTTATTCTTCTGTTTGTACATTTTAGGGCACAAAGATGGAGATGCCACTCTGGCTGGCCAAGGGCCTGTATGAAAAGAAGAGACGAGTGCTGTCCGTGGAGCTGCCGAAGGTGTATCGTGAGGGCTGGAGAACAGTGTTTGGGGCGGATCCCGCTGTTGTAGACCTGCAAAAAATGGGTCCGTATTACTATGGATTAGGCTCCCAGTTGCTGCATTTTGACAGCCCAGAAAACCCAGAGATTGCTAATACCATCCTCCAGGTGAGCATGTCTAAATAGGTAGTCATAAAACAATAGATTATGCCTGTAAAGAGCAAACAAATGCAAGGAAAATCACCTTTAAATGTTAACCGTGCAAGATATGGTGATGAGTTTTGTTTCATTTACTTGAACCTAGTTAGTAATGGGACATGCATGCATTACTGATCCATCTGCTATTTCTTAGCTCAGCCAGTAGAGGGAGCAATACGTTTAAAATCATTACTAGCACTGACTGGTTGCTGGGCAGACTGGTGTGGCAGGTTTAATAGGAAGTACAGATCTGTGTTAATTCAGTGAATGCAATTAAAACTCCATGTTAATTAAGCTTAGGGAAAGTAAATGACTTAATTTATGGCTTTAAATGTCTGCTGCTTAGTTATTACGGCTGGTACTAAATGTTGGTTATTGCAATAAAACAAGCAGCTTTAATCATTAAGAATATGTCTCAATTCTTTTATTATGTGTGAAATTGAAAATTTAGTGTAATTGAATAGAAACATTTAGACCTCGTTATTATTTTACACCAACTGTCCCGGCATCCTCTAAGGATGTATAAGTGTACCTCCATATTACCTGTATGCTGTCTCCATTTCTCTTATCAGACCTTCATTGGTCGATTTCGTCGGACCATGGACTCATCCCAGAACGCCTACAACGAGGACACATCAGCGCTGGTGGAGCGATTGGATTGCTTAGAGAGAAGCTTGTTTAAGGCAGGGCAGAGTGGACTAAACAGTTTCCAACTGTGGGAAAAAGGCCGGTCCTCTCACCTCACCGCTTCTAGTCTAGTTATCAACTACAGAAAGAGGAAAATTACAGACCTACAGGCCTGAAAGTCCTAAATGTTGTAAAACATTTAGTTTCTTGTGAATTTGTTTGAAAGTGGGTCATGTGCATATGTGTGTTATTGAGAGACTTGCGTTCAATTGTCTGTGAACTTTTTAATGTAATATTTCTGTGTATAAACATCATTTCAATTTGGTGTGTGGTCAATAAATCAATTTATTCTATTGTTTTCACCCTGTTTCTTTTGTGAAACTTTATAATCATATATATTCCCCAGAGATTCTCCTTTGATGGGCTCCATCTGTGTTTTTCTTAAAGCCTGAGTTTGCATGTCATCCACGTCAATATCTAAAACATTTTAACAAAGATTATTTCCAGTGTTCAGACTGAAACATAATTAACATAAATGCATTTCGGCTCTTATATAAATGGTGCTTGTTTCTGATAATCCATGAGCTCTTACATTTAGAATATTAGAGGTGACATTCGTATGCGTCACCAGGTTGTTTGTGAGTATGTGTGTGCGAGCAAGCCTTATTTGCGTCAGTCAACACAAGGACAAATCAAATCACTGGATGTCTCCACACCTCTGTTCCCCATTCTCTCCCCTCTCATTTAAAAAGCCAGGCCAAGTTATCCTATCCTTAAGATCTTGCGTGGATTTGAATGCTCATTTTTGTAGAATAAGACTTCAAATGTCTTGGTCTTCTCGTTTTAATGAGCATGTTGATGAATACAGAGTCCCAGCTGCTTGTTCATGTGTAAAATGTGGGTCAGCTGATGAGAATGATCTCGTCCGTGATTTCGGAATGGAAGTTATTGATATATCCCTCTGGGATGGTCATATTGACCTTGTTATCTCTGCAACCTCAGCTGAGTTGGTTTGGGTGGGCAGAAAGGATTTATTGACTTTTTGAAAGGTCTAAACTAAAGAAAAGTCACTCTCGAAGTTACATCATTTGGTGGATTGTTTACAAAAAGAGCCAGGACTTTATTGAATAACCATACACATTCAAATAAAATTGTTAATAATCCCAAGGAGAAAATTTTATGTTAAAGGGTTACTTCAGCGATTAGCATTAAACTTTGTATCAGTAGAAACCCGGGAGTATATTCAAATTATCGTACTTTCCCCCCTCAAATGACCCTGAGAGGAGAGAATTATGTATTTTATTTCTGGAGAAATTCCTCCGATGACGCAAATATCGTCATTTTGCGTCATTGGAGGAGTTTTTGGCCAGAGGCTGAAGACTACAGCCAGCAGAGGGCGCTATTTCCACATGTTTTCAACATCACACTCACAGCGCTCACGGCGCTGCGGAGATTCGTGTAAATGGAGCGGTGGAAACCAAAGTGAGTGTTTCAACTTTTAAAATGAACTTCCTATGAAAGTTAAGCTTCCAAAGACATGAACTGAACACGCGCTGTGAATGCAGCCGCGAGTCCCGCGATTACCTCAGCCAATGTGATGAATGTAATCCAATCCTGCTGCGTTTGTGCCGTGACGCTCAATCGGCTCACTCGCATTATATCGAACAGACACGTTCAGTTTTTAATTGTAGTGTCTCTAACTCAACTGATTTTCTGAAAATGAACGTGGTAGGCAAGTGATCCAGTAATCGACTAGCCATGCCTAGAGTAGGGCAGTGAAGCAGTGTGTTCTGGGAATTGTTGTCTTTCATCCCCATGAGACAAAAATACATTTTCTGTGTTTTCTCAGTCTACAAGGAACCAAATTCAAAAATAATTTCACATTTCTACTACATTAATGACCCAGTTTAAATACAGATTCATCTTCCCAGTGCTGAAATACCCCTTTAATAGTGTTTATTTGTTCTGCTTTTAGGATGGTTTGTCATAGTGGTCATAGCTGAGAGCTAATCAGAAAATATATTCCACGGTCAGCTGTTAGTGGTATTATAACAAAGTGGAAGCAATTGGGAACAACAGCAACAGAGCCACGTCGCAAAATCACAGAGCAGGGTCAGCGCATGCTGAGGTACAGAAGTCGCCAACTTTCTGTAAAAAGTTGAGTCAATAGCTACAAACCTCCAAACTCTGTGTGGCCTTTAGATTAGCTCAAGAACAGCGTGTAGAGGAATGGGTTTCCAGGGCCAAGCAGCTGCATCCATGCCTTACATCACAGAGTGCAAAGTGTCGGATGCAGTGGTGTAAAGCATGCCTGGAGTGACAAATCACGTTTCTCTGTCTGGCGATCTGATGGACGAGTCTGGATTTGGCGGTTGCCAGGAAAACGGTACTTGCCTGACTGCATTGTGCCAAGTGGAGGGGGATTATGGTGTGGGGTTGTTTTTTAGGGGTTGGCTTGATCCCTTAGTTCCAGTGAAAGGAACTCTTAATGCTCTAGCATACCAAGACATTTTGGACAATTTCATGCTCCCAACATTGTGGGAACAGTTTTCCTGTTCCAACATGACTGAGCACCAGTGCACAAAGCAATGTCCATAAAGACATGGATGAGCGAGTTTGGTGTGGAGGAACTTGACTGGCCTGATCTCAACCTGATAGAACATCTTTGGGATGAATTAGAGCAGGCCTTCTCGTTCCAACATCAGTGCCTGACCTCACAAATGCGCTTCCAGAGGAATGGCCAAAAATTCCCATAAACACACTTCTAAACCTTTGGAAAGCATTCCCAGAAGAGTTGAAGCTGTTATGCCAACTCCACATTAAACCCTACGGATTAAGAATGGGATGCAAGTTCATGTGCATGTAAAGGCAGGCTTCCCAAAACTTTTGGCAATTTAGTGTATTAGCAACTACATAATGACTCAATCATTGATATATTATTACATTTGTGTATATCATTGTAGATCTTTCCCTGCTCTACATACAGACTTTAAAATCTTAGGTTACCGCCCCATGGCCTCATAGTGAATGGTGTAGTTTTTCGCCCATGCTGAGTCTCCTAGAACACTGCCATTTCTTGTTGCTCAATGAATCACTCCTGACCTGGATTCACAGTGTGGCTTTTCTGGCATGAGCTAGTGATGTACTGTTCCTCTTAAGAATCATGAACATGGAGCTGACCCAACTTCTGCCACATAACCCTGTTAATAGTCTCTGTTTTTTGTTAAGAATCTGTGACGGTGGCATTTATGGCTAACCTATTTACAGTGCATGCAAAATGTTTTTGAAGTGCAGACACTTAGGCTATAATATTTCATGAAGATGTAGTCCAGTGTTCAGTGTCAGAAAACAGCAGTTCCTGACCAAACTGAGCCCTTTCACAAAGTTTGTGTGCAAGCACAATGTATCCACAGTAGCATCATATCTGTAGCAACGCTGCATATTTTGAGTAGACTGTGGAGCTAGAACATGTCATTGTGTCTTAGATTGAGTTTAACTTGAATAGCACACACACACAGACCAAAAACTATTCTGATGCGCACCCAAAGTTAAACATTGAGGTACTTTTCACAACCCCTTCCTCTCTCACTAGTCCTCGTATTCACTGCAGAATTATTCATGTTCTTAACTGTATGAGAATCTTGCAAAAGATTTGAGCTCCCATCTGTTCTCAGCTGACTGTGTTGCCTCTCTTTTTAACTAAGTTGGAGGAAAAGTATCCACTAGTGTTCGCATATCTGTCTTTGAGCTTTTCAATGTCTTTTAGCTGTTTCAGTGAGCCGATTTTCAGACCTTCTCATTTAAAAAAAGAACAGACACGACTTGGAGGCATAAGAGGCAAAAAGAGTGAGAGATGGAGAGAGAAACAGAGGTGTCAGGATTAGCTGTATCTAAGCTAACGCCCCCACACTGCTCTTCAGATGTGGCTAATCTCTCCCTGACTGGGTTTGCATTCACTCTGAAACGTCGGCTCAAACAAGCCTGTGCACTATAGCAGGTGGGAGGTTGTGAACAGTGTTTTATCCACACCCCCCACCCTCTTTTTTAATTTTTTTGAACTTGTGGTGGACTTCTGAAATGAGGCTACAAAGTCCCCTCTCTGTTTCCCTTTTCCCTAGTTATCTTTTGTACTACTTCCTGTTGCTAGCCAAGATCCTTTGTAAACACTAGGTGCATCCAGCTCATCTACAAATCATCATTTTGAGTTTTAGATTCCAACATGAATGACAATGTGAATGTCCAAACGTGAGTTGCTTACTTTGACCAAATTGTTCTGTTTGATCTCATATTTCTTAATGTTTCTGTACTGTCAATTATTTTCTAATATAATTAATTTTATTTTTTTTTACTAGGCACCTCCTTCCTTGCATCTTGGAAACTGGGTATTATTCCTCATGGAAACTGTTGATGTTGGATGTGTTGAAACGGACATCACGGTGTTGGAAGACATTGCCCTTCCCCTTCTACTTGCAGCGCCTAATTTTTCTGTTTTATTTTATGTATTTTAGGGATCCAGTTCCCTTTTTCATTGCAGAATGTGTCTCTATAATTAGGCTGAGCATTTATTTAGCTGTATTTCTATGTATCTTTTCCTCACCACCTCTCTCCTTACCTTGTTTTCCATTCTCTCTATCAGTGTCAGGAGATGCCAATTTGATAGACAAGTGTTTTCAGGCTGATGAGAAAAAAACATCCATAAATATCAGTCGAGTGACCTGTTCTGCTTCGTTCCTGCTATAATGGAGGGATGAGTCACAGCTCAGCTGTCCATCTCTCATGTTCTTTTTCCTCTTTATTCGAGTGGCACATTACCACATATGAGAGGGATCGTGCTTCAGACAGAATCCAATTTGTATGTAAGAATGTGCTGAGACAACCTCAACAACTGCATTGCATAGCCTGTGGCAGTGCTTTTGGACAGGCATTTGTGGTCGACGCTTTGACAATCTCCACTTTACACTGGGACAACTGTTTTGCCTCCTTGATAGCACATGCCTTTAGTATGTCTTGCTTACCAATGAGAAGTTTTAAGTTGTCACATTGGCACAGGTACAGACAAACAAACCTCAGATAAATAAAAGACTCAAAACGTGCTTCGCCTATCAACTGTGGTCCACACTGCTGCCAGGTTTCTCCTAATTCACCACTTCAGACCTGGCTATAGTCCATCTACTGTTCCAGACCTTTCCAAAAAAGGCGACTGACCTATTTCTCCTTATCGCAGAGCTAATATAGGGACAAATAAGGGTTAATTAGCCTGCAAGACTGTGAGCCAAGAATGTGTGACTGTCTTTTATTTGCAACAAACAATGAAACGGAGAGGAATGTACAATGTACTGCACTAGTGGTGATAACTGGCCCATAATTTCTGACAAAGGTAAACAATTGTTCGGGCTGGTTTGAGCTAGTGTATTAGGACATTTTACGTTGAAGAATGGAAAGCAGCCTTCAGCAAAGAATATGTCAGACTGATGCATAATGCGAGTTGACATCTCTCATTCAGTCAACTCACCAAGTGTGCTTAAAAACTGGCTGGCTATAACATCTCTTTCAGACATTGACATGGAGTGCCATGGTCGAATAAAACAGATCAGAACAATTTTGATTTGATTTTGTTAAATGTGCCAACAAGATAATGTGAAACATTTATTTAGACTGCTAATTATGGCTCCATAGTGGGTTTTATGGACTATTCAACAGCAAAAGACCCGCAGAATTGCCAGGGAAAAGTTTTATTGCCGTTTTAAAATTACTGACAATTTGTACCCAGAAGCTGCTGGCTGAGACAGACTAGTCATGGGCAAGATTTTTCTTTGTTACAGCATTGAAGATTATTGAAGACAGTGACACTGCAAGGGGAGACGAGGCATGCTGCGTTTTTTCCATCCTTTAGATGTGTTAATTAGGATAATGATTTGCTATGATTTAATGCTTTTGGGGTCTTGCAAATGACAAGCGGTTATCATCTTATTTTCAATATTACCACCACCACCGTCAAAAAACATGCAGCTACTTTTGAATGGCCATTACTTAAAAAATATTTATTTGCACCCATTATTGGACTGGCTAACCGGATCATGCTAACCAGCCTTGATCCCTCGACTACCCCATTCATTGAGATAAGCCAATTATAACAGCAATTATTACTTATAGAAGATATGGTTGCAAAAAAGAAAAAGAAAAAACGAATTCCAAGAGTTATGAGGATGAAAAATTATATATATATATATATATATATATATATATATATATATATATATATATATATATATATATATATATATATATATATATATATATATATATATATTTATTTATATATATATACAGGGAGTGCAGAATTATTAGGCAAATGAGTATTTTGACCACATCATCCTCGTTATGCATGTTGTCTTACTCCAAGCTGTATAGGCTGAAGTAAGACATATTAGGTGATGTGCATCTCATTACAGAGATGCACATCACCTAATATGCTTAATTGGTAGTAGGCTTTCCAGCCTATACAGCTTGGAGTAAGACAACATGCATAACGAGGATGATGTGGTCAAAATAGTCATTTGCCTAATAATTCTGCACTCCCTGTATATAGGCAGAATTACAACTGTTTTTGGTGCAAGAAACTAACATTAGAAGTATAGTCTTCAGGGGGAAAAGTAAAGTGCTATAAAAGAGTACATAGAAGAAAACAGTGCTCTGTACCAACATGCGCATGGGCGTATGTGTCTGTCTTTGGATCATGCTGTGATAAGTAAATGTGTGGGTTTGTTATGGCAGTGTTTGGGTGGGTATATGAGTATGTACTTAACACATGGGAGAACAGTTTCTAGTAAAACTGACTCGATAAAAGCTCATGCTGCCAAATTCATGCCTTCTCCCTGAAGTGTAAGAATTGCGTGTACAGAGCAGCCACTTGTGGTCTAATTGGACAGCCTTTCATCCTAAGCCTCCAGGCTTTATTCAATATCCCTGTCTCACTATTTCTTTCTCCTCTCTGTCTCCTTGATTCCTTCCTTCCTGTCTGCCCTTTGCTCTTCTTTCAGTCCTCTCCTGTATCCAATTTCTTATCTGTCTCTATTCTGTGTCCCTCTCTCTGTCCCTCTCTGTAATTGCTCTTTCTCTCTCCCTCCCTCTATCTTGCTCTCATCTGTTGGTATGGCTCAGGCTGCATCATCGAAGAGGACACGTGTTCTCTGTTTATTATAGAGCAAAAGAAGGGAGGGGGAGAGTGAGCGAACGAGGGAGGGTGGAACAGAGGTAGAGACATTCACACAGAATAGCCCTCACAGGGTAGACAGCATCGCTCTGAAACGCACTCACAAGCAAATAAAAAGACACGTCAAAATCCTTTAAGACGACAACAGGAACTCAGCCCTTAAGCAAAGGTAAGAAAGATTTCTTTAGTCATTGCAGTGATTGTTGTAGAAAGGTGCACATTACAAAGATCATTCAAGAGACATCTGTTGTTAGGTTAAGTTGACTACTTGGTTGTTTCGGTGCAAGGTGTTTGAAGATGTGGCAAATGGACAGAGCAGATCAAAAAGTGCCTCAACAATGGGCCTTGAGGGACTCCACCTCAAGAGTCCCTGCTGACAGTTTTCCAGCTCTTCTGTCATAAGCTACGCTTCATAGTTCCAGCCTCTGCATTGGCGTCAATGGGTGGTCGACAGGTTAAATTTATTAACCCCACAAAATAACTGCGGCAGACAGGGAAGCTTTGCCAAAAACAGCAAGCCAGTGACAGTCCATCCAGACCACCCCTTAAATTCAGGGTAAGCCTATTAACAGGTGTCCTTTTCCCTTTATTGGAGTGATGCTATCTGCTATGGTGCTGAGATGTATCCGGGTCTGTGTAATAACAGATAAGCGCAGCTTTTGTTTTCATAATCTCAATAACACTTCACAGAATATCTGACGCCAGTGTAACTGGTTGGGTGCCAGCTTGCATTGGGAGGCCAGGCAAGCCGTGGAACTTTCCAGGATGGATAAATTGTGACTTATCACAAGCCTTGATACTTCAGCTTTAAAGGAGTGATGGATGATGTTGTTAGCATGTGCATTAAAATGAGAATATTTATGTTGGGTTTAAAATAACAGCTGTGGTTTAATGCCACACCTTTGGTTGACAGCATGAAGCTGAAATACATTTATCTAAGTAACTTTGTAAGGTTGGTGGAAATTCAAGCAGGTAGTTTAATGACTAATGTGTGTAATCATTAAAGCTGCAAAGATTAATAATATGTGGCATGTTTTTTTTTTTTAAACAAGCAATGTAATTGTAAGTCTATCAAGTAATATTCAGCCTTGTAAAACAAAGAAGGCATTACTGATGCAACTTGATGCAAGGCTGATTTATTTATTTAATTTGCTACATATCCCTGCAAGACAACGAGTTGCCCCCATTTCTACATTACATAACAATGCAACAGACGCCTTGGAAACTTTTCTCACTCAAAACCTGCACCTCCTGAAAGCCTTCCCTGTTAGAACTGTTGTGCTGTTCTCCACTGAGCATGGAAAACGATTTTTCAATAAACTGCATGTTAGTTTCACTCTAATAGAAGCTCCTGGCTTGAGATTTATACAAAGAATGTCATTTATAGAGGATTTTAAAAAAATGCCTGGAACTCTTCAATAAAACATATCTTTGAAAGAGGCATGCCCTGGGACAAGTTTACATTTTAGTGAACAGGACTCAGAGGGGGCTTCCTGAATATCTGAGATTTTTCTGAATATCAAATATTGTGTATAGCTGAATTACAAATGGATCTTGTTTTGTACTGATAGATGGGGCCCGGATTGTTCTGGAACTTTCCATCCAAGACTAGCTGCACGGTTCCACAGAGCCTGCTGCAGACAATGTACGTAGTTCCGCCTGTAACTGAGATTGTAGCCTTTCTTTTCCGTTTTTTTAGCATCCATACCTTCATTTTTTGTTTGTCTCTTTGCTTGTGAATTCCATGGCTCGTTGCTGTCTGACCACCTTGATTTGTCGACCAATCCACTGGCCAAACAAGGTCAAGTGTCAGTAACCATCATTCAGCACTAGATCATTACTCATAATTCATTGGCCAATAGCTGTTGATTGTTCCAGCATTGAGTCTATGACCAATCCGTTCATATAGGTTTATGTGTCAAGCTGATTTAATGTTAAAAAACGTTTCTCTTTTAAGTCTCATGTCTACTATATAGGGATCTGAATCATGAATGTCTTACAATCATTTGTTGCTTGAGCTATGTTATTTGATAATAAAAAGAAAAGGCCATATAGTTTGCCTTCAGAGATGTGTATCAACCTTGATGTACATTGTTCTTTTGGTGGCTTTGATACTTTGGATGTTTTTCTGTTCTGGGGGTTCTGAAAAACATCAATGGCCTTCGGCAGTCCTTGACCTCCAGTGCCCCCAATGTAGCTTATAATAAACTGAGCCACATAATAATTTCACATTAATGAACTACAATAAATGAAAAATCTCCATGAATAATTTGACTGCACATGAGTGAAGAAAGCCATTATGGGTTTGATTGTATTATATTCTGACCTAAATAGGTGTGCAGCTGTGATAAAAGGCTAGGCCGAAGCGAAAAATCGCTTCATGAAAGCTTTTCGATGAAGGCTATTTATCAAAATGGAACCATTAATCTTTCATGGAAAAAGGAAAACATAACATCCCTGGATTGGTTTCCTACTGATCCATACAGTAGAAACCTGTTTTAAGGAAAGGTTCAGCCAACCTACTGTACTTTTGGCCAAGGTAAAAAAAAAAAGCCTTATTGAGGACCACATACCAACTCACCTTCTGTCAGCCTGGCTAGAGCAGCTCCTGACAAGAGGCAGTGTGAGGGGTTGGAAACAAGGTTGATTCTGGTGGTACAACACTATCAGGGCAGATAGCTGTTATTGACCCTTGCAGAGAATCCCACTGGAGGTGTGAAGTGAGCTTTCTGAGGGGGTCAAGATTACAACGAGATTTTGTGAGATCCACAGCTGCTTTTTATCTCAAGTTTTACACTGTTTTTGTCTAATGGACTAGGGAAGTGGTTCCCAAATTGAATGGCTTGTCCCATAATGTCATGTCTGAGAGTGTCTTTATGTGTAGGTTCATGTTGGTGCGGGTGGGAGGGGAGGAGGGGGGTTTGTTCGGCTTAAAAATACATAATTCTCAATAGAGCTCGCTGCTCAACTTCAAATACTTGCCTTCAAAACCTTCAGCATTTGCTGTAGCAGTTGGAGCGCACTTTCAGAAACCTCCACCTTCCCCAGCTCCACCTGTATAGCTCCTCTATGGGTAATTTGTGTACGCTATATTGTACAGCAGCAGCGTATCGTGTATGTATTGGCAGTAGCAAGTCCCGTACTTGCTCTGCAGCAGCAGCGTAGCAGATCTAGTTCACCAAGACCCAACATATCAACACAGTCATATCCATTACCTTGCCAAACACTCTGAGAGCTGTCATGACAGAAATATTTTTCTCTACAAAAGGGGGGCCAGCCAGAAAAGGTTTGGGGACCACTGGACCAGGATGTGCATTAGTAGGCCCTATATGATTGTAAAGTTCATGGTACAGTCAATTTAGTAGAAGGGTTATGTGAGCTTGTTGTGTTTTTATGACCATTTGAGCATTTTCTCTATGCTTAACCTGTTTCGTCTTCATCACCCTCTACCTTATAAAGTGGTTACTTATAAGAATCTTGGACTTGAATGAAAAAAAATATACACATTAGAAAAGAAGATCATTAATTCTAAAACTTAGCAATGATGCAGAGCTAGTCCTTAGTGGATGTAAACGGAGGATAGTTTATTTGCCTTGATGTTTAACTTTTCCCAGGCAGCAACTAGTGCTTTTTAAAACAAAAAAAGCACTTGTGGAATACAGCTTTGTTGAAGACCTTGTTGCCCAGGTCTTCTGCTGATTTCTCCCATATTTCCACATTGACATAAATGTATTAATTTTTATTTCCTGGTATTTGATGCTGCCAGCATGTGGGTGGTACTTAGCACTCTCTACACCTTTCTTAAGCAGCCATGTTCTTTCTATTTACCTCAATAATGTTGGCATCCAAATGGCTAATTAAAACTTTGATCACTTGTATAGCCATATAGCAATGCCTATGAGACCGTATTGCTCAACTTCTTGACATCTTTGTGCCAGATATAGTTATAGTTGTAACAGTTTTGTGTACAGCATAAACACACATTGGCCTAGTTTCCAGGTATTGACTGGTATTCTGTATATCAGGTCAGACCCTTGCCTTTGAGCAGATTTATTGATTTCTGACAGAATTCTCTTCCAATGGTCTTTCCGTTGTCATATTCCCTCATGCACACTTTTGTTGTCACAGGGCAGGGTTATATGCCAGCACTGGCTGACATCGTTGACTCAAGCTCACTCAATATGTGAACTCTATCTAGATCAATGGCCAACATGTTCTAAACTTGTCTGAGAGTGGCCACGCTATCTTACTGAATGTTTTTTTTCTTTTTTTTCTAGTACAGTCCTTTTGTATTTGTGTTAATATGCTCTGGTTATGGCTATGTTTGCTGGAATCTGTTTTTACATTATTTGTTTATGTTTTATAGACAAATTAGCCTGTATGGCTCAATCTGGCACATTTACATGATGGGCTTGAGTGCTCATGTCAAATAATGTGCATTGTCCCTTTTAAAATAAAAAAAGAATAAGGACTAGTAGTGAAGACTGTTGAGAAGGATAAAGAAGGAGAGTAAAGGTTATCCAACTCCCTGAAGATTGGCATGTCTAGAATTACCATGGAAAAAAGGACAGGGTACAGAAACCACGAAAAATACATCTCTGCAAACAAGGTTGGCTGGTTTTTGACATTTATTAGTTTCTTGTACTGTATTTTTTAGTGCAGGATAACACTGATGTTGTTGACCAAGAACTAGTTTAAAAGAAAGTGTTATATTTAACATTTAAAAATTATAGACACAAATTATATATCTACATACAGTATATACTGACATAAACTCTAGAATACGTTTTAGTCAATCAGTCATTAGTGGCGCATGCTAAGGTTGCTATTACTATTAATCATACTTAAGATTTTGGGATTGTTTAAATCTCTAAACCTAAATATTAAACTTTGGTAGATAACTCTTTGTTTGGTACCTCAAATTGTTCATCTTGATTTGATTTGTGTATTACTTTTATAAGGAATCTGACTTTTCACTTGGTGGAGAAAATGTGTAAAAAAAGTGTTACATTTGGGAGCTAAGCTATATCTAGTGACCAGAATATCATGGAGACTTGGGGGCTGGGCTCTTTTGACTTGAGCTAGTAAACAACCCCCTGCAACTCACTAGAAAATATTTCTCACCAACCACATAGCAATAGTGGTTGCGTGGAGCCACTGGCAAGCACTGCTCATGTTCTCTTTAGAAAGAGCAGAAACTGTAGTTCTTTTATAGTATACCAAAACAGAGTGCTAATGATTATAATAATGATCTGAGAAAGGTCAGTACATGTGGGGGAGGAGGGAAGATTAGATGGATCTACGGAGAGATTGTGACCGAGAGGAAGGGAGGAAGAGAGGCCAATTGAAAGTATTGTGGTCATGTCTAGACCTCGTTATAATCACATCATGGGAGGTGTTATGCAACCAAAATAATCATTCCCTGCAGGGCTTTGAATCATTCTATCCATTCACATCCAAGGGTTTGATTTACACTGCCCTTGATTCAGATTCATGCAGCTCTTGGCACTGACAGGAAATAAGAGTGGAATGACTTTTCTGTTTACTTGAAATGTTCTGAATTAAACTTGGTTATTGTTCGACTCTTCTGAGAATTATATGTCAAAGTGCTCTGTCATTTCTTGAGTGAAGGTGGCAATAATCAGCACTAAAATTTGGATCATGTTTCCTGTTTATGAGACATATTGACACATACTGACATTTGGTATGGACCCCACGGCATCATTTTTCGATGCGCCGGGTAATCAATTGATTTCAGTCGTAAGTAGACATGATTTTTATAAATATTTATACTTTTAAATTTTGGAGCAGCTAACCCCACTCCTACCCTAAACCTACCTACTTCTACTTCTACTACTACCTTAACAATATAAAACAAATAACAGGCAAATGTACAGTCACAGGTATTTATTGCAAAAACACACAAAAGCCAATGCCATTTCCTTATCAAAGCTGACAATGTTTCTTCGGGCAGCAATTTTAATGGAGAAGGTGATCGCTTTAGGGTCTTTTCTTCACAAAAATCAATCGTTTGCCCTCAGAACATTTGGAATATTTGTACTTTTTGAATAAATTATACCTGTAGTCAAGATGGCAATTATAACCCAATATAAAATTTCATCACAATAACATTCCCATGCCTGTGTATGATGGCAAAGGTTTCTCACTGAAAGCAATGGAGTACCCTGCTAGTCGAAAAATTGTGCTAAAAGAGTACCCTGTGCGTTAAAAAATAAAGCCAAAGGGTCCTGACCAAGCGTAAATATGTGACAAGTTGGGAGTGAGAATGTGTTGGCTCAAACCACTTGTTTTTATAAGGATGGCAATAAGGTTAGATGTCAGGATATGCTTCTAAATTATTCATAATGCCATTCTTCATAATCTCTGTCTATGTGTTTGCAGAATTCTTAGAGACCAATAGGCTGTGGAGGTGTTTGTTAGCTTAGCTTCATGTTATAGAAATATCAACTGACACTAACGTAGCTCCCATGAGCTGACAACACTCAACTACACAGCTGGAGTTTAATAAGTACCTGATGGAAAAGTACATTTTCTCATCCATCAACAGACACCTTGAGACAATTGGGAACTAGTTTCACAATTGGCCATGTGTTTTCCCGGCGATTGACAAGTTTGTTTCCCTTTTTGTGTCATCTTGAACCTAACCACCAAACAACATTCAAGCCATGTTCACAATGCCACCTCATTTTAAGTCCACAAAACCCCATAATCACATGCAGTTTTATATTGTTGGGAGCCAGATTAGTACCCCTGCTGAAAAATGCGGTTAAAACCAACTCCTGATGGTAGCTGGTTTTACATGTGGTGTGTCTCAATCCGCTCCCCAGTTCAGTATTAAGTACACAGCCAAGGTGGGCAGCCATTTCTAGGATGTTACAATGTACTGAAACTCCCTTGAATTTCCAGTGAGTGACTTCTTCAGTTCTTCAAGTCAAATAGTGATGTTGCTGATAAGATTTCATGCATGATGTCATAATCATGCTGTATAATATTGAGTCATTAGTATCCTAATGTTTATTGGATCAAGGTCCTTGCTATTGCCCAAATGCGTTTATGGATTCTTTCCAAAAAGAACTAGAGAGTGGAAAGAGACACATGGTTACTAGCTGGTCCAAGCAAGCTGGTTTAGGTGTTTAGTTCTCCTGCCAAACAGTGGGTCAGAGGTAGACCTAGTCCCCAACAGCTCAGCTATGTTCCAAAAAACAGCTTGATTGGTTGACCAGCGTTACCACCTTAAAGACCCCAGGGAAATTGTTTAACAAGTGCAGTTGTTACATATTTCCCATTGAAACAGGAAGTTTGGGCTGGGCATATTGAAGATGTTACGCAAACAGCCTTTAGTTACATCGCAGATGTTAACCTTTACGCACTTAGTAGTTTGGTGCAGGTAGTATAAGGGGGAGGGATATTTTGATTCTGCAAACAGTCTGATTGGACAAAAATCTGTAGTGCAGGATGAGTCATCAACATTAATGGTTTGTTTTGCTAGAAGTTAAATTGTGTTATTTTTAAATGTATATATCTAAAGTTGACTTATTACAACCTTTACAAGTGCACTCCAATATAGATGACCTCAAAGCTAACAGACATGGAATAAAAGTCACAAAACTACATTTTTGATATCATCGGGTCTTTAAGCTGGTATGATCAGATTTTTTTTCCAGCAGGGGCTGTATACATGGTTTGAGCAATGGTGGTGTGGGTAATATTACAATATTGAGGCAGCAAGACGGATTTGATTAGATTATGGTTTGCTGTCGAATAGCCTTGCTAATCTCAGGTGTGTGTGTTGCCATGGTGATTGCAGGTTGCTCTCCAGGATGGCTGGCATGAAGGATCAGCAATTCACTGAAGAGAAACCGCTACTGCCAGAATCCAGGGGACAGGAAACAGAGATGGTAAGTATGTGTGTGAGGGAGTGAGTGAGTGAGTGAGTGATTGAGTGAGTGAGTATGTGTGTGCATAGCTAAATATAGTAGACCACTTAAAATTGTGCCCATGTTTTTAGGCAAGAGTACAAAAAATTGGATGTGTGTGTTCGTGATAAAGGATTTATCTATGCTCACCAATTACTGCATTTCATCTTAATCCACACATATGTGTTAAGATAATGCGAAATGAAAAGCATGACATGCCAGGAGAAATAAATGGCTTTAGAATATCAGTAAAAACTTTGGGACACTGGCAACAATGGTTGTACTACTTTCTTTCTTTTCTTTACAAGTGCAGAGCACAATTAATATTTGAGTGATACTAGTACAACTGAAATCCATTTATTAATGATGCAATATACTGTAATTCTTACCCTTATCTAATTAAATCAAGGTAGACAACAAATCAAATGCACTGGGTTCCAACAGTCTGAAAACATCAGGACATTTTTTTTTTGTTGAAATTTTACAATAAAGTTATCTGTGTTCACTCATTAGAAGTCATGAATGTGGTAAAATGTATTTTACAGCATTTATTGGGTTATTGGTGTCTTGGGTTATGTAAATGTATTAATATTGGTAAATAAAGTGTAACAAAAACAGCTCTTAGAATATTTTGTCATAAACGACGAGTGTAATCCCAAATGTAAAATATGAAACAAATCCATTTCAACTAATCTCAAATGACGGTTTTTGTGTCTGCTGCTTATTTTCCCACATATCACACAGTATTAGTCATGCATATCATAATTTTTTTCTTCAGCTTTTCACCTCCGCCACCAAAGCATTATCCTCCGATCCGAGGGCACTGTATGCTGTTGTGTGCTGTAACTAGTGTTTGTGTCTATGTGTGATGTGGCAGGCTAAAGGACAGTGTGTGCACGCGCTGCCCTGTGCTACGCCTCCTCCCCGCTGCTCGCCCCCCAAAACGCTGGCATGCCATCGCCCAACACTGGCTCGGCCTGACGCGCCGTCGGACCAGCGGGTACTTCCCGGTAGGCTGATTACCGCACAGACCATGTCCACCCTTCCAACTAAGAGATACTAATTTCCACCTTAAATGCAATTATGTTAGAAAATATCAAACAAGGCCTGATATTTTCTCTCTAACCCAAAACCCATTTGGTTTCACATGCTGTGATGTGTACATCATATAAATGTTCTTTTTGCCACAACTATTCATACACACTTCTAATTAGCATAAGCATCGTTTTAAGCAGTAGTCAAAAGATTTAGTCAGATTTGTGAATGACACTTAGTTACACTATTTTATTTTAATTTTAGCTTACCCGAGTCAAAACACTTTGCAGTAAGGACTTCAGAATATCACATGAAATCTGATTTTTACAGATTAATTTTGTTGGTTAAATTGTATTGCAACATGACTAACATAAGTAAAGTTTGCAAGTGCCAATAGCTGTGTCTGAATTTATATTATTAAAGGTCCCGTTCTTCGCGATTCCATCTTTCAAACTTTAGGTAGTCTGAATGTTGCTATTAGAGCATAAATAATACCTGTAAAATTATAAAGCTCAAAGTTCAATGCCAAGCGAGATATTTTATTTAACAGAAGTTCCCTTTCAAAGCCTACAGCGAACGGCCGGTTTGGACTACACCCCTGCACTTCCTGCTTTAATGATGTCACTAGAACAGTTTGTTGACTAACCTCCGCCCACAAGAACACGCAAATTAGGGGGCGTGGTCTTGTTGCTCTCCCCCGTGGAGAAGAGGAAGTGTTGTTTTTGTAGAGTGTGTTTGTCGCCATGTCATCGAGACGCTGTTATATTCAACCCGGAGTCAAATCACCTTTGTTTGGCCTTCCCACGGACGCTGTAGATCAATGGTTACAATTTATGTTTAACTCGGTTCGGAAAATTATAATCACAATTTAAAACTATGTGCAGCATTTTGCTGAGGACTGCTTCCTCAATCTCAATCAGTTTAATGCCGGATTCGCAGAAAGATTATTCTTAAAAGATGACGCAGTTCCCTCTTTGTCTGGAGAAGGCGTTGTTTATGGACCACAACCGGTAAGTGTATTTTATTATTTAAGTTGGTCCGTTTAACAGTTTATGTAACTCATTACACAAAGTGCAACACTGTTTAGCTTTGTTAACTAACGTTAGATGGTAATTGAAACTAATCCGAAAACGTTTTAAAAAAGTGTATTCAGACACCATCGATTGTTGGTGTTTGTAATGATCAGTTTAAATGATTTGTTTATTATATCTGTTGTTTACTGTTTAACCACATGCTCGTTCTGCAGCCATGTTAGTGCACGTTAGCCAAATATAAAAGCATGACAACGACTGAATAGACAGCTTACCATTGTGAAACACCCTGCAAAAGTCTTTCCTGAGCAGGTTGTAATCGATCCTCTTATATAGACAATATAGACATTTTTGCAATAACATTGAGCGCGCGTATCTCCCCGTTATGGTAAGAGGCGGGACCTTTCCGGGCAATGTTGGCTAAGCTGCTGTTGAATCACAACACGGGAAGCGCTGGCCCAATCAGAACTCGTTACGTATTTCTGAAGGAGGGACTTCATAGAACAAGGAAATCATCAGGCCGTTTTCTCATCAGTGAAAACAGCGGTATTCAGATAAGTAAATTGTGTGAAAAATACTGGTTTTTTTTTACACACGAAACATGAACACATGTTATATTGCACACTGTAAACATAATCAAAGCTTCGAAAACACGCGAAGAACGGGACCTTTAACATATGACATTCAATATATAGTGAATGGATGAACAATTGAGTGATTTTGTACACCACATATGTATAATTGTGTAAATAGTACAGTAATGGCTCTGAATAATATGTTGTCTTGATATCATAATGACATGAGCACAGCCAAAATTTAGTCCACACATAGTTGTTAACACCTACATCATTACTATGGCAACCTATGCAGATATGCTGGATATACACTGTCTAAACAAATAGATCACTTGCAAAATGGCATTGCTCAAGATGGTATTAGAAATAACAAATTGGATTTATGTGCAACTTGAACAAAGCTTTATATAGTGTATTGTCATAAGTTTCAGTTGCTCAAGAAGCAAAGTTGTTTTCCCTGTAAGTCTGCCCCCTTTTGCACTTCTGAGGTACTGCATTAGACTTTTAATCCTGAAAATGAGTGACACCTGCTGGTCCGACAACTGCTTTTGCTTTTCTGCTGCCAACAGCTCTAACTGCATGCACTAACCTCTTTCTTTAGGTTTGTGTGTTCATTCCAGCTTCTGCCAATCTGCACAAGAATCACATTATAAGTGATACTTGCTTTTCCAAAATGGATGCTTTGTTTATATCTAATCTAGGAGATCATGCTAACTCGTGTTTCCTTGCGTTTCAGAAGATGAGAAGGATTTTATGTTATTCCTATAGTGACTGTAGGGATAAAATTGTCTGTCAAGGAGATGCTGTCCTGTTCTCAAACTGTTCTTTTACAAAAAATTTTTTTTTTTTACCAATTTCCCCTTTTTTCCTTAGTATTTTGTCTTTTTAACAGTGTCTTTACTCCTTAATTCTGAGGTTGGACCAGCTCGGGCCATTATAACACTTTACCATTATACTTCATATATAATCAGGCCTCATATCAGCAGTGAAGCAAGCTCAGCTTGCATGTTTTATCTTTCCACAAATAGCTGCTGATCTGAAGCCAGCTAAGCCACCCACATACTTATCATCCATATCTAGTGAAATAACAACCAGTGGTGTAAAGTACTTGAGTAATTATACTTTATTATTATACTTAGTATTATTTGGGGCATTTTTACTGTGCTCAATTTAAAAGGAATACCTGCATTTTTCTTATTAACAATACTAAGGAGGAAATGATATGTTTTGCTCATTGGACATTGAAAGTATCACTGTGTCATAGTGATGTAAATCTAGATTCTACTTTCCAATTTACTTACTTTCCAATTTGGAAACATTTTGCCTAGACTCCATATGTTTTTAGCTAGAGATATTTTGGTGTTTGAGTACAATTTTGACATAGTATCTCTAATTAAACTTAAGTATCATTTCTCAGTTCTTTTTACACCCCTGAAAGAAACTCACAGTTCCAGACACAACAGCTCAAATAACTGTTTCCATCACAGAAACCCTTTCCTTGGTGATGGGACCTTGCAGAGTGTTGCTCCACGTGATTATTTATGTATTGTGATAGCATATTAAAAGCAAATGTACTTTTGCTTTGATGAACCCAAACTTTTGTCTTCCTGCAGGAAAACTGTGATACCTTCGTGGCTACAGGAGACTGGAAGGTACGGTGACTTATCCCTGAGCATATTTGATGTTGACTTATGATTTACATTTAAACAGCCCATCTTTGAAGAATTTTAGCCATACATGTCAGATTTAAAATGGTCTGGTTGACACAGCGTCATTATTCCTTTTTGGCATTTGATGATTAAAGACAGTGTATTGTTTTTCTCGGTAAGAGAGCACTAACAATTATAGTAAATGAGAGCACGTGAGAGAAAGAATGAAAGACATGGCGGCGCTTCTATGACCTTCTGAGTACAGATTCAATCAATATCCACTTCAGAGCACTACCAGCAACCTGCAGTACCAGCCTGCTGGTTAAAAATAGTAGTTTAACTGTTCTGTGCCAGATTATTTAATTTTTATTATTTTTTATTAGCTGTGAATTAAATTTTTTTAATTAATATGACATTAAAATGGACCCTATTTAAATTTGTAATCCAGTTTCTGGTCTTTTTGTGCAATAATATAATATAATAATATAATACACTCTAAAAAATGCTTGGTAAAAAACAACCCAATGTTGGGTCAAATATGGACTAACCCAGCAGTTGGGTTGTTTTAACCCAGCAGTTGGGTTGTTTTAACCCAGCAATTGGGTTGTCTTAAGCAAACATTTAACCCAACCGCAGGGTTGAAACAACCCAACTGATGGGTTAAAACAACCCAACTGCTGGGTTAGTCCATATTTGACCCAACATTGGGTTAAAACAACCCAACATTTTTTAGAGTGTATAATATAAGTGCTGTAGGTAATCACAGCGTGCTGATATACAGCCGTATCGCACGGCTACAATATGATATTGCGTTTATACAACAGTTCCATGGCACACGTGTGTAAATAATTATGAAGCAACAACGGAGTGTCTTTAAAAAACGTATTTTGTGCGGAACTACTTCCTTCCACCACGGATTTAAACAGTAAGACAGTTGAGCCCAAGCCTCCGTTACTAGCTAATTCTAAAACATTATTTATTTGTAGTAACGAAGGAACGTTGAGTCGCTTCTTTGAAGCTTATTGTATTATGTAGAGTTGATTATTATGAGAGATCGAAAAAACTAATGCATTACCTGCATCTAGATGATATTCTTATATTCATAATCACAAAATCAGTTTGAATGTCCGCTGAGGAATGGGGATTTTTTTCGAGTTGCGTTTTAAGGAGTTGTTTAAAGTAAAAACAGCATCTTTGTTTCCTTGTTTCTTTCCATTTCAATATAAAAGTCTTTACTCACTCGTAAAGTCTTTTCTTCCATCCAGAGGTGGACAGTAACAAAGTACATTTACTTGAGTACTGTATTTAAGTAAGCTTTGAGTATCTGTACTTTACTTTTTGAATGTGTGGTGTAATAATAATGGTGTAATAATGTAACTTTCACATAAGTCGAAATCACAATTACTAACTGACCCTTTCTCACTGCAAATACGGCATGTTATTTATATAAAATATTACTTATTGATCAATACTATTTAAATAAACAATATTAGCCATTCTAAAAGTATAAGAAGTCTGTACAATACAAAATAAACACAAGCAAACAGTTCAGTCAAAAAGGTACAAAAGCAAAAACAGGATTTCAGTAACATAAAAATATAAAATTATGAAACTTTGCCATTAGCAAAATCAGTTTGCTCTGGAACAAATAATAGATTAATAAGACCAAAGATTGCCCGTTTGATATACCCCAAATTAATTATATATCATGTTTAACCACAATCTACATACAAGCCAACGAAATTTCCTGAAGGACTGGCCGAGATGAAGCCGTTCTCTGTGGGTACATGAGCTCTGACAAATAGTCAAATATGCACTATATTATATATATAAGTCGCATATTTGAGATCTAAATAACTACATTATCACCTAAAAAACTACATTCCATGACACGATAACAGTAGTATTTGTAAAAACATATATGTTGGATTTAATCAACCGCCATGACAGTTGTACAAACGGTGAAATAGTACTGACACTGGGAGAACATTGCACGGTTCTCAGACAATCAGATTCGAGAACAAGAATCAACGGTGGTATAAAATATAATTTATACATTAGATGTCCAGATTGTAATGTGCTCTAAGAGTTACACTCAGTTACAGATATTAAATTGCAAAATCTGGGATAAAAGTTGAGGTATGAGAACTTTATCACCTCAGTTTTATCTGTCTCACAGTTTTCATCATCTCTTCACACCTTTGACAGAAATAGGACTAAATCACAGAGAGAAGAATTTGAATAAGACAGTGAGAAATTCAAACAGCGGATGGAGCTGGAGATGATAGGATTTGTAAGCCACACACTCATCGAGTGAGAGGTTTTAATTGTGATGGAGAACAGATAATTAAATAGGTGTTTGCTAGCACAATATGGTTACCTAATGGCAAGGCAAGCAACAACAACAAAAAAGATGTACAAAGAAATAAAGAAATGACACATAAAACAGATAGTTCTGGTTTGGCAATACATTCCAGGCAGTCATACTATTAGCCGTAGCCATATATTTTTGCAAAACCCAAAATATGTTGCCCTAGGTACACTGCTTGGCCAAAAAAAGTCCTTGTTTGAATTTAAATAGACAAATTCTATGATTGGATTATTATTTCAGTGATTATGTTTCTAGCATGTTATATGTTTGGCAACAGTTCTTCTAATGGATGGAGTGTGTATCTTTTCATTTCTTAAACAACCATGTGACACATTACTGACATAACCTAGGGTGACAATGCCAAGATTCATTAGGCTCAAACTGCGAAAGAATGGTTGTGAGGGAGCATGACGAATCATTTCCACACATGGATTGGCACCAGTCCAGACCTTAAATTCATTGAAAGTCTTTGGTATGTGCTGGAGGAGACTTTACAGAGTGCTTGACTCTTATATTGTTAGTACAAGATCTTGACCAAAAATTGGCGCAACTCTTGACAGAAATAACATTTATTTTTATCAAGAGGTGCATCAATCACTACTAATAGAAGACTACTACAGTCCCTGACAAAAGTCTTGTCGCTTGTGTACAAGAAATGGCTCATTTTAATCCCAACAGCTTTTGTAATAATGTTTCAGTGCAAAATGAAACTGTTAAAAATATTCTAATATTCACAGCTTGGTAAAGCCCATTGAGTAAATTTTTACAAAGACATGTGTTGTCGCATTGTCATATGAGCTTCTTCTGTGACTAATAATGGATCAATTAGATCTCAGGTGTGTATAAAAAGAACCCCAGTCCACTAGACCTTCACATCAACTGCAACTAGACCTCTGCAAACATGCCTAAGATTCACCCTGAGACTAAAGTTTTGATTATCAAGAGGCTGAAGACCAGATCCACTGCTGATGTGGAAGACACCTTCAAAGTGTCTCAGCGTCAAGTACAGACAGAGGATAAAAAAAAAGATTTGAAGAGACTGGAGACGTTTATGACAAACCCAGGTCAGGCAGACCCTGCAAGACAACTGCTCGAGAGGACCGTTTGTTGGCTCGAAAATCCAAGGCCAGCCCATTTTCCACTGCAGCAGAGCTCCTTGAGACCTGGTCACCTGAAGTCCCTGTGTCAACCAGAACAGTTTGTCGGATTCTGTCTCGAAATGGCCTCCATGGTCGAATCACTGCCCAGAAGCTAGCACTAAACAAAAGACAATTGAAAAACCGTGTGGCATTTGCCAAAGCCGACAGCCTGCTAAAAGGATGGATGCTGGAAAAGTGGTAGAAGGTGGATTTTTCAGATGAATCTTCTGTTGAATTACACCACAGTCGCCGCAAATCTTGCAGGAGAACTACTGGAGCCCGCATGGAGCCGAGATGCACCCAGAAAACAGTGAAGTTTGGTGGGGGAAAAATCATGATCTGGGGTTACATCCAGTATGGGGTGTAGAGATCTGCAGGGTGGAAGGCAACTTCAATAGTCTAAAACACCAAGAAATCTTATACCTCTTATATTCCCAACCATAAAAGAGGCAAAATACTGCAGCAGGATGGTGCTCCATCGCATTCTTCCATCTCCACATCAAAGTTCCTCAAGGCGAAGAAGATCAAGATGCTCCAGGATTGGCCAGCCCAGTCACCAGACATGAACATCATTGAGCATATGTGGGGTAGGATGAAAGAGGAAGCATGGAAGACGAAACCAAAGAATATTGATGAACTCTGGGAGGCATGCAAGACTGCTTTCTTTGCTATTCCTGATGACTTCATAAATAAATTGTATGAGTCCTTGCCAAACCGCATGGATGCAGTCCTTCAAGGAAGTCATACAAGATATTAAATTTGGATCTCACAGCACCACTACTTAATTTTCTGACATATTTTTGTATTTGCAGTAAATTTGTTTAATTTCTGTATAGGCGACAAAACTTTGTCTTGCCAAAATTTGACCTTTCTGTCTTGATTAAATGATAAATCTTTTTTCAGTGAAACTTATTTATTTCAGTGCATTAAACATCATTTGGGAGGGTTTTAGCTGAGCTATTTCTAACACCAATTGATGAATTAAAAATCAGGTTAATAGCAGGTGTTTCTACAAAATAGATAAGCGACACGACTTTTGTCAGGTACCGTAAAAGACTGAAAGATAATAAACAAAATATATTCAGACTCTTTTGACTCGTTCACACAGCAACAGAATATGGCTGTCAGTCCTGTATTTCAGTCCTTAAAGGTGCCCTAGAATGAAAAATTTAATTAACCATGGCATAGTTGAATAACAAGAGTTCAATACATGGACATCACAATACAGGTATTGTGAAGAAACAAGCATCAAGCGAGGATAGCGAAAATGGCAGATCATGGAAATTAATGTTATGTTCCGGGCTATGTAGGCGATGTTTCATACACTTTTCATACCCTTCCCACAGAACAAAACTGTCAACAGGTATGGTTGATGTTTATCTATAACCGGATACCGCAATAATTTAATTAAAAGTTGTTTGTTTGCTCGGCCCACTTCATCATAGACAGTTTTTCTAACCTGGGACAATATCAAGCAGGCTTCACTCAGCGTCTGAAACTGAAGAACCGGCAATTCAAACTATATTCCCGCAAGCAGTAAGTAGTCATTTTATCCACTTATTGACTGTCTAAACAATTTCTGATTAAATTGAACGTTTCTTAGTGAGACAACGATAATATCCCTTGTGTTGACTAGATTCAACGCAAGATGGTAGTTCAGTAACAATAGGAAACTCCAGTAGCACACATAACAGTATGACAAATTTCAAAAGACAAAGGTTAATATTATTTCCTGCCAGTGTTGTTATATAAATCTGCAAAATACAACCGTAGATACAAAGGCAATCCCTTTTGTCAGAATTATAATTTAGCCTATATTTCATCAACACATAACTCAGGAGATAACTATACGTTAGTTTAGATGCTTATAGCTCACTCGATCCTTCTAGCTAACGTCACCTTCTCCAACACTTAAGTTGAAACGATAGTCATTTGACAAGGCATCTAGTCAATATGTTAAAAACACCTTACTGTACTGTACAAACAACATATTTATGCGCTACCCAGTTCGCTGTTTAGAGTTTGTGATTCAAAGTGAAGAAGCTATCATTGTAAAAAAAAATGTTTTTACAATGCTAAAAACAAAGTTGTGAATGCTGACATTAGTTAATGTGTAAAGTTAATGTTAAATGCTAGTTCACATGTCGGCTAAAGTTATAGTACTGACGTTACGTCTTACTGAAAATAAAGACTAAACTTACCACTCAAAAGCTTCCATTTCCAATCTCAAAACAATTGGTTGCTCCTCAAAATCTTTATCTTCGTCAGAAACAGGATCAAACATAAGGTTGGATGCATAATCTCTCCATTGTCATGACGGACAGTATAACGTAGATGTGTTTGCTGTCACTGAACCGACTGATATTAGCAGTGAAACAGCCAATCAGAGCAGAACTCCACATTAATATTTATTACCTTCCAAATAAGGCAAAAACAGACCATTTCATTCTACAGACAATTTCTTGGGTTGTAAATGGACCAGTAAAACCGTATCTGGACCATTTTTTGCCCTTAAACAAGTCACATACCCTCTGTGTAGATATCAGAGAACAATTTAAAATATTGTTTCAACTCATTCTAGGGCACCTTTAAACTTTAAACATAAACTTTAAACATGGTGGCGGGGAGAACTACTGCTGTGACAGGTATGATTTATACATTTATAAATAAGTGTATTGTAAGTTTTATACACAGCAAAAATAGCCTGCATTTGACCGTAATTGCAGAATTGTCAGAAAGCAGACTATCTGGCATCGTAAATGTTTATATGGTTGTCAGTGCATGTGACACTAATTTTATTACACTATAATTTTGGTTTTAATAAGATTTACCCAATTAATAGGCAAGAATAAACCTGTGTCCTCCATGATTCCTGTGCATTCCGACAACAAAGCAATTGAATGCAACAAGATCACGACTTCAGAAGTGGGAATTTCCGATAGCACGTGAAGGCAGCATCCCACTTACAGTGATGGAGATATGAGATATGAGTGTCATCTGATGGTTTTAGATCCAGTCACTGTTCTGCACCAGAGCTACCCCATCAGTTTTGTGTGTAACGTGCGACTGAATGCTCTGCTCTCCACCCTATAAAAGCTGCTGTCTGGTAATGAATATTTTACAGATGAACTTGTGGCTCGATTGGCCTCTTGTCATGTTAAATGTGGTAAGACTTTCCAGTTTTATGGACGTTACAATCTTTAATATTACTTTGGTCACTGACGCTATAGTTACTCTTAAGGGAATACGGGTTGACTCCTGTTGCATGTTCATACGGATAATCGAGACGCTACTGCAAGTTTTGCGACTCACACCTGTAAGTAAATGCAACCTTGTCAATCCCAAAAACTGTGAAGGTGAAAGTGTGAACGTTTGTCATATAGGCTACGTCTTTTAAACGCAATCAGTAGAAATGCATTTTCTCCCAGGCTCCTCTATTCTAATTTTAGAACCAGAATAACACCTCAGAAGATTAAATGGCTCATTTTGTAATGCATTTATGCAACTTGCAGTGCATTCAAGGTACATTCTATCCGTGTACTACTCTGTATTTGTATAGGAATGAGCACTAACCAATGATATCAAATCGTAATTGCCACAAATTCATGATTTAATTTGTTTGTATTCTACACATGTCTGTTACAAAAGAATAAGCACTAAAAACCTGTCAGCTTTTATTTGTGTATAGTTTGTGGGAGTTCATCACTTTTTGACAAGGACAATGCAACTGTTTTCACACCCCATGTATAAGATCTGCAATTGAGAGGATAGAGGTTGCGCATTTAAGCGAACAAAGGGATTAATCTCGCACGTACACAGAGAAAAACACATGCTCTCAAAATACGCAATTGAGTCTGCAGGCCACAGTTCTCTTAGACAGAAAATGTGGATTGAAAATTCAAAAGGAGGTTGTTTACTAGATAATACAGCAGATGTAAATACATCCTCATCTCAGTAGTGGGCCATGTGCCTCATGTGTTCATCATCACGTGTTCATATAAGCGCATGTACACAAACGCTGTCACATCCACGAGTGCCTATTGCTAGAGCCTTTCTATAAAATCTTCATTGGCATTTATTTGACCAGGCCCAAATGACCTGGCCCATTTTGCTCTGCGTGTTGTGTCTTTGTCTAATAATAATAATATTCAGATGATAAATTTGCACATGTAGAAGCAATAAATCGTAAATAATGACTCATTTTTGAACGATCCCCTCTATTCATAGAGAATCGAGCACTATATCTCTGCGAAATTGCAACAAAATGATTGAATAGCCATATTAAAAGCCTTTATGAGTATGAGGAAGATAAAGATACAAAATATGGGACATACAGACAGAACACAAAAGATTTATACTGACTCAAAGCCCAGCCAATCACAGGCAGCGTTTTTTTTGCAGTCAGCCAATGAGAGGGCGGTGGGGTATGAAATGTACTGGGGAGGACAGCAGCGCTGCAAAACTCCCTTGACAAGGAGAGACAAAGAGACACGTAGCAACTGCAGCATCTCTCTGGTTCCCTGCATCCGAGTCCTATTGCCCGGAGAGGACCTTGTCTTCTTCCTGCTCTTATACTCCTTTAAGCAAGCGTACACACAATCTCTAAGCAGAGATGCCGGAGTGCTGGGATGGGGTGAGTGGGATATCTGTGATTACAGAGAGTAAAAGAGACAATGCTTTTGTTTTGCTGATAATAAACAGCTAAAATAGTTTTAAAACAATGTGTATGCTATATTATCATTCTTAAGTGTTTAGCTGGTTAAATAAATTATTTTCTTGATTTGACCTACTGAACTGGTAATTGTGAAACGATTCCATTGTTGCATATTTATATATTCCTGATGGCTAATTATTATCATTTTATTATAATAATATCAAATAATTTTAATTTATAGTAGCTAATTATTACACTATAAAACTAAATAAAACGGCATTCTCTTAAGTATTTTTTTTCTCATAAAATTTAATAAAAATAATTTAAGGGTTTTCTACCAAAAGAAGAAGAAGAAGAAGATATAGACGCTATATGATTCATCTTTGAAATCATGTATTTGTGATGTCGGGATTCTGAGTTCTGCAGAAATGTCCAGTCATGTGTGAGGTGGCCATTTGCACTGACACACTAACACACTGACACGCGTGTGAAACGTGCACTCTAATGCACCTCTGCAGTAACCTGCCGTGTGTATTCAGAGATTAGTGTTTGTGCATGTGGTGTTGATGGTTGGTAAATCTTATATCTGCAGTTTAATCATAAAAATCCTACAAGGACAGTTGTGTGACCTTGAGCTTGTAAAATTTGCAGCAATAAAATAAATTTCTTGAGAGATTATGATGCACAGCTGTACTATTTTCTGCCCCATATTTGCGTAACATTGTTGAATCTAGGTCAAAATTCGGATTTATCCTGTCAGAGTTTGTTGAACATTATCTCTCTAGAAAACACACTTGTTTAGCGCCACAGTGACAGCTGCCACAAGATTTAATTTTGACCTAAACACAGAGGGACACAAACAGCTGTCCTAAACTCTCACACACACAGACCATTTGCATCTGCTCTGACCTTTCACGATTTTTCCAACATCAAAAACACCAAACGACAGGAGCTTAAACCCCACAGGAGATTTATTTCCTGTTTCTCAGTGGATCTGCATAAAGCTCTGAAGTGGGCTGCCTGCGAGGTGTCTGCTAGGATTTGTGCATAACACTGAAAAGCTAGAGATGCTAACATAATCCTCAGGACAAGAAAAAACAAAACAAGCACACATACATTCATCGCTCCTCCGCTTGGAATACAGTCTGAGACTAAATATGGGTCAGATTAAAATGCCTTTGGAACTGCCAATTAAAAGAGTGTTATGTGATCGTGTGCAGTCAATCTTGGATCAGAGATGCTTAATGAGATATTAATTAGTCTTGTTTTTAACTCTTGCCACTTTTGATTGAATTGATTTTTTCTTTACATCCTAAAGTTTTATCAGTCAATTATTGTAACTACAATGTAAGTGTTTTAAAAGTTTTACCTTGTGTTTAGCTACATCAACTGGTAATTAATACTAATTGAATAAAATGGTAATATGTCATATACACCGATCAGGCATAACATATGACCTAATGCTGACCTAATATTGTGTTGGTGCCAAAACAGCCCTGACTGTTCAAGGTATGGCCATATGCAACAAACTGCAATGCACTGTGTATTCTGACACATTTCTATCAGAACCAGCATTAACTTCTTGAGCAGTTTGAGCTACAGTAGCTCGTCTATTTGATCGGACCAAGCCTTCGCTTCCCACATGCATCAATGAGCCTTGGCCGCCCATGACCCTGTCGCCGGTTCACAACTGTTCCTTTCTTGTACCACTTTTGATAGATACTGACCACTGCAGACCGGGAACACCCCACGAGAGCTGCAGTTTTGGAGATGCTCTGACCCAGTCGTCTAGGCATCACAGTTTGGTCAAACTTGCTCAAATCCTTACACTAGCCTATTTTTCCTGCTTGTAACACATCAACTTTGAGGACAAAATGTTCACTTGCTGCCTAATATATCCCACCCACTAACAGGTGCCATGACGAAGAGATAATAATCAGTGTTATTCAGTTCACCTGTCAGTGGTCATTAATGTTATGCCTGATCGGTGTATACACTATGAAGTACGGGTGGGACAAAATATCAATAGTCCTTCTCTATGCAATACGAGAATCGATATGCTGGCGCCAAATATCGATATTTTAATAACTCTACTTGCTTTCAGTGTTGTGCCATCATGGTTCCTCGAGGTGGCGCTCAACACATGAATGAGGGAAACGTGAGCTTAAGTTAACTAGCCTAAGAAAAATAGGTTTTTAACAGGATGGCGGACAGCAGAGTGAGTAAAATAATAGATGCCCCAGCCAAATTTAAGTCCGAAGTCTGGAAAACCTGCTCTAACCTTTTCACAGGCATTTTGATTTCATAGTTAGACAGATATCGTGATGTATCATTATAGGATTGTCTAGCAATATATTGATTATCGCAGAATTGCTGTATCGTGATATTATCGGTATTGTGAGAAATGTATCATATTGTATTGTTTGGTACCGTGTGATTCCCACCACTAGTATAAAATTCAGGCTTCTCAAGAGATCCATTTCAGGTCAGTGGTATTAGGAAAAGTCTGGCCTGGACCTTCTCAGACTGTTTGCTGAAATTGTTTTTGTTGTTTTTGTAGGAGCATGACATTGAAACCCCTTATGGGATGTTGCACACGTGGTGATCCGTGGGGCTCCTAAGGGCAACAAGCCTGCTATCCTGACCTACCATGATGTTGGGCTCAACCGTAAGTTAACCGTAGAGTTTTTTGTGTGTGCAAAGGTAAACTTAAAAAACACTAAACGCATTGCTCTCCAATACACAAAGCAACACCCACTACACGATTTCAATCTTGGTACACCATCTGTCTCCACGCATTGACCAGGAGTTAATTTCCCCATCTCCACAACCAACAAGAGATGCTTGTGTGTTAGTGTGTGTACTTGCATAGTTGTATGTTCAAAGAGAAGCCCTCTGGAAGTAATGTGTGTGGGCTGTGATCAGAGCTGTAATTTGGATGCCAGCTGACTGCAGTTTATCAGTTGTGTTAACAAATTGCATGCAGTGTGAAACGAAGCTGATCTCAGGTGGCAGGTGATCTCAAAAGTGATGGTGCAAAAACTCAGGCACAAAGGATTTTTTTTAACAGAAAATTATAAAAAGATACACAAGGCAAACACTAGCTTGAACTTGATCTTTCGCTTATTTGTATATATTTAGAATATTGTTAGTTCTTTTTTTAAACAATGTATCATGTATTTATTAAAAATAATTTATATTGCATACATTTATATAATATATAAATTATTATATAAATAAATATAAATAAATAAAATTCTAAATTATATATTTAGGGCTTTCAAACGATTAATCACATCCAAAAATAAAAGTTTATTAACATAATATATGTTTGTGTGTACTGTGTATAATTATTATTTATATTTTAGTGCTGGGCAATCGATTAATCACATCCAAAATAAAAGTTTGTGTTTACATAATATATATATGTGTGTGTACTGTGTATAATTATTATGTATATATAAATACACACTCCTTTATGTATATATTTAAGAAATATTTGTATGTACTGTATATTTATATAATTTATCTTATATATATATATATATATATATATATATATATATATATAAATATTTTATATATAAATATAAAAATGTTCTTAAATATATACATGCATCTGTGTATTTATATAATTATACACAGTACACACACACATATATATATATATATTATGTAAACAAAAACTTTTATTTTGGATGTGATTAATCGCGATTAATCGTTTTGATAGCACTAATATACACTCATGAATATTTGTATCATAGTTTTTTTATTCTTTGTTGCTAGTTTTTAGTTGCTATAAACAAAGGGGAATAAATGTCTATTACAATGAAAAATAACATTTGTACTAAATGAGAATTATAGGAATTTAATATATGGCATGATAAGAAACATTACAACCATAAATGGATCAGCAGAACAAAGGCGGCAGAGTCGCTATTGACCTTGATATTGAATTCCACATTCCGTCAATGTGCCGGAATTAAATGACTCGTAACATTGGCCGAGAGCTCTTGTCATCACTCGCAGCATGACTTTCCTGTCCTCTATACTGCTCCTCTCTCCATCCTCTTTCCGCCTAATCCCTTCCTCTCCTCCTCGCCATATCTACCCATTCCTCATTATCTATTCCTGAAGTGTGTTATTGTCTGCTGGTTCTTATTCTTATGCAGTGTGAGAAAGAGAGAGAGAGAGATAAATATGTAGGTCACAAAAACATTCCCATCATGCAGTGTTGGGGAGGGGAGTGGGGAAGGTCAGCACTGCGGCATAGAGTAACTCTGTCTCTCCTCTCTGCTGCAGATACATGTATTAGTATGCATAGCCATCCTTCCATCACAAAACATGACTCAGTGAGAGAGAGTTAGTGAGTGAGTGAGTGAGTGACATGGAAAGAAAAACTGGCCTATATAAAAAACACAAAGTGAGCAATACAAAAAAATTGGTTCATTCATTCACTACAGGGTAGAGAAGATAGGATATGATGCCACTGTACACCTTTATGAATGCAAGTTTTTGGTTCAAGGAAGATTAATTTTAATTGGGGGAGGGGGGGTAGTCCATGTAAAAATAACAATTCTGTCATTATCTTCATGTCGTTGCAAACCTTCATGTTTTATTCTTCTTTTATTTAAAATTCATAAGACTTATAATACAGCACACAAGTTATATGGCCGATTTCCAAAATCTCTACTTTTGTACTCCATGGAATAGGTAACAGCATATGGGTTTGGAACGACATAATGATAAGTCAGTATTTTGGGCGATCTATTACTTTAAATAACTTGAAGACCTGCCAAAATACCATTTGATGTTGATTAGGGAGATGGTATGATCTAAAATGAGTTAATAGTGCCGCATGAGCAGTTACCTAGAACACTGAAGTTGTGTTGTTTGTTCATTTTATGATCTAAGTAGGGCAATGATTCTGACAGGAGAGATGAGCAGACAGAGAAAACGATTTACCGAACTGCCCCAAATTTAGAATTCTTTCATAATCAGTTATGTTATATAATGTACAATGTTATGAAAGGGGATCCAATAGAATCTGGGATAACAATGTATTATATGGTTGTTGGAGATGTACTATGTAAATACCACAGGCATGATATAGTACCATGGTATATAGCTTATTTAACAAAGTACCACACAATCTGTACCATTATTTAACCAACAGGTAACAACACAAAACGTATTTGTAAGGGCAACATTGTATCGTTTCTTTCTTTGAACAGACAAACTGTGCTTCAACACCTTCTTCCAAAATGAAGACATGGAGGAGATCACTAAGCATTTTGTGGTGTGCCACGTGGATGCCCCAGGCCAGCACATTGGTGCCCCCCAGATGCCACAAGGGTATGATGAACACACACACACACACACACACACACACACACACACACACACACACACTATACCAGTATTCGCCATTTCTCACACAGAATATGTAAGGAATATACAGAATATGTTACAGACAGTCGAATCGTTATGAAAAATAATAATTGTAGCCTGTTATTAACTGTCACTGCAACAGACCATAGGTATGTATTACAAAGCTTTCATGTTACAACCATAAAGCTGAGATAGGCTATGCTTAAAAAGGCAGGTGACAGTTAGCTTAACAGGATAAATAAATAAATAATTGTATTGTAATGTACTCCCACTTATTGCATGGCTACTCGCCAAATAAATTAACACGTGGACATGAAATATTGATTTGAGTTGAAATTATTGAATAATCTTACCTGCATCTTAAAGCCTCCGCTAAGAAGACATTGCAATACAAAACAGTTGGCCTAGCAGCGAGACGAACACAACGTCAATATTACAGTAGGCTAAAGTGAATACTTTAGTCCTCTGAGGTGATTTTACCACAGTCGATAACTGAAACACAAGATGGCGCCAGTTGCGTTTGGATTAGAAAACAGCGCGAGTTCCCCCTGGCCCTGAGTGAGTGAGACGAGGAGCAAGAAAGTAGTGCCTACGACTAAGCGCATTGATATTGCGGTGGACCACACGATGGCGAATATTAGGAAATATTCGACCGCTGAATGCAGCGATTGACCAATCAGAATAAAGTATTACAGGGAGCCATCATGTAACATAAAGTATAATTTATAATATACATTTTCTAATCTGGTTATTCCCAGGTATCAGTATCCCACCATGGATCAACTAGCTGGGATGCTTCCTAGTGTGGTGCAACACTTTGGGTGAGTTCGATTATACTCTTGGCTGTTTGATGGTACTGTAATGATAAAACATTCATAATAGTGCTCAATTCTCTTTTCTATAGCTTCAAGAGCATTGTGGGAATTGGAGTCGGGGCTGGTGCCTACATCCTTGCCAAATTTGCTGTTAGTATTAAATCTCAGCCTTTTATGTTGGCCAATGGTCTGTTCATTCACATTCAGTGCAATTCAACTGTGATCTCTACCTGTAGCTGATTTTCCCTGATCTTGTGGAGGGTCTGGTTCTGCTCAACATTGACCCCAATGGGAAAGGATGGATCGACTGGGCTGCGACAAAATTGTCAGGACTCACCAGTGCTTTACCAGACACTGTCCTGTCCCACCTCTTCAGCCAGGTAGAAAAAAATCTTCATTTCTTATGTTTCACTATGGATACAAGTAAAGAAATAGTAAATATATATCTAAAACCTAAATTTTAAAATATAAATGTTTAAACGTTAAATTGAATTATCAAGCTAAATATGTAGCTAACATAACATGTATTATTGTATTTGAATTACAGGAAGAGCTTATGAACAACACAGAAATCGTGCAAAACTACCGCCAACAGATTAATAACACTGTCAACCAGTTTAACCTACAGCTCTTCTGGAATATGTACAACAGGTAACAGCACACCGCCTCATTAATATGCATTCAAAAGTGATGCATAATGCATGCATTGAATAAAAATGATTTTTTTTGTTAAAATAAAAAAAAACATGACCTGAAAATGTCCTCTTTTTTCCCCCCAGCCGCAGGGATTTGGAAATGAACCGCAGTGGCTCTGTGCTAAATGCTAAGACCCTGAGGTGAGGACTATGTTAATTTGACTAGTTGACTTCTTGTTACATTTTCATAAGGCAGTGTGTTCAGATTAAATTCTCATTCTTGCAGGTGCCCGTCCATGCTGGTCGTTGGTGATAATGCTCCTGCTGAGGAGGGCGTGGTGAGTCTTTGTGTGTGATATTTAGTGAGGAAGAAGATTTGATCAAGTTTTTCTCATCCTTTCTCATCATTTTTGTATCATATTGACTTCCTCCTACCAAACGTCTCTCCTTCCTGTCTGTCATATTTGCCAAACAAGGACGTATTGTGTAATTCAAAGACAGGTCAATCCCCTCTTTTTCTTCCTCTATTTACCTCCTTTTGCCCTCCTTCTTCTCTGTTTGTCTCATGGGAGCAGATGGCACCAGCCCCAGGGTTGATCTCCCGAGCTTTGCAAGCTTGTGTGCGCTGGATATTTTTAACTCTGTGCCATGGTCCTTTAATCTAACATATGAAAGCTGGGTCAGTGCCCCATCACATTTAATCAGACACACAGGGTGAGAGATGAGGAAAAAGATGGACATGATGAAGGTGGGGAATAGTGGAAAAGTGAGAGGTAAACGAAAAAAGGATGAGTGAAGAGACGGATTTGAGTAATTTGGGTCAAGAGGAGGAAGATGAAAAGGTGGGCGCAGAAGAAACAGAAGGATGAGTAAGAGATTAAGACGAAAAGAAATAACTAAAGCATGAAAAAATGATTATGAGCAAAATTAGAGATTAAAAAAGCAATATGCTACCAGTGAAATGTTTGGACACACCTACTCATTTCTGATTGTTACAATATTCCCCTTTTTATACCAATAGTAACAAAATTAGTAATATTAGTTGACAGGTTTTCCTTCAATTTCTGGTCAAAATCATCCGTATATTAAAGGCACAATATGTAAGATTTTCGGATCAAAATATCCAAAAACCACTAGACAGTGTTAAGTATTTTGTTGACTTGTGTACTTACATTATCCCAAATGTTCTCCAGAATGTTTAAATAAGAAATAAGCTATTTTAACCAGGACATTGCCTGTGTCCGTGCGTCGCATATCAATGACATCATACCCTCGTTACCTTCGATTTCTGGTTTTATTTAGTAGAAGCCATGTAAACACCAAAGATGTGTGTTTTATTAGACCCCACATACACATGACCGGAAGAAGCGGCGCGACTGTGGCATAATAAAAGTTCCGCTGCTGTCGAGCCGTGTGTTGCGCTTGTCTTTCATTAGCAATCGCTTCATCTGCCTCGTTCAGCTCCATAGTACTCGGCCCTGCTCTGCTTCATACTACAGTAATGTTAATAATCTCATCCATGAATATGATTTCTGCCCGCGTCCCGTCCCGTTTCTTTTCCACCGGCGGTGAGGTAAAGACTACAAATCCAAAGATCCGCGCTCAATCTCGCCGTCATCAAGCTACGACTTTGTTTTGAATAGGTGATCTCTAGCGGCGAAAAACTACATAGTGTGCCTTTAAAGTACACATAGAGGAAAGATGTGTTCCCACCATCAGTATCACATCCATTGACTAATGCAGACACTTGTGGTGGAAGTTTTCATTAGAATCGTGAACATGTTAAAAAGAGGGCACCCATCCCATTCCAAAAGTGTAAGCACCGGTCCAAAGAGAGCCTGCGGGCAGATGTGTCTGCGCAGATGTCTTTCTTTAGTGCTGGAATATGACTCATCTCTGCAGTGCTGCTGTAAGTGGGTCAGACCTCGAGAAAACACATACTTACTGTGTATTATATATATATATATATATATATATATATATATATATATATATATATATATATATATATATATAATCTCCCTCCATCACACCATCCATCTTACTGCCCATCATTCAACTGCCTTTTGAAGAACTTGTTTAAAATTCTCAGACTGTCCTTTTTCTTTATATAAAACTCTGTAAATGTCCTGTAAATGTTTACATATGCTTGCTTTCTTTTCTTAGGTTGAGTGCAACTCCAAGCTGGACCCAACCCACACCACATTCCTGAAGGCAAGCGAACAATCATACTGTAGAAATTAAGGCAAAACTTTTCACTTTGACCATTTTGGCACATCAAATTTCAATAATAAAAAATGTATTTGGTTTGTTTCAGATGGCCGATTCAGGCGGAATGCCTCAAATTACACAGGTGAGACTGCTTGACGTGTCTGATCACGTGTCTGTCCTTAAAATCAGATATTTGAATCATTTTTAAACAAATAAGGAAAAACTGAATTGTTATAATTTCATGATCTCAGCAGCCAATCCTCGTTGCAAGTGAACCTGCATTTAACAGAGAATTGTTTTATTTTTTTAAAGCCTGGAAAACTAACAGAGGCTTTCAAGTACTTCCTGCAGGGAATGGGCTACAGTAAGTCTAATTCATTTCATATCATTTTAATCATCAGCGTATTTTCTAACGTTTTAGGGCAGATCAGTTCAAATGATGATTCTTTCTCTGCCAAATGTAAACCGATCCAATATTTTCAGTGTCCTTTCTCCCATGTGTGTCTTTATCCCATTTTGAGACAGTTGTGAGTGTACGCATGTGAATAAATGTCTGTGTGGAGGTGTTGTATTTGTTATAATCTGTACTGTATGTGTATTTTCCTGCCCTTTCTCAGTTGCTTATATGAAGGATCGGAGAATGAGTGGGGGGCCAGGTACTTCCTGCTTCCTGTTCACGCCTGCCCTCTTCCTCATGTAGATGGCACATGTAGTTCTTCTAATCCCTTGCTTTTTTTGATTGGCCTTGATTAATTTCTGTATGTAACCTTCCCAGACTGATATTCCCATTCATTCATTATTTCCTTTATTGATCCGTAATTTTTCCTCTGGAGGAAAAATGTGCTTTGAATGCGCTGTCGAGCTCTCTGCATGGCAGTTATTTGAAAATGATACATCAAAAACAAAAACTTAGACCAAAATATTTGAGTTAAATACATGGCAAATGTATTTATTTTTAGCTTATATATATATATATAAAATATTTATAATTATATATAATGTATAAAATATATATTTAAATATATTTAAAATTGCAAATATTTCTTAAATATATATTTGTGTGTATTTATATAAAATATTAAGACTATATATATATTCCCTTGGAGAATTATTCTAATGGAATAAGGAAAATTAAAATATGTAAATAAAAATGAAATTGTATTTTTTTTTACTGAGAAAATGACCCTTTGCACTGAAAACAATTGCATTTAGATATAAAGATTATGGTTGGATATTTTTTATTTGGATTTGAGTCATTCTGATGTATTTGCGGTGGAATGTTACCAGCTTGAGACATTATTCTTGACCAAAAGTTCAAGCATGTCATCCTTGCCTCCTCTGCAATGCATCATACAGCCCGACGAACTTCCCTGTTGATATGAAATGACTATACATCTCTCTTTCTCTCTTTTTCTCTCAGTGCCTTCGGCTAGTATGACCCGTCTTGCTCGCTCACGAACAGCTTCTCTGACCAGCGCCCGGCCCGTGGATGGTTCTCGCAACCGCGCATGCACACAATCAGATAGCAGTGAGGGAGTCGGGCAGGTCAGCCACACCATGGAAGTGTCCTGCTGAACCCTCGTGCACTGTCTCACACGCACACATTTAGAGAGACGTGGCATGGAAGGAGAGTGTGAGAAGAATGAAAGTCTCATACTGCTTTCATTCGTTCTTTCTCAGACATGTTCTATGTCCCTTCCTCTCATTCTTTTCAGTGTTGGCCCTCATAATGGAATAGTTCACCCAGAAATGAAAAAACTTCCATTATTTAATCACCCAGATGTCTTCAGAAACCCACATTACTTTATTTCTTTTGTACAACACAAAATGAGATGTGTAAAGTACAAGCTGCTGTTTTCCATATAATGAAAGTGAATGGAAACTTATTTGCAGTGAATAACAACTTTTTATTTTTTCATGAATTGGCTTCAGAAGACCTGACAAGTCATATTCACCACCTTTATGATGCTTGCATAGTGCTTTGTCGCTTTGGGAGCATGAGAGCATTTGGTCCCCATCTACTTCCATTGTATGGAAGAGAACAGCTTGGACATTCTGCTAAACATCTGCTTTTGTGTTCCACAGAATAAAGAAAGACATACAGGTTTTCATTTTGAGTTGAACTATTCCTTTAACCTGTAAAATGAAGACTTGCTGTCATTTCCCCCTTCAGAACAGTGTTTGGTTTCCCCCAATTTTGTAACACGGTTACTTAACGCTCAATGTGTCAGTATTTCTTCACCATTTGCTTGCTGCCTCTGGCCTTCACCTTCTCCTAAGACAAAACTACAAGTCCCATCAGCCCCTGCTCTCACTCATTCCTGTCCTAAGACAGTCTTTGAGGAGTAACTGGTGGATTGGGTCGCAGGTAGAGGGGGTCAGTCCTGAGGAAGAGGACGAAACAAAGCAAGAGAAAGAAGAATAGAAGTTTCTCAAACCAGAGGGTGATTTTATGAGTGACATTTGTAACCATGTTATGCTCTCCCTCTCAATTATGAATGAAATCAAAGCAATTGTAAAGTCGGAAGAGGGCGAAAATCTCTTAACCAGTAAACAGTAGCTTTCGGCTAATCATCTCAGCTCATTCAGTCATTGGGAGTGTATGCATCACATTGTACTGTAAGAAAGAATCACCATTTTTTGCATTACTTGAGCTAAATTTGAATGAATTTGATTGGTTTCTTATTTGAAATATGTTAATGAAGCATGAAAAACAGTTTTAAAGTAGGAGCAGAAGTTGTATGACTTAACCAATGACTTGCCTTAAAGGGTTTTTGCCATGTTAGTGTGCTTAATTTTTCATTTCAAGTCTTACTTCATTAAAGACGACATACCGTCCCACACAAGTACCCTTTTAGCGTGCACTGTCATATGAAAGTGGCTTTGCCTGGGATTGGTTCTCTACGATCTCCTTTTTATAGACAATCAGCTTCTGACCCAAACCAAACCGGAACCGACTGAGGCAAAGCCTGTGTGATAGGGTTTGCAGTGCGTAAATGGTACGGAATCAAGGCTTCCCGCTTCCCTTACAGCACCCAGCCCCGCACAAAGAATATACCAAAGCTACTGATACAAATGCACACACGAATGCACTCATATTATCCGATGAGGGCTGGGCTCTGCAAGGTAACAGAGCTTTTGCACACAAAATTAATGTACTCCCTCACAGCTTGCACATAAATGACACAGAATGACTCACATGTATTAGAATGAAGCCATATTCAGTTATTTAAATATGATTGTAACTTCAAAGTGCAAGCTTATTTCATAATTTAGATCTGTACTTTCACATTTAGTTATTTTTGTGCTATTTTACACACGGTTTTTGGAAGCGGAAGTCTGGGTAAACTCTTATAGTTGTGAATGGAAACTACAACAAATACATATTTTGCATTCCACTTTGCATTTATAGCAAGAAAAAAATAACAAGAGATTGATTACGGTGGCCATCACTCCATCAGCCGTTGTATTAGGAAACACTCACACAGCAGTTAACAAGTTTTTTCTGAAATGTAATGGCAAGTAATATTGCACATATTAATAACTGCAATGTGCCATCTGTCTGTAAAAAAGGTCCCTTATTGGAAAAATCTGTTGATGTTTGTATGTATAAAATATTAAGGAAAAAAACAATCACACGAAAAATAAACGAATGAATGAACAAATCAGCGAACAAACAAAAAAACGAGCAAATTAATAATTGAGCAAAAGAATGACCGAACACATACATTCATGAAATGGAATTAAGTTCCTGAGGTGACTGATATGAGCTCAGATCTGATTGGCCGATGCACTAACGTGGGACTTACGAGGGCGGAGCAACCATCGACTTTCCATTCCTCACTCGCTCTTTTCTGTTTTATTGAATGTCAGTTTTCCTGCGGCTTTCTCGAACAGGAAGTGCGCAATTACAACTTTTAGGGTGTTTCCTGTGTGTTTGTCTGCGGGCGGGGCTTTCTGGAGCATGTTGCTCCAAGCTCGGAATGTAGGGCAAATCCCAACCTCCAACAAACCCAACCCCCAAAAACAAGGTGCCCCGCCCCTCACAGACACTTCCAGTGCCCCCAAAGGGCTATCGACCCAGGCAACGCATCGTGATCGACCTCACTCCGTGCAAAGCTGGGCGCAGTACTGTAGATACTGTACAAAGAGAAAGGTGAATGCGTGAAACGGAATAAACGATGAATGTGAAAAAGGAAAGAGAGGAGAGATGGAACGAAAGGACACATGGAGGAAGTTCAAAGCGGGAGGGTGAAAGTCAAATGCAAACTATTGACATGTTTCCTCCAAAAGGCTGAATGGACAAACATATGTTCTTCCCCTAGTATTGATTTGCATGAGTTTTGATAACGCAATCTCGTGTTTGTGTTGTTTTCCTTGATTTCCTGTCTGAAGTATGCAGACGTTAGCTCTTATTAAGAGATAAAGAGCATGCCCACCTTTCAAAGGTGCATTTTTTCCTGATCCCTGATCTCTGCCCTGGGGCCCTGAATGTATAACGTCCTTTGGAAGTGCTGTACAGTATTGTCGATGTGGCCCCATATCACCTTTACTTGAGTCAGGGCTTGCACCAGTTCGACCTGCCACACCTGCCTTCCCTTGCACCCCTTATCTTCTCCATCTATGTTCTACGCTGTAGATACTCGCTGTTTTTAGGGCGTACATCTAAAAATAGGTCCGTACCACTAGCCTTGTCATGTGGAACTGTTATACTTTGGATTTCCCTTAGGTTTCTTTTTTAAAATAATATAGTAGTTCTTATTTAACCATGTGTTGCATCTCTTCTTGTGAGGATTCAATGAGTATTATTAATAATAATATGATTACAATTGTTACAATTAGCCATTGTTTTATATTAAGCAATAAGTTGTTGATGTTTTGATTTTTTCTGGAAGGGGGACGGTTGTTACAAATATGTCTAAAGATACAGTAGGAGTCACTCTTAACCTGCTTTGCCATAAGACAACTACAAAAATAATGTGTTTATGTACATCTATATACAAGCTGTCACTGTCTGTGTACTAAAAATATGAACGTGCAACAAATAAAAATGGATATACAAACAGGATAAGGTCTTTTTATTTGTTTTGCAGCTTGACTTGCATCGACTGCCAAGACACACACACACACACACACACACAAATATAGTTTTAAGTTGTTTTTATGGAAGCCTATTCTTAAAACTTTTTATGTCACAATTGATCTTGTCTTGTTTTTATATCATAATTCGGCTTATGTCATAATATAATTTGTCTGCGGTAGTAATCCAGTGCACACATTTTATAAACTTTGCAGTAATTTATTTCAAGAAACAAAATTTGCGATACATTTGTGAATTTCTTCACCTCATATCAAGCTAAGCATTTAAAGATGTATGCAGTGAAAAACATTCATAGGCTGCATTTTTATTAACATACTTCTATACAGTAAATGTACATACTTCACTGGTGATGGTAATGTATTTACTTGAATGTGCTAGCAATTGTGCACTACAAAATGTAATAACATTTATAGTCACACTTTACATTAGGTTTCATTAACTACTATGTACATCAAAAATGTGTAGATCGATATTGTTGTATTGCTTTTTTTGATACAGTATTTACATCCAAAAATCTTACATATTGTGCCTTTAAATGTTAGTACATAGTAGTTAAAGAACACTAATATAAAGTAGGACCAAATGTATCTCTTTAAAAATAGATGTAATCTAATAAATCAGCAAATGATAGATTCATTGCCTTGCATTAGCATTTAACTTAATTATATTAACCATGGAAATCTACTGAACTATCTTTATAATCATGTACGGTCATTTGCAATGTACTAATAATCTTGCATACTTTATCAGTACAGTGTAATTTAGTACAGACAGTATGTAAAATAGGATGCAGCTATACTCATGTCTCAAATAACTGGAGACTTACTGAAAGATGAGCTCATAAGTGAGAATGTAGGCATCACTGTAGACATACAGCAGATGATCTCTGGGGTCATAGTTTAGAAATTCAATATTAGTCTGCATCTTCTTAATTTTAATTTTCAGATCAAAGCGCTCTTCTTTTGTTTGAGTGTCATAAGAGTAAAATATCTCTTCTGTTTCTTTATCCAGGTAGCGAGTAGCATAAAGCACACCGCACACCATGAAGGTGTTTGTGACAGTCCTTTTGTGAAGAGAAGTGGACCATGTTTGGCTCAAAACAGGCGGGTTACTAGTCTCGACTTTACTGATAATCACATTTCCAAAGTTGCTTGTGGTAGCGTATATATAACATAGACACCCGATTCATCTGTGGCAAAATCCATATCTGTATAGGCGTATGGGGTGGCGAGGTGTGCGAATGGAAACTTGTTGTTGTGACCTGCATCATTAGGTAAAGCCACAGTACTGACAGAACGAGTCGTCATGTTGAACTGACAGACGGAGTATGTGTTGTAGCAGTTATAGTAGAGCGCATTGCCGTACATGACCATGTTTGGCCCCTGAATTGTGTTTGTTGTGGGATTGGAGCTTGATATATATGTATCTGTTGGGCCTATACCTAATAAAAGAGTACTCAAGGTACTGTACTGCCTGACATAGTGGCCATATACATTACTACTTGACAGCACCACCAGCCAGTACTTGTTCTCGTCTCCTGGAGCAGGATTTGCATCTCGACCCCAAGCACCATAGGGATAGGAGGTGCTGTGTACCGTGAGGGAATACGTTCTAGGTCCAGCCACATTGACCACACGACCCAGACCACAGCGGGCTACACAGATAGAAGAAAAACAGACATATAAGACTTAAGTGGATTTCTGATGTGGTTAATAATGAAAATACTCTGGAAGCTTATTGGGGTCTTTAGCGTACCTGGAGGAACTGTAGGAGGTCCTGCTGTAGCCTTCAGCTCATCTTTACACTGATCCAGGTCCCTCTTAACACGCTGGTTCTCTCTATCTTTCTTTACCACCTGCATGTTGTCAAACTCCTCCAGCTCTTCCATTGCATCTTTCATATCTTCAAGCTTTAAGGAAATATCACATATTATTATTATACTTGGCTTATTATTATTATACTCGCGCCAGAGTTCTCTTTCATCCTTGAACGGACAATAACATCCTCATGAATGAGTTAAATAAACGTAAAGAGTTGTGAGAGAAAATGAGACGCGTGTCTGTAAGATGTGCACTGCAGCAGCTAAATGAAAGTAAAAGTATTTAAAATATACTGTCTTTATGTTGTTTCTACATTCATTTCAAGATTAACTGTGAAATTATTACATTATAAAATATTAAAACTTATAAAAAAAATATGATTAATCACATAAAAAAATGTTTTGTTTAATCGCTTGACAGCACCAGTTTTTATCTGTGTACTTATTTTTATAGTTTTCATATACCATATTTAATTTGTTTTATTTAAAATATTTTATATTATGTTTTTTATTTATTTTTTACAATGACTATTATTTTTATTACTTTATATTTAGTGCTTTCTCTCAAAAAGAAGATAGTATTTATTGCATTGCAGTGCTAGAGTTTATTTTATTTTATATTATGTATATTTATCTTAATGGTGCTGTGCACAAGTATTATTTTATATATATATATATATATATATATATATATATATATATATATATATATATATATATATATATATATATATGTGTAAAAAAGTATTACAGAAACACAAAATAACCAAATAAATAAATATTAGAAAATAATAATAATGACAACACTTTTTTGAACAGCATGTCACCTGAGCTGCTGTCTGTACACTGAGATGCTGGTAATTTTTGGTGGTCCGGTTGAGTTTGCCGAGGAGGTCCTGTATCTCGGCGATCTCTAACTCAATGATGCGAGAGACACGGCCCCATAAAGATTCCTGTTATCCTCCTTTTCTAGCAGGATCACGTTGTCCTCAAGTTGCTTGATGCGTTGTTGTAGACCCAGGACAAGTCTGTCTAAGTCTGTCATCTGCAGATATTTACATTAACACTATTAATTTAATTTAACTTATTTAAAATATGTTTGAACAACAGATAAAATGAGAGGGAAAAAATATTTTCTACCTTTTCTGAAGTGATGGTCTCAATGCATTGTAAGGCAGTGGTCTCTACTTTCATTAGTTTATTCTTAGGGAAAGCAGGATCTGAATTTTTTAGATCGCACACACATTCTTTCCCTCTCGCTGACTGTGATTTCCAAATGACAGGAAATTAAATTATATAAAACAAGCAAAAACATGCCCTTTTGTATTAGGAATAAATAAAGTGTTGATTTTTTTTCTTACCTGAGTGAAAGTTAGAAGAACGAGGATCAGCAAAAAGAATATATCAGAGTGACTCATGTCTGATGGTATAAAGGGCATCCTATAATAAACAATGTTTGCAGCAGCAGCAGCAGAGTTTTTAAGCATTGTTGTGAAATAAATTTTAAAAAGTGAGAGAGACTTCTTCATTTTTGGGGGGTGGAACAGTTTGCTGTCAATCTTCATCTTATCTTTGTGGACACCTTCAGAAGGTCCATGAGTAATGGAAAATTGTATTTGTTTACTGCGTTGCCTAATTATGAACTGACAAATTTTCAACATCTGTTTAGCCTCACTTTCTGACTATAATGGTGAAACTGCAGATTTGTTGTAAGATGTGTTTTTTTCTTCTTCCAAAGTTCTTTTGTAATACTTTATGTATTTGCAACATCAAAATGTTTGTGTTGTTTAAAGCAGGACTTTTAGCCTTTCACGGTCATTTGCTCATCATGTTCTCATTCCTGTTGGTCCTCGCAGTCACAGTAAGTCCCCTCTTTTATCTTTTTTGGATTTTTATAAGAGTTTTGGATACTAATAAGTATAAGTCAAACCAAAATGTATTCCGACACCTTCAACATTTTGTCACATTATTACAGTTTATTCGCTGTATAGTTTAGAAAATAGTAATAAAATATGACAAGAACTAATTCAAACAAATTCATCTTGAGCATGGGGTAGATTTAATCTAACAGTTGGGGTTAAACATATAATTACGCAAGGGCATTTTTTGAATGGGACACAAATAATATATCCAAAATTGTTCTTGTAAGGATGTGCCGTTTTGGTGCACTGAAAATTATAGTTGTTTAAATATGCGTTAGGTTCACCGCCCAGTAATATTATTTATACAATTATCTTGCTTCTTACACATAGTATCGAGCAAAGCCTAACACAGCGGTAGATCTACATTATTAGCCAAATATCAGTCACACAAAGGCTTATCAACATGTTAGTTGTAGTGGGTGTTGCAAGTCACCCACTACAACACGACGATAAAGCTACCAAACAATAATGGCTAACATATCGGATTTATGGAAAAATACATCTTCATTATGTTTATCAATCATCTTTTTTTTTTTTTGTCATTGCTAATTTATTAATAACTCAGCACCGTCTGTATTAAAGAGAAAAGCATCACTTCATCCGATGTTTATAGTGTATAGAATAGCCTTAACAGCCAACTCACTGGCGCTCCACAATACCGAGGAACTACGCACTCTCTCTCACAGGTGGTCTTGCCCAGGGTTGCCAGGTTTTCACAACAAAACCCGCCCAATTGCAACTCAAACTAGCCCAAAACAAGCCCAATCGGTTTTTTAGGGGTTCCCTGGTCAAAAAATGCATTCCGGGGGGTAAAATATATGTTTTTGCCAGAGTTCCCTGCTAAATCGAGCATTTCCGGTGCTAAATATAACATAATTGGTGTCACTTCAACCCGCGGACATGAAAAACAGCCCGCGGCAACGGTGTTAAAGTAGCCCAATTCCGCGGGAAAACCACGGTGCCTGTGTCGTGTGTGTAGGTAAAGTGCGCGATGGACCAAACCACTGTGAGGCAAGAGAGGGGACACTCAAAATGTGCCTAAATTTAAAACGCTTTTTTTTCGTCGCCCGTTTGCATCGTTTTACTACTTACAGTTATTTTAAGTATATATCATGATATAATTTGCAATACACAATGTGTTTTTTTAATTATATTTTTTAATTACGTTTTAATAAAAAATTATCTGTATATGACTTTATATGTTATTATATAAACAAAATATACATATACAGTATTGTTCATTTATATGTATTATATTTATTTTCTATAGCCCACATATTACAGTGGTTATATCATAAATCTCATTATTTGACTCCCAAAAATGATTGAAACTTTAATTAAGGTAAAAATGATCAGGGTTATTTTATTTAAATAATTTATTAAAATACAATAAAATAAAGTAAATAATAATTTTTTGTACTCAAAATAATTTTCATGCATTATTGTGTCCACTATCTTGTGTGTAATCAGGCGACTGTCCAGGCTCAGAGAATTCCAGGCGAACAGAATAATGATTCCTGTGTCTGTAAATTAAGCAGCTCTATCTGGGCTTTTCCCACTGTAAAGTTCGAGGGAGTCATAAATCAAGTCCAGACCTGTGAGAACAACCTTATAGAGTTTCATAAAAAGGTGAGATCCTTTAAAGTCATACTGTAGATTTATTCTTGAAGTAAAGAATGTCAGTGAACTCATTTGCTTTGTAAACCATCAGGTAAAGGACAGAGATGTGCAACTGCCAAAGATGGAACTCACTCTTAAGGACATCACAGCCCGCCTGAAACCGTTTGAGTATCTGAACTCAAAAGGCCTGTACAATGTCCTTCACCTGCGGCAGCTGATGGACGAACTTGACGAAATTTATTATACTGCTAGTGATGCTCATAAGAAAAGCGCCAGCAAAGAGACAAATGACCTTCTGAAAGAGGTAATTCTTTCTTAAAATAGTGACCGGTCTCACAAAAAAAATGTCCAAACAACATTAAAAAAAACTATAACAAGTCCATATGATTTGTTATTATTTTTTTCTTATATATGGATTTTGAATTAGCTTTTAGTACATTTGTTCTACGCACCTGAGAACGGTTATTCTTTTTTAAGGGCATACAATATCTTTAATTTTAGTTTTAGAAATTCTTTAACAAACTAATTTTCTTTTATTTGCCAAAGCAACAATTTTAATTTTAAGATCTTTAAGTTTAAAATGTTAAACAATATATATATATATATCGCCAAATATTGTCCTACAAACCATACATCAATAGAAAGCTTATTTTCCATTGTACAGAAAATGTGTAAATCTCAACAATAATAATAAAAAAGACCCTTATGATTGGTTTTGTGGTCCAGGGTCACTATATATATATATATTAGGGCTGTCAAAAATCCAATCCAAACTTTTAAATCCAAATAAAAGTTTTGTTTACATTATTTATGTGTGCATTCTGTGTATAATTATTATGTGTATATATACACACACACATACATGTATATATTTAAGAAATATTTGCAAGTAAATATACTGTATATATATATATATATATATATATATATATATATATATATATATATATATATATATATATATATATATACCATTTTTTCTTAAATATATATGTGCATGTGTATACACATAATAATTATACACACATAAATAGTGTAAACAAAATTTTTATTTTGGATGTGATTAATCATGATAAATTTTTTGACAGCCCTAATATATATATATATATATATATATATATATATATATATATATATACACACACACACACACACACACACACACACACACACACACACACACACACACACACTCACATAAAGGATTATTAGGAACACCTGTTTAATTTCTCATTAATGCAATTATCTAATCAACCAATCACATGGCAGTTTCTTCAATGCATTTAGGGGTGTGGTCCTGGTCAAGACAATCTCCTGAACTCCAAACTGAATGTCAGAATGGAAAAAGGTGATTTAAGCAATTTTGAGCGTGGCATGGTTGTTGGTGCCAGGAGCCTGTCTGAGTATTTCACAATCTGCTCAGTTACTGGGATTTTCACAACCATTTCTAGGGTTTACAAAGAATGCTGTGAAAAGGGAAAAACATCCAGTATGCGGCAGTCCTGTGGGCGAAAATGCCTTGTTGATGCTAGAGGTCAGAGGAGAATGGGCCGACTCATTCAAGCTGATAGAAGAGCAACTTTGACTGAAATAACCACTCGTTACAACCGAGGTATGCAGCAAAGCATTTGTGAAGCCACAACATGCACAACCTTGAGGCGGATGGGCTACAACAGCAGAAGACCCTACCAGGTACCACTCATCTCCACTACAAATAGGAAAAAGAGGCTACAATTTGCACAAGCTCACCAAAATTGGACAGTTGAAGACTGAAAAATGTTGCCTGGTCTGATGAGTCTCGATTTCTGTTGAGACATTCAGATGGTAGAGTCAGAATTTGGCGTAAACAGAATGAGAACATGGATCCCATGCCTTGTTACCACTGTGCAGGCTGGTGGTGGTGGTGTAATGGTGTGGGGGATGTTTTCTTGGCACACTTTAGGCTCCTTAGTGCCAATTGGGCATCGTTTAAATGCCACGGCCTACCTGAGCATTGTTTCTGACCATGTCCATCCCTTTATGACCACCAGCTACCCATCCTCTGATGGCTAACTTCCAAGCAGGATAATGCACCATGTCACAAAGCTTGAATCATTTCAAATAGGTTTCTTGAACATGACAATGAGTTCACTGTACTAAAATGGCCCCCACAGTCACCAGATCTCAACCCAATAGAGCATCTTTGGGATGTGGTGGAATGGGAGCTTCGTGCCCTGGATGTGCATCCCACAAATCTCCATCAACTGCAAGATGCTATCCTATCAATATGGGCTAACATTTCTAAAGAATACTTTCAGCACCTTGTTAAATCAATGCCACGTAGAATTAAGGCAGTTCTGAAGGCGAAAGGGGGTCAAACACAGTATTAGTATGGTGTTCCTAATAATCCTTTAGGTGAGTGTATATTTATTATCTGTGTATAATTATTATGTGTATATATACACACACATACATGTATATATTTAAGAAATATTTGTAAGTAAATATACTATATATATATATATATATATATATATATATATATATATATATAAAACACATTTTTCTTAAATATATACGCATGTGTGTGTGTATATATATATACACATAATAATTATACACAGAAAACACACATAAATAATGTAAACAAAACTTTTATTTTGGATGTGATTAATCATGATTAATTTTTGACAGCCCTAATATATATATCAGTTTTATTTCAATTACCAAGAACAATTTTAATTAGTTTTAGTCAACAATAACAAAGGTCGCTACAAATCTTCTGAAGCCATGATAGTTTTGTGTGAGAAAATCAAAGTCACTGTCCACAATAACTGCTGTTTCAGGAAGCTGATATTTAGTCTGCATTCGTATCCAAAAATCAGAAGTGGCAGAAAATGTCTTCTGATTACGGTTTGCTCCTCATTGAAGTTCCTTGAATTGAAAATGTATGAATCGAAAATGAAAAAAAGATTTGTCAAAAAATGGAAGATTCAAAGACATGTTGACATGTTTCTGTTTCTTTCAGTTGACTAAGGCAAAGAAGGACATCCAAAACATGTACAAAAGCAATGTCTTCAATCTAGAGACAATGAAAACAAGGCTACGAGACCTCAACAACAGAGCACAGACCTGCAAAACTATACCTGAAGACTTCAGAAGTACACAACTCTCAGTGAGTGGAGACATATTTTGACATTTACGTTGTGGTCTCACTGATGTCTTCAACAGCATTGTGAAAATTAGTTTGTTTTTTCATGAAAGAGACGGTATGATTAATTCATGTGATTCCACTTGCAGGCACTTGTCATCAGCGCATCATGACCAGAATAAGTTCTCCAGTTGTCACCAAGCTCAATTCCATCCACAAGTCCTATATCTCAGGTGCTTGGGGTAGGGATGCCAAACTGAACAGCAAAGAACGTTATTGGGAACACTGTCTAGTGAGTAAAAATAAGCATGGGAGCACAATCAGGATGTACAACACATATGAAGATTTCATGGCCAATAGGAACTACAAAGATGAACCGATAGCACCATCCTACACTGACAAAAATACTGTTCAGGGCTCTGGCACTATACTGTACGACAATACCGTATTTTACTGCTACAGCACAGCTGAAATATGCAGCTTCAACATTACAACAAAAGAAACCAAACGTATAAAACTAGAAGGTGCCGGAATCGACAACAAGTTCCCTTTCTGCTACTACAGCTGACTGGACAGACATCGACCTGGAGGCTGACAAAGACGCCGTGTGGGCGATATACGCCACCGAGGAGAACCACGGCAACATTGTTTTGAGTCGCTTAGACCCGGTGGAGCTCAATATCACACATACCTGGAAGACGCATCTCTTTAAGAGGTCCGTCACCAGCACGTTTATGGTGTGCGGTGTCCTGTACGCTACACGCTTTGTTAATACTTACCAAGAAGAGGTGTTTTATGCCTTCGATACAACCACTGGCCAAGAGATAAACACTCTCTCTTTGCCTTTTGAGAAGGTTTCTACTGGAATAGCCAATCTGAACTACAATCCTGTTGACAGGAGACTTTACATGTATAATGATGCCTATCTTTTAGCATATAACACCTTCAACTGAGTCTTTCATATGCAGCTAAGAAAATAAAATGCAATACCATATTAGTTTATAGTTTATGTCAGTCCAAATTGCATAGTATGCACTTGATGGTTAAAAAAAATGTTTTTTCCTGCTATATCTTTATGTAACTGAGACTTTTGAAGTGTTTTTGTTATTTTTTTATTACAATAAATGTGCTTAATACAGCTTAATAAATAAAGCACTTCTCTGTCAGTGTCTTTTTAAATTCACCTATTAACATGTTTGTCAACAGAATCTTAAAGTAGGCTTTTTAAAGCAAATCAATGAGTGAATTACTCACCCACTGCTTTAAAACAGATATTGAATTGGCATAAAGTTGTTTGATGTTGGATGTTCAATATTCGTAAATCTCTAATGTTACATACGACATTAGCACACACGTTTCTTACTTCAGTAGCATTTGAAGAGAATTACTTACAGTCATAAAACTGTAAAGTGCTCATGTAGGTATCAGGCATGATGCACATCTTTTAGATTCTTGATATTTGATCAAATAAACTGTCAAGACATATGTAAACATCGCTATGTATTTCACTTAAAGCTACACTGTGTGATATTTTCCCCCATCTAGCGATGAAAAGGTATATGACCATCCAGTGAATATTGGTTTCTGTTCCTCTTAAGGCAAAACATTTAAACATATGTTATAGCCTAAAATCACAAACATTTTAAATTAGAAACTTACAATAGGCTATTCAAAAACAGCCAACTCTCGTCTTTTCTTTCGTTTTTAAACCTTTTTGAGGCAACAGTTTGACGTCCCTTGACCAATCACTCAGCTCGTAAGAATGCAGTCCTTTGATTCCCTTTATTTTCTCATCATATCTCGTCTTTGCATTAAGATTTAGTTTTAGGCGATATGGTCCAACAATGTTTTCTTTAGTCCGCTGCATTTTGTAGGATTATATTCTGTTTTTCTCTTTCATTTTTAATTATTTTCATGCCAGAACACTAGCCTGCTATGCCAGGCCATGTAAACGGGCCAAAAACATACCCAAAATTCTTTGCGTTCTGATGACGTTGCCGCCCAGTTGGTCACATGTCTTAGCAATCTCTATTCTCAAGCACAAAATATTGTTGACATATAGTCACAATAGTTATAACATGCACATTCAACATTTGCTGAAAGATAATTAAATCAACCAAAGTCAATGGCCAACTAAAGGGAAAACTAATCACCATAATGGCGACTTCAAACAGACTCCACATGCATCAAGCCAAACTGGTTTGTAAGTGAATATGGTAATGCTGTTTTTAGAGTTGTTTAATCATCATCTGGTGATATAGATTTTTGTGCCAGTTAATTTAATCTAAGGCTGTGAGGCTGTAAGTCGGTTGTAGTTGTGTTTCTGCCCATTTCTTCTTTTTTTCTGTTATTGTCTTCATCTTCAGTGATTCTGCTTGTTAACCGCAGGTGTCATCACTAATGCTCAATCATCACTTGTAGTGAATCTACTTTGGAGTCACCCTTCTAATAAACAGCAATACATTTGTTTTTCATAATTGTGATTTGCAGTGACATAAGGTAAATATATGAAAAGTTTGAAATTTTATAATAACCTTATGCGTGAGCATGCTGAATATTATAAATCTGCTTATGAATATTTAAATCAGACATTATGTAAGAATGTTCTATATACGTGTATATGTGTAGTGTTCATGGTTGTACACTTTACATTTACACAACATTTTATTTAATTAAAATTTCATTTTACATTACATTTCATTTACAATTCCTTTCCCCTGTTTTGTATTTGAGGACTTTTATTTTGATGTGTATTTACTTGTTCTGTTTCACTTCCTGATTGGCTTTGATTCCTTTGCTGCCTTGTTTGTCTCCATAGTTACCCTTGTTAGTTTCTATAGCGATAGATTACAAGTATATTGTTCAAGTTCATTGGAGACTTACTGAAAGATGAGCTCATAAGTGAGAATGTAGGCATCACTGTAGACATACAGCAGATGATCTCTGGGGTCATAGTTTAGAAATTCAATATTAGTCTGCATCTTTTAATGTGAATTCTCAAATCATATCGCTCTTGGTTGGTTTTGGTGTCATAAGAGTAAAATATCTCTTCTGTTTCTTTATCCAGGTAGCGAGTAGCATAAAGCACACCGCACACCATGAAGGTGTTTGTGACAGTCCTTTTGTGAAGAGAAGTGGACCATGTTTGACTCAAAACAGGCGGGTTACTAGTCTCGACTTTACTGATAATCACATTTCCAAAGTTGCTTGTGGTAGCGTATATAACATAGACGCCCGATTCATCTGTGGCAAAATCCATATCTGTATAGGCGTAAGTGGTGGCGGTGTGCGAATGGAAACTTGTTGTTGTGACCTGCATCATTAGGTAAAGCCACAGTACTGACAGAACGGGTCGTCATGTTGAACTGACAGACGGAGTATGTGTTGTAGCAGTTATAGTAGAGCGCATTGCCATACATGACCATGTTTGGCCCCTGAATTGTGTTTGTTGTGGGATTGGAGCTTGATATATATGTATCTGTTGGGCCTATACCTAATGTGATAGTACTTAAGGTATTGTACTGACTGACATAGTGGCCATACATTACTACTTAACAGCACCACTAGCCAGTACTTGTTCTCGTCTCCTGGAGCAGGATTTGCATCTCGACCCCAAGCACCATAGGGATAGGAGGTGCCGTGTACCACGAGGGAATACGTTTTAGGTCCAGCCACATTGACCACATGACCCAGACCACAGCGACCTAAAAACAGAAAAAACTGTGTAATGTACAACTGGAAATCAAAATGGAAAATTAAATTTTTTAATGGAATATTTCAGTGTTTATTATAAATAATTTACTTGTGCACATCATTTTTTTTAAAAGTAACGATATGCCCTTGTAATATTTAATTGCAGTGTTGGGAAGGTTACTTTGGAAATGTAATAGGTTACAGATTACAAGTTACCCTATTTAAAATGTAATAAGTATAGTTTAACAATTTCAATTACTTTTTTAAAGTAATGTAACTGATTACTTTTTGATTACTTTTCTAATTTCCAGCACTAAAATGCATTTTTATCACTTGTCATGGTGGCAAGTGATTAAATCAGTCTTCGATGGACAAAATAAAGTTCTACCCTACATTTTTTTCTTGTTCAAGAAGCCGTTTCACTTGAATATACAGCATTTCAGAATAGGGAAGAAAAGACTATCATAACTTCCACTTCATGCCGACTTTAAGGGACTATTGGGGTCTTTAGCGTACCTGAGGAAACTGTTGGAGGTGCTGCTGTAGCCTTGAGCTTATCTTTACACCGTTCCAAGTTCTTCTTGATGCGGTCTTCTCTATATTTTTTAAGGACTTGCATTTTGTCAAACTTCTCCAACTCCACCATTGTGCCCTTCATATCTTCAAGCTATAAGAATATGGGCAATTAAAAATGAGTAATGAAATATTTCAAAAACAGCAAAAATTTTGTTTTTCTCAATCGCTTTGGCTCAATGAGTCTTTTTTCTCAAAACAATAAGTTGATATCTCTGTACAATTACTTTCTTGTTTACATCAGATTATAATTTTTTATTGATTTAGGCAAATTGCATTAGTTTTGGCACTTGTGTGCAAAAGAGTTAGTACAATTGTCTACAATTTGCACAATGACTAAATGCACATGGCTTGTTGATCAAAACTGATGAGTTGATTTTCAGCAAAACTGTCAAACTCTTTACAACTTATAAACACTCTTTCATCGTTTCAGCCATCACCTGCAAAATGATCCATTCAGTGATCAAAATCTGTCAGACATGTTATATCCCATAAATATTTATGACATGGAATGTTTGTTAAATTGCAACACACACACACACACACACACACACACACACACACACACACACACACACACACACAAACACACACATAACGCTAAACAAACAATAGGAAGATATGTAAGAAGATATGTGTTAGAGAAAGACATAGAGTGTGTAAAATTAACAAACAACAAATTTAAGCTAACATGTAACATTTCTTCTTCAAAAAAAGTACTGTAGGCTATATATACAAATGTTCATTATAGACTTTTCCCAGTCATTTTTTACCTACTGTCTGAATCTGTATTTAAAGTAAAAAGCTAAATGTGATCCACAAGAGCATTTGACAAGACAAAACTTACATTATTGAATAGAATAGAAAGAAATTTGTCTAACAAATATTTCTATTGTGAAAAAAAACATTTAAACATTTTGACCAGTGTGGCTCACATGATGACAAAAAACACTTTGGTGACATTGGCCAATTACTGACACAATAACCAGGTTTTGAAGCATGAATTAAATGTTCTGGGTGAGTAACATTTTGCAGACATGCTATAGAGTTCTGATGTTCCAGCAAACACTTGTGACAATTGAACTTTCAGTTTAGAGAATGTTAAGACTATTTGAAAAATGTGCCAAAGTGATTGAGAAAGAAACGTAACATTAGTTTCAGTGGTGTGTGGTGGAATGTTTCAAGTTTAAGGCAATTTCTCCACCTTGGAATGATAAGGTTCTATCTGCATTCTTAGCAGTGTTGAGATATTGCGCTTCAAAGATATTGCTTTCCATACAGAAAAAAAGATATGGGGACAAGTCTCTTTCATACATAAAAATGACAGAGACTCTAAATGTATTCTAAATGTTCAAAAGCATCTCAAATTTGTAAATGGGGATTTCTGCATGGATGGACGGACTGAATCAATGTGTCTATATGAGCTTCTGGGTTTTTAAAAGTCCCAAAATGTAAACAATGTAAAATCACATAATGTAAATAAGTTGTCAGAAAATAAACAAAATTTTGACAAAAATGCCAGATGGAAACTTATAATTCCAAGGTGACGATTTATATAATACTTTGAATTAACATATTATTCATTTAAAAGTGACCTATATTTGAAGATCTATCTTGGTAACACTTTACAATAAGGTTTTGTGTTAACATGAACGAACAATCAACAATACTTCTACAGAATTTATTATTCATGGTTAATATTTAGTAATACATTATTAAAATCTAAAGTTGCAGTTGTTAACATTAGTTAATGCACCGTGAACTAACATGAACAAACAATTAATAATTCTATTTTCTACCGACTAACATTAACAAAGATTAATAAATGCTTTAATAAAATATTGTTCATGTATCGCTAATGCATTAACTAATGTTAACAAACTACACCTCATTGCAAAGTTTTACCTACATGATTTATATTTATGAGATTGTGGTTTTATGTTTGAGGTTGTTGTGCTTTATGTTTATGTATAGCTACTCAAGTTGTATTTCTTTGTGATTATTATTTTAGTGCTTTTGCTTTGAAGGAAAATATTTTGCACTTTTTTTGAACAGCATGTCACCTGAGCTGCTGTCTGTACACTGAGATGCTGGTAATTTTTGGTGCTCCGGTTGAGTTTGCCGAGGAGGTCCTGTATCTCGGCGATCTCTAACTCAATGATGTGCAGAGACACGGCCCCATAAAGATTCCTGTTATCCTCCTTTTCTAGCAGGATCACGTTGTCCTCAAGTTGCTTGATGCGTTGTTGTAGACCCAGGACAAGTCTGTCTAAGTCTGTCATCTGCAGATATTTACATTTACATAATTCAGGTCATTTGATTTAATTTACTTAAATTATTAAAAATTCAAATGAATGAAATATAATAAGAGGAGAAAAGATGTAATGTACCTTTTCTGAAGTGATGGTCTCAATGCATTGTAAGGCAGTGGTCTCTATTTTTGTTAGTTCGTTCTTAGGAAAAGGAGGATCTAAATTTTTTAGATCGCACACACATTCTTTCCCTCTCGCTGACTGTGATGACCAAACCACAAGAATAAAATAAGACTTTTTTTAAAGAATTAAAAGAAAACTGTGAAACAGTGTATGCACTCTCTAGAACAATATATTACAGTACTTTGAGGGGAAAAAGGTATAATCATTAATTGTAAAATGACTTTATTTTTCCTACCTGAGCGAAACTTAGAGGAATGACAATCATCAAAATGAATACATTAAACTGACTCATCTTTAAAGGAAAGGGACCTTAAAACCTCAGAATAAACAACTTTTTGTGGCAACAGCAGAGTTTTAAAGCCATACTGTTATGGTGAAATAATAATATTTCACCATAATGACATGGCTTTAAAATATGAGAAAGACATCTTCGTTTTTTTGGGTGGAGGTCATCTGTTGCAGAGCTTGCTTCCTTTTCAACCTTCTTTTTTACAGTAAAACTGGTAAAATTAATGTGAAACATGATAAATGAAGAAATAAAAGAGGATGTGTTGTCTTATCTCTGTGGACATATTTGGAAGGTCCATGCTTAAAGTTTTGTAATGATTACTAGCTGTGATAAGCTTTATTTAATCATGAATTGGCAAATGTGTTGCCTCGCAAACTCACATTGTTGGGTAACACTTTAGAATAATGTTTTTAAGTTAACATTTAATATGAACTAATAATGAACTGCACTTATTTAAGAACTAAAGCATTTATTTATATTTTATGTTAATTTCAACATTACTAATACATTATTAAAATCTTGTTAACGTTAGTTAATGCACTGTGAACTAACATGAACAAACCATGAACAGCTGTATTTTTGTTAACTAACGTTAACAAAGATGAACACATACAGTAACAAATGTATTGCTCATGGTTAGTTCATGTTAGTTAATTAGCTAATGTTAACTAACGATATGCCGTTTTAACTTTTAATCAAATCGCAGGATATGTATTTGTGATATCAACAATTCAATTTTCACTAGTTAAAATGTTAATTCTTGATATCAGGAATTAGATTTCCACTAGTAACAATGACCATTTTTGATATCAGAAATTACATTTCCACTAGTAACAACATTAATTCTTGATATCAAAATTCAATTTTCACTAGTTAAAATGCTCATTTTTGATATCAAGAATTCAATTTCCACTAGTGAAAACTCTAATTCTTGATATCAGTAATTGTATTTTCACTAGTGACATGTCCCCATAGGCGGCCATTCAAAATCAATTCTTGATATCAACAATTGATTTCTTACTAGTAGAAATTCCAATTTCAGTTATCAGAAATACAATTCTTACTAGTAAGAATGTGAATTTCTGATATCAATAATTACTTTGTTACTAGTGCAAACATCTATTCTTGATATCAACAATTTAATTGTTACTAGTAATAATGTTAATTTTTGATATCAATAATTTGATTGTCACTAGTAACAATATTCATTTCTGATATCATGAATGTGATTGTTACTAGTAAGAAAGACATTTTAGATATCTGAAATTATATTGATATCACAAATACATTTTCAGATATCAAAATGAACATTTTTACTAGTAACAATTCAATTGTTGATATCAAGAATAGGCATTTCAACTAGTGACAATTGAATTCTTGATATCAGAAATCCGCATTTTTACTAGTAACAATATAATTATTGATATCAAACAATATATTTCCACTAGTAAGAAGAACAAAGCTGATATCTGTATTCAGAATTAGTACTAGTAAGAAATGCATTTTTGATATCTGTAATAGTTTTGTCGCCATTTTAACATTTAAAACACATGTAGGATATGAATTGTTGATATCAACAATTACAATTCTAGATATCAACAATTAAATTCTTGATATCAGAAATGATGATTGATGATATCAGGAATTTAATTCTTGATATCAAAAATGACGCCATCACTCGAAATACATTCATGATATCACAAATGAAATTACAACTAGTAAGAAACGTTCTTCTTGATATCTGTAATTAAATTCTTGATATCTGTAATTTAATTCTTACATGTTAAAATTACATTTTCACTAGTAAAAGTTGTTATTGCAGATATCATGATTTCCTTTTTGGATATGTGCATAGTAATGAACTCCTTTTTGGATATGTGCAGTAATGACGACCGGTTATAAATATTCAAATAAGTGATGTTTTCACGTGACAGAACGGCGATGGCATTGGCAGAGGAGGTTTTGAGGCAGATTGAAAGGCAATGTTATGCCATTTGAAGGACGTACGAATAACAGACGGAGCCATTACTGCAATTGCAAAAATTGGTTTAACAAAAAACGCCAATATTGTCATATATCCTAATAGTCAAGAGACTCGAACTGCGTCAAAAAGCTGTCAACTTATCATTAAAGCAGTTTTTCACGCACATATGTGTTTGAGGTTATTAATGTGTAAAAAATCTTCTTTATTTCCTGATATGAATGGCTGGGCTCATGTTTGTGCTTCAAGCTTACAAACTGATATTAGTCACATTACATGCACGACACTTGAATGACATTTCCCGTCAGAATACATGTTGCTCCCCCAAATAATGAATCTAGTCTTTCGATGAAGACGGTTGCAATAAGGGTGTACTCACACTAGCCAGTTTGAACCGTGCCCGAGTGCGTTTGACCACCAAAGCGCGGTTCGTTTGACTAGTGTGAGTGCTCCAGGCGTGCCCAGGCGCGGCTCGATTAGCCGGCCCGGGCCCGCATGGAAGAGGTGGGCCAGAGCACGGTTCAGTTGGACTCGGGCGCGGTTCGCATGCAGTGTGAGTGCTAACCGCGCCGGAGCACGGAACAGCTGTGCATTACTATCATCATTATGTCAGCAAACTCCAAACTTTTACTATTTGGGTACACTTTTCGATTTAATAAAGTTTAGGTTCATAACGGTCCTGGTTCTCCCCTTATTGATGAACATGAATTGTAGTTTGTGACTTTGTGAGTAAAGCTGCTAATTCCTCCATCAAAGTCAGCTGCCTCCATAATAATCTTCTGATAGCCTACGTGCAGTACAATCAAGTAAAAATCGCTGTGCGGCATAAATGATAAATCTATTAGGCAGTCTATTAGCGAAAGGGCTTTTCTTTCGGTCTTCTTCAAAACAGAAAGTTGCATCGTGAATGACGTAAGCGTGCTCCGGCCCGGTACGTTAAGTGCAATGTGAGTGCAGGCTAGCGGGGGAGTCGGGAGGGGGGACAATCGTGCTCGGGCACGGTACAACCGTGCCTATGAGTACACCCTAAAAAAGCAAAAAACGTTGCTGTTATTGTCAGTAATTTGAGAATAGTGTGACACTGACATCACAGACTTATACATGCCCTTTTTAAAAAATTTGCATATTGTGATAAAGTTCATTATTTTCCATAATGTAATGATAAAAATTAAAATTTCATATATTTTAGATTAATTGCACACCAACTGAAATATTTCAGGTCTTTTATTGTTTTAATACTGATGATTTTGGCATACAGCTCATGAAAACCCAAAATTCCTATCTCAAAAAATTAGCATATTTCATCCGACCAATAAAAGAGAAGTGTTTTTAATACAAAAAAAGTCAACCTTCAAATAATTATGTTCAGTTATGCACTCAATACTTGTTGGGGAATCCTTTTGCAGAAATGACTGCTTCAATGCGGCGTGGCATGGAGGCAATCAGCCTGTGGCACTGCTGAGGTGTTATGGAGGCCCAGGATGCTTCGATAGCGGCCTTAAGCTCATCCAGAGTGTTGGGTCTTGCGTCTCTCTACTTTCTCTTCACAATATCCCACAGATTCTCTATGGGGTTCAGGTCAGGAGAGTTGGCAGGCCAATTGAGCACAGTAATACCATGGTCAGTAACCCATTTACCAGTGGTTTTGGCACTGTGAGCAGGTGCCAGGTCGTGCTGAAAAACAAAATCTTCATCTCCATAAAGCTTTTCAGCAGATGGAAGCATGAAGTGCTCCAAAATCTCCTGATAGCTAGCTGCATTGACCCTGCCCTTGATAAAACACAGTGGACCAACACCAGCAGCTGACATGGCACCCCAGACCATCACTGACTGTGGGTACTTGACACTGGACTTCAGACATTTTGGCATTTCCTTCTCCCTAGTCTTCCTCCAGACTCTGGCACCTTGATTTCTGAATGACATGCAAAATTTGAGCGACAGTCCAGTGCTGCTTCTCTGTAGCCCAGGTCAGGCGCTTCTGCCGCTGTTTCTGACTTGACCTGGGGATTGCGGCACCTGTAGCCCATTTCCTGCACACGCCTGTGCGGTGGCTCTGGATGTTTCTCCAGACTCAGTCCACTGCTTCCGCAGGTGCCCGAGGTCTGGAATCGGTCCTTCTCTACAATCTTCCTCAGGGTCCGGTCACCTCTTCTCGTTGTGCAGTGTTTTTTGCCACACCTTTTCCTTCCCACAGACTTCCCACTGAGTGCCTTGATACAGCACTCTGGGAACAGCCTATTCGTTCAGAAATGTCTTTCTGTGTCTTACCCTCTCGCTTGAGGGTGTCAATGATGGCCTTCTGGACAGCAGTCAGGTCAGTCTTACCCATGATTGCGGTTTGAGTAATGAACCAGGCTGGGAGTTTTTAAAAGCCTCAGGAATCTTTTGCAGGTGTTTAGAGTTAATTAGTTGATTCAGATGATTTGGTTAATAGCTCGTTTAGAGAACCTTTTCATGAAATGCTAATTTTTGAGATAGGAATTTTGGGATTCCATGTGTACCAGATTTGGACCCTGTCTGGGATGTCCATTTCAAATTTGCTTAGTAAAATGTAAATAGTGAACTAATTTCATTCGTGCATGGCTGTAGCCGAAAACAAGAAAAAAAAAAATAAATAAAAGCTACATGAATGCAAGACAACAGAAAATTGATGGATGTCTAAACTTTATCTAAACTTGTGTCACTGATGCCAAAGAGCTCGTCATATAACTGGATTTTAGAATTTTGAAAGATGTTTGTTAAGCGGAACAGTGGTAAATTAACGTTTGACATTACTCTGCAGTTCATGTTTCTATTCTAGCCCAAACAGATACATGGACAAAATGCATTGCACAAGGCATATTCAGAAATACATTTCATAGCAGAAGACAAGTTTTATGATCATTTTAAAGCGTTAAATGTAATCCATTAAATTCAGTCTTAATTTCAGTGTCGGCGCTGGGGTGGGGCATTTGAGGGCCGTTCCCTCAGGGAGTAAGTCCATTGACTTATGTACTGATGTACAGTGCCCTGACCTCTCTGACACAGCCACAGCCACCAGTAGCATGAAATAAAAAAATATATATATATTAAAGGCTAATATTTTAACATAGCCTAATTATGAAATGGATTTCAACTCCACACCAATACTCTGTCATTTTTAGCCATACAGATAAGTGCAAGACATAATTTAAACTGTCTACTTTTATTTGTGTACACTCACAATAACAACAGAGACAGTGGGGAACATTATTTTGCATGCACTCCACTCCAAGCAGTCTTCATTTCAAAAATGTATTTTGTTTATTAAACACAATTTTTTTAATTTCAAAAGCATTTCTAAATTCAGTTCATATTTCCAACAAACGAAATTTTAAGCCAAAATAACGGGGAAAAAGAAAAGAAAAAAAACTTGGTGAGTTGGCTATACCACCATAAAAAATTCAAACATTTCACTCTTTTAATTTTAATTAATGTTTTAATTAATGTCTCATTTCCATTACAAATAATGGTTACTGTGGTGAAATACACATTTGTGGCATAATGTGCCACAAAATAATTTAAAAAAAGCCTTTCCGATGTGATTTGTGATGAGACAAGAGAGAAGAGCAAGCTCTGCAAAAGGCGGATTCGAACCGTGTTGATCACGACAAAACAATGATGAGTAAAACCATGCTCAACGGATTGCGCCACTAAGGACGTTCACTTTAAAAGTGTTTTTTTATTATTATTATTATTATTTTTTAACTCAGTTGCTATTGTCAGATTTTTTTAAACTATACGACTGGCTGTCATCTGATTTTTAAATATGCATAAGCGATGTAGGCTTTTGTAATTAAATTATGCACATTTCCCAAAAGGAATTAATGATATGTGAAACGCGAGTGATGACGTCATTTCTGATAGCCTATCAGGAATTCATATCCTGCAAAGGAATAAAAGTCAAAAGCGACTTGCAGTTGCCAGCGGTTTTAACATTTATTCATTCCCAGGATATGTAGCTATTCTTGATATCAACAATTATATTCTTGATATCAGCAATTATTTCTTGATATCAACAATTAATTCTTGATATCAACAATTATATTCTTGATATCAACAATTAATTCTTGATATCAACAATTATATTCTTGATATCAACAATTATATTATTGATAGTAACAATTAATTCTTGATATCAAGAATATTCTACATATCCTGGGAATGAATAAATGTTAAAACCACTCCAGCCCCAGCTACGTTTCTGCGGTGTTCTCTTTGACTTCCTGATGAGCAAGCAGCAGCTCATCTTCCTTGTTTCATGAATTCTAGAAAGTATAGGCATGGCTGACAAGTGACCACATCATCTATCTATATTGACAGTACTAATTAAAAAGTTATCCTGTGAGAGTGCAAAGGCAATTTTACCAACTTGCAATAGACAAATACTGGACTAAAAAAGTTGCTCACACTTGAGTGCAAAACATTTTACACTACAACACAGCCAGACAAAAAAATCTAGTCTTTTCTTTAAGTTTTTTAATCTTTTTAGAAGGAATCCTGCAAGTCATAATAACTTTGTTTCCACCCCCCAAAAAAGACAAGTGCTCTCCTCAGCTTTACCTGAGGAAAAAAGCCATGTGTTGACTATAAAACATAGACTTTAAGTTATATGTATCTGTGGTTAAATTACTAGATTTTCATGTCAATGCATGTTTATTTTAATGCGAACAATGCTGTCACTGCATGTTAATAACGGACTGGACACTTGATGAGACCAGTGTTATTTTTTTAATGCACTTCACATGCACAATTGTGATACCGCAGCAGTCACTTCACAGCCGATCTGGGTAGAGAGTGTAAATAGTTTGGCTCAGCACAGGCTATCCCATAAGATAAAGTGTCGGTGTAGCCTGTAATAATACATCAAAATGTACAGTAAAAAAAAACTCGCAACTGTAGGATTTGTGCATGCGTGATGACGACTCATTCCTTAATTATATCCATATGTAAATGTCATGGAATGATATAAAAATCGTCCAGTAAAACGTTCAAACTTTGACTCATTACACATTATCTTTCGTTTTGGTTGTATTTTTATTTAATGCATTATAAAGTGTAATTAAAACTAAAATAAACATGAAAAAACGACATGATGTTATGTTCAGGACAATGATAAAATAAAAGATAAATTAATGCCTTGTTCATTTTCCATTAATTCTCTGAAGTACCCAGTGGCGATACAAATAAACAGGATTAAACTACTTTTTTAAAGAAAAGGAAAAATCAAACCATCATATATGTTTTATATTTCATTAACTAAACAAATAAATAAATTATGAGCCGTTTCTCTGCACGGATGTTCTTCCTCCATCTTTGGCCTAAAGAGGATTATGGGAAAACCAGATCTCATTAATATTCATGACCTAATTACCATAGCTATTCTTACATGTAAAAATGGCATTTCTAGATATCTGAAATTGTATTTTTACTAGTAAAATATAATTTAAGATATCAGCAATTCTATTTCCACTAGTTGCAAGGGTAATTTCAGATATCTATGGTGCCGTTTTAACTTTTAATCAAATAGGATATGTATTTGTGATATCAACAAAGTTAATTATTGATATCAGAAATTAGATTTCGACTAGTAACAATGGCAATTTTGATATCAGAAATTATATTTTCACTAGTAAAAATGTTAATTCTTGATATCAACAATGACATCATCACTCGCAAAAATCGAATTGCTGATATCAAGAATTAAATTTCAACTAGTAAAAATATTATTGTTGATACCAACAATTTATACAATGGGAATGGCAATAGGCAAGCCGTTTTAACTTTTAATCAATCGCAGGATATGTATTTTTGATATCAACAATTCAATTTTCACTAGTTAAAATGTTCATTCTTGATATCAGGAATTAGATTTCACTAGTAACAATGACCATTTTGATATCAGAAATTACATTTCCACTAGTAACAACATTAATTCTTGATATCAACAATTCAATTTTCACTAGTTAAAATGCTCATTTTGATATCAAGAATTCAATTTCCACTAGTGAAAATCTAATTCTTGATATCAGTAATTGTATTTCCACTAGTGACATGTCCCCATAGGCGGCCATTCAAAATCAATTCTGATATCAACAATTGATTTCTTACTAGTAGAAATTCCAATTTCAGATATCAGAAATACAATTCTTACTAGTAAAAATGCGAATTTCTGATATCAATAATTACTTTGTTACTAGTGCAAACATCTATTCTTGATATCAACAATTGAATTGTTACTAGTAATAATGTTCATTTTGATATCAATAATTTGATTGTCACTAGTAACAATGTTCATTTCTGATATCATGAATGTGATTGTTAGTAGTAAGAAAGACATTTTAGATATCTGAAATTATATTGATATCACAAATACATTTTCAGATATCAAAAATGAACATTTTTACTAGTAACAATTCAATTGTTGATATCAAGAATAGGCATTTCAACTAGTGACAATTGAATTCTTGATATCAGAAATGCATTTTTACTAGTAACAATATAATTATTGATATCAGCAAAGGCAGTTGATATCTGAAATTACCCTTGCAACTAGTGGAAATAGAATTGCTGATATCTTAAATTATATTTTTACTAGTAAAAATACAATTTCAGATATCTAGAAATGCCATTTTTACATGTAATAATAGCTATGGTAATTAGTTCATGAATATTAATGAGATCTGGTTTTCCCATAATCCTCTTTAGGCCAAAGATGGAGGAAGAACATCCGCAGAGAAACGTGCTCATAATTTATTTATTTGTTTAGTTAATGAAATATAAAACATATTTGATGGTTTGATTTTTCCTTTTCTTTTAAAAAAAGTAGTTTAATCCTGTTTATTTGTATCGCCACTGGGTACTTCAGAGAATTAATGGAAAAATGAACAAGGCATTAATTTATCTTTTATTTTATCATTGTCCTGAACATAACATTATGTCGTTTTTTCATGTTTATTTTAGTTTTAATTACACTTTATAATGCATTAAATAAAATACAACCAAAACGAAAGATAATGTGTAATGAGTCAAAGTTTGAACGTTTTACTGGACGATTTTTATATCATTCCATGACATTTACATATGGATATAATTAAGGAATGAGTCGTCATCACGCATGCACAAATCCTACAGTTGCGAGTTTTTTTTACTGTACATTTTGATGTATTATTATAGGCTACACCGACACTTTATCTTATGGGATAGCCTGTGCTGAGCCAAACTATTTACACTCTCTACCCAGATCGGCTGTGAAGTGACTGCTGCGGTATCACAATTGTGCATGTGAAGTGCATTAAAAAAATAACACTGGTCTCATCAAGTGTCAAGTCCGTTATTAACATGCAGTGACAGCATTGTTCGCATTAAAATAAACATGCATTGACATGAAAATCTAGTAATTTAACCACAGATACATATAACTTAAAGTCTATGTTTTATAGTCAACACATGGCTTTTTTCCTCAGGTAAAGCTGAGGAGAGCACTTGTCTTTTTGGGGTGGAAACAAAGTTATTATGACTTGCAGAATTCCTTCTAAAAGATTAAAAACTTAAAGACTAGATTTTTTGTCTATTGTAAGTTGTAGTGTAAAATGCTACTTTAAACTATACGACTGGCTGTCATCTGATTTTTAAATATGCATAAGCGATGTAGGCTTTTGTAATTAAATGATGCACATTTCCAAAAAGGAATTAATGATATGTGAAACGCGAGTGATGACGTCATTTCTGATAGCCTATCAGGAATTCATATCCAGCGAAGGAATAAAAGTCAAAACGGCTTGCAGTAGCCGGCGGTTTTAACATTTATTCATTCCCAGGATATGTAGCTATTCTTGATATCAAGAATTAATTGTTGATATCAATAATTAATTGTTGATATCAAGAATATAATTGTTGATATCAAGAATTAATTGTTGATATTATGGCAAGCCGTTTAACTTTTATTAATTCGCAGGATATGTATTCTTGATATCAACAAAGTTAATTATTGATATCAGAAATTAGATTTCGACTAGTAACAATGGCAATTTTTGATATCAGAAATTATATTTTCACTAGTAAAAATGTTAATTCTTGATATCAACAATGACATCATCACTCGCAAAAATCGAATTGCTGATATCAAGAATTAAATTTCAACTAGTAAAAAATATTATTGTTGATATCAACAATTTATACAATGGGAATGGCAATAGGCAAGCCGTTTTAACTTTTAATCAAATCGCAGGATATGTATTTTTGATATCAACAATTCAATTTTCACTAGTTAAAATGTTCATTCTTGATATCAGGAATTAGATTTCCACTAGTAACAATGACCATTTTTGATATCAGAAATTACATTTCCACTAGTAACAACATTAATTCTTGATATCAACAATTCAATTTTCACTAGTTAAAATGCTCATTTTTGATATCAAGAATTCAATTTCCACTAGTGAAAACTCTAATTCTTGATATCAGTAATTGTATTTCCACTAGTGACATGTCCCCATAGGCGGCCATTCAAAATCAATTCTTGATATCAACAATTGATTTCTTACTAGTAGAAATTCAATTTCAGATATCAGAAATACAATTCTTACTAGTAAGAATGTGAATTTCTGATATCAATAATTACTTTGTTACTAGTGCAAACATCTATTCTTGATATCAACAATTTAATTGTTACTAGTAATAATGTTAATTTTTGATATCAATAATTAGATTGTCACTAGTAACAATGTTCATTTCTGATATCATGAATGTGATTGTTACTAGTAAGAAAGACATTTTAGATATCTGAAATTATATTGATATCACAAATACATTTTCAGATATCAAAATGAACATTTTTACTAGTAACAATTCAATTGTTGATATCAAGAATAGGCATTTCAACTAGTGACAATTGAATTCTTGATATCAGAAATCCGCATTTTACTAGTAACAATATAATTATTGATATCAGCAAAGGCAGTTGATATCTGAAATTACCCTTGCAACTAGTGGAAATAGAATTGCTGATATCTTAAATTATATTTTTACTAGTAAAAATACAATTTCAGATATCTAGAAATGCCATTTTTACATGTAATAATAGCTATGGTAATTAGTTCATGAATATTAATGAGATCTGGTTTTCCCATAATCCTCTTTAGGCCAAAGATGGAGGAAGAACATCCGTGCAGAGAAACGGCTCATAATTTATTTATTTGTTTAGTTAATGAAATATAAAACATATTTGATGGTTTGATTTTTCCTTTTCTTTTAAAAAAAGTAGTTTAATCCTGTTTATTTGTATCGCCACTGGGTACTTCAGAGAATTAATGGAAAAATGAACAAGGCATTAATTTATCTTTTATTTTATCATTGTCCTGAACATAACATCATGTCGTTTTTCATGTTTATTTTAGTTTTAATTACACTTTATAATGCATTAAATAAAAATACAACCAAAACGAAAGATAATGTGTAATGAGTCAAAGTTTGAACGTTTTACTGGACGATTTTTATATCATTCCATGACATTTACATATGGATATAATTAAGGAATGAGTCGTCATCACGCATGCACAAATCCTACAGTTGCGAGTTTTTTTTTACTGTACATTTTGATGTATTATTATAGGCTACACCGACACTTTATCTTATGGGATAGCCTGTGCTGAGCCAAACTATTTACACTCTCTACCCAGATCGGCTGTGAAGTGACTGCTGCGGTATCACAATTGTGCATGTGAAGTGCATTAAAAAAATAACACTGGTCTCATCAAGTGTCAAGTCCGTTATTAACATGCAGTGACAGCATTGTTCGCATTAAAATAAACATGCATTGACATGAAAATCTAGTAATTTAACCACAGATACATATAACTTAAAGTCTATGTTTTATAGGCCTAGTCAACACATGGCTTTTTTCCTCGGGTAAAGCTGAGGAGAGCACTTGTCTTTTTTGGGGGGTGGAAACAAAGTTATTATGACTTGCAGAATTCCTTCTAAAAGATTAAAAACTTAAAGACTAGATTTTTTTGTCTATTGTAAGTTGTAGTGTAAAATGTTTTGCACTCGCGTGAGCAACTTTTTAAACTATACGACTGGCTGTCGTCTGATTTTTAAATATGCATAAGCGATGTAGGCTTTTGTAATTAAATGATGCACATTTCAAAAGGAATTAATGATATGTGAAACGAGTGATGACGTCATTTCTGATAGCCTATCAGGAATTCATATCCAGCGAAGGAATAAAAGTCAAAACGGCTTGCAGTAGCCGGCGGTTTTAACATTTATTCATTCCCAGGATATGTAGCTATTCTTGATATCAAGAATTAATTGTTGATATCAATAATTAATTGTTGATATCAAGAATATAATTGTTGATATCAAGAATTAATTGTTGATATCAAGAATTAATTGTTGATATCAAGAATATAATTGTTGATATCAAGAATTAATTGTTGATATCAAGAATATAATTGTTGATATCAAGAATTAATTGTTGATATCAAGAATTAATTGTTGATATCAAGAATATAATTGTTGATATCAAGAATTAATTGTTGATATCAACAATTATATTCTTGATATCAAGAATATAATTGTTGATATCAAGAATTTAATTGTTGATATCAAGAATATAATTGTTGATATCAGAATATAATTGTTGATATCAAGAATTTAATTGTTGATATCAAGAATTAATTGTTGATATCAAGAATATAATTGTTGATATCAAGAATTAATTGTTGATATCAAGAATTAATTGTTGATATCAAGAATTAATTGTTGATATCAAGAACTAATTGTTGATATCAAGAATATAATTGTTGATATCAAGAATAGCTACATATCCTGGGAATGAATAAATGTTAAAACGCTGGCAACTGCAAGCCGTTTTGACTTTTATTCCTTCGCGAGGATATGAATTCCTGATAGGCTATCAGAAATGACGTCATCACTCGCGTTTCACATATCATTAATTCCTTTTGGGAAATGTGCATAATTTAATTACAAAAGCCTACATCGCTTATGCATATTTAAAAATCAGATGACAGCCAGTCGTATAGTTTAAAAAATCTGACAATAGCAACTGAGTTTAAAAAATAAAAAATAAATAAAAACACTTTTAAAACGCGTCCTTAGTGGCGCAATCCGTTGAGCATGGTTTCACTCATCATTGTTTTGTCGCGATCAACACGGTTCGAATCCGCCTTTTGCAGAGCTTGCTCTTCTCTCTTGTCTCATCACAAATCACATCGGAAAGGCTTTTTTTTTATATTTTGTGGCACATTATGCCACAAATGTGTATCCACCACACTAGCCATTATTTGTAATGGAAAGGAGACATTAAATAAAGCATTAATTAAAATTAAAAGGGTGAAATGTTTGAATTTGCATGGTGGTAGCCAACTCACCAAGTTTTTTTTTTTCTTTTCTTTTTCCCCGTTGGCTTAAAATTTTGTTTGTTGGAAATATGAACTGAATTTAGAAATGCTTTTGAAATTAAAAAAATTCAGTTTAATAAACAAAATACATTTTTGAAATGAAGACTGCGTTTGGAGTGGAGTGCATGCAAAATAATGTTCCCTGAATCCACTGTCTCTGTTGTTATTGTGAGTGTACACAAATAAAAGTAGACGGTTTATAATTATGTCCTGCACTTACACTGTAAAAAATTCCTGTAAATTTACATGGAAATTTAACAGTAAAATGATGTTTTCAAGTATTAACAGCAAGTTGCTGTTATTTACAGTGCATTATGGGAAGACTTGTTCACTTGGGGTAGCGTGGTCGACCAACGACAGTATGTCCTGTTATTTAACAGAATAGTACCATATTTTTTTCCCAACGTAAACAAAGCGACATTTTGGATTGCCTGCATGAGGTAAGTTTGAACTATTTATGACTGCATTTGCCTCTCTTTAAATTACTTATTACTTTAAATATTACATCTTAAACATCCAATGACACTTCTGTTATTTAAATCACACGACTCTATTATAGGTAAAGGAGATTGAGCAACCGACGAATCGATTGTACAACACGGTCACCACACAGGTAGGATCCCTAATTTTCATCAAAAAAGGATATTTTACTAAACGTTATCCAAGTAAAATATGAGTGGGACTGTTGGGAGTGAACAAAATCGATATTTTTGTTGTTGTTGTGAGGTAACTTTTAACGTGCCAGAGTAATTTTGTATCTCCTGTGTTGTTTGCCACTACGTTCGATTTTAACCTTCACGTAGCCTACTCCTTAAAAAATAATATTAAAAAGATCAAGAGAAGCCTTTTTAATTTTAATTAGAAGCCGGTTAGCGAACGAGTAGGCCTATACGATAATCAATTTGTGATTTGTGAGCTCATTTGCACATATACGCACTGTTTCGGCTATCCATCAATCAAGACAATCATACGAATGAAGTTTATGAAACAGCTAATTTCATGTGCTAATCTTATTGTCTGTAAATGGTAAGCGAGGTGCACAATTTACAATTCTTGTAGTAGTCTAGTATCTGTATGCTTTTGCAAACCGTTTCTGGCTTGATATCAGAACTATTCGCACCTGCCAACCTTGCACCGCATCTACAACAGCCATTTTATGAAGACATTTAACGAGAATTGATATCTGTTCTTTACTAAATGTTTCCTTGTCAGAACTGCGGGGAAACATGTGATACCCCTGTGACCTATGTGCAATATGAGATGTAGTGCAGGTTTGAAATCTCACGTGTACAGACACCATGCAGAAACCACAACGTGCACTACACTTTCCTTGGAATGCCATCTCAATTTTTGTAGGGCCAAGGTTCTTCTTTAACTGTATTTAAGTTTATTTCTCATGTCAAAATGCACATTAAAGACAACACGTCTCATTTGACCAGAAAACTTAGGCTGCTTAATTAACTGCATTATTAACTCTATTACAGCAACTCCTAAAGCCAGCTGCTCTAAGATTTAGGACATAGGACAACCAGATGTAAGTCCTGAAAATGTTGATGAGACTTTGTTTTTAAGGAATCTTACTCTGTTCTATTTGAAATTGCAAGCCAAATTTAAAATGTTTATTCAATTAAGTCAAGTCTGATTCTTAGTTTCAGTTTGTGAAACCTTGTAATTTTATCATTATACAATCACTATACACTTTTGAAAGATGGCTTTGCGTTAAAGGGTTAGTTCAACCAAAAATTTGAATTCTGTCATTAATTCCTCACCCTCATGTCGTTTCCAAACCATAAGACCTTCATTCATCTTCAGAACACAAATTAGATATTTTTGACTGAGAGTTCTCGGATTTCATCAAAAATATCTTAATTTGTGTTCAGAAATGAATGAATCTTAATGATAAAATCCCTTTAAGTAAAAAGACTAGGAGAAGGTTGTATGTTTTCATCCTGTACTAGCAGTCAGGTTACAAATCGATATACATTTTTTTTGTCTATGGGTCAGCAATGTCACTTACCATTCAAAGACATGACACTGTGTGCTGTTGTTAGGTTATGAAATAATTTTCTCACTGCCTTTTCTACACTTTCTAGAGATCATAGAATAAACATTGTTCTATCCATTCCTTTATGGTGTAGGTGAAAATCTGGGGCAATGGATGAAACGGTGGATGATCAGCCTGGAAGGCCAAGTAATCTGCAGGGGGGTGCAGCCAACTTTTCTCGCTGGACTGCATTGTTCTCTTTGTATTATATCTTTAATTTGCAGTACCAGGAGGAAACAGCATCCACACAGAACTTCCTTCAAAGGTAAATTTGCACTTACAATATTTATTTCTAATTAATATGTTAGTATTAGTTTGGTGACTTAATGGAATTTTCATAATTACTGGCTTCTGGCAGCGGCTGTACGTGCGTTCACGAGTCGAGTTATGGCAGAAGGGTGATCTCTGACCCGCACGTAGGACGTAGCTCCCCTTCTCTTATAATTGAAATCCGCTGACATTTTTATTTTAACTTCTAATTTTAGACTTCTAACTTATGACTGCCATTTTGTTTTGTTCTATCCTCTGTGCGTCCATGTTCATTAGTTATCACCACTACAGCCATACAACCTACTTTGGGTCAGAGGTCACCCTTCCGCGAACTCATTGCTCGTGAGCGAGCACAAGGCTTTTGCTGGAAGCCAGTCATTATAGTTTATAAAGTTTTAAATATGTATATATTTTTTTACAAGAACACATTATGGGATGAAAATTTCATTTTAGGGTGAACTATTTCTTTTACAGTGTTAGTTCATCCAAAAGTGAAATTTCTGTCAGCAATGTCGTTCCACACCCGTAAGACCTTCTTTCATCTTCAGAACACAAATTAAAATATTTTTGATTAAATCTGAGGGTATCTGATCCACACATAGACAGCAATGTTGTTACACCTTTTGACGTCCAGAAAGGTAGTTGAAAAATTGCTTTAAAAATGGTCAACGTTACTGCAGTAGTTCAACCATCCGAAGATGAACAAAGGTCTTACAGGTGAGTAATTAATGACAGAAATTTTATTTTTGAGTGAACTTATTTTAAGAAATAGTTCCCCCTAAAATAATGATATATTTTCCTTAACTTTGTTATCTCAAACGTCTGACTTTTTTTTTTCCTTTAAAGGCCACAGTAACACAATACAATAATATATAATTTGGCAACATTTGTGAATGCATTAACTAACATGAAATTAACAAAGAGATATACATTTGTTACAGTATTTAATATAGTTTATTGATTATGTTAGTTCAGTGCATTAACTAATGTTAACATATACACCCTTTTGATTTTAACAACAATAATGCAAATGTTGAAAATAATTAAGATTAATACATGATGTAGTAGTATTGTTCATTCTTAGTTCATGTTAACTAAAATTGTTAAAGGAATACAGCGACTTTTAAGGACTTTAGCTCATTCACGTATCCCCAGAGTTAGATAAATCCATCCATACCATTCTCATCTCCGTGTGCCATAACTCTGTCTGATGCACCCACTGCTAGCCTAGCTTAGCACAAAGACTGGAGGTAAACGGGTCCATCTAGCCTACTGCTCAATAAGTGACAAAATAACGCCAGCATTTTCCTATTTACATGTTGAGATGTGTAACCTCGTGCACTAAAATCGATGGCAAATTATAAATTGGGATTTTCTAGGCCGAAATAGCTAGGAACTATACTCTCATTCCTCGTTATCCAGGAACTTTGCTGCTATACCATGGGTGCAGAGGGCAATGATATTATACAGCGCCTGAAAATAGGCTAACTTCTGTCAACATAACCAACGTGATAACCTGCTTGCACACAGCGTTCAGGAACTATTTTCAAGCACTGCGTAATATCATTGCGCCTCTGCACCCATGGTACGGCAGCAATGTTCCTTGTTTGTTACGCAGGAATGAGAGTGTAGTCCTAGCCAAATTGGCCAAGATAATCGCAACTTTTAATTTTACGTCTTAGTAAACTATGTAACTATACACATCACAACATGTAAATAGGAAAATGTTGGCGTTATTTTGTCACTTACTGAGCAATAGGCTATATGGAGCCGTCTATATCTAGCCTTTGTGCAAACTAGGTGCGCCAGACAGAGTTATGACACGCACGGGATGAGAATGGTATGGATGGACTTATCTAATTCTGGGGATACGTGAATGAGCTAAAGTCCCAAAAGCCGGCATGTTCCTTTAGCAAATGACATTTTATTGTAAAGTGTTACCATAATTTTGATAATAAAAATCATACCATTTAAAATCATTGTTCACTGAAAATATTTCTCTCTATTTTTAAGACGTTCTGTTGGAATAAATCCTGAAAAGGGGACCAAGGCTGCACGAGGAAAAGTTACATCCAAAAAGAATGGGAAAACCATAACTGTCAACGCCAAAGTGTCAAACATCTTAAAGAGACTTATAGACTTTGAGTAGGACTTCATTTAAAAAGTGTAGTTGACACACCCCACACCCATGCAGGTTGGTTTCTTAAAAATGTGCTGGCCTGGTGAGTTATACTTTGTTTATACCAAGTTCTTTAGGTATTAAAAATGCAGATGGTTTATTAAAGCCTGTTTGAGTGTTTATTTTATTATTATTTTTAATAATTGTTTTGTTTCAGTTCAATTTTCTTTTTTTCTTTTCTTTTTTTGGCGTAATGTTTGCTGAAGCCTGATTCGATTTGTATTTTATATACAGGTTGATTGTCTATATATTGTTTGTTTTTTCATTAGCCATTTTGATATGTTGATGGTATGTTGATATGCACTGAATATTACTTTAACATTTTTATGAGAATAAAAGAAAAATTATAATAATCCTAACTTGGCTTTATTCCTTTTGTTAACCATAGACAAATATAAAGTGCTTAGTTATTATAGCATTTAAAATTTTAATCATTGGGTTGTGACTAGCATGTCATTTAACAGCTATAATTTGTGTAAGTAACAGCACTGCTTGTTTTTGAAATTAACAGCAAAATACTGTCTTTTTCAGCTACAGTAGACAACTGTAATTTAATTGTTAAATTACAGTTGTCTACTGTTGCTAAAAAAACGGTATTTAGCTGTTAATTTCAAAAACAGCAGTGCTCTGTATTTTTACAGTATAATGCTGGCAACCACAGCTGCCAGTAGATTACCGTTTTTACAGGGAAATTTTTACAGTGTATCTGTATGGCTAAAAATGACAGAGTATTGGTGTGGGAGTTGAAATCCATTTCATAATTAGGCTATGTTAAAATATTAGCCTTTAATATTATAATTTTTTTTATTTCATGCTACTGGTGGCTGTGGCCGGTGTGTCAGAGAGGTCAGGGCACTGAACGGCCCTCAAATGCCCCACCCCAGCACCGACACTGAAATTAAGACTGAATTTAATGGATTACATTTAACGTTTTTAAAATGATCATAAAACTTGTCTTCTGCTATGAAATGTATTTCTGAATATGCCTTGTGCAATGCATTTTGTCCATGTATCTGTTTGGGCTAGAATAGAAACATGAACTGCAGAGTAATGTCAAACGTTAATTTACCACAGTTCCGCGTTTAACAAACATCTTTCAAAATTCTAAAATCCAGTTATATGACGAGCTCTTTGGCATCAGTGACACAAGTTTAGATAAAGTTTAGACATCCATCAATTTTCTGTTGTCTTGCATTCATGTAGCTTTCTCTGTTTATTTATTCTTTTTTCTTTCTTGTTTTAGGCTACAGCCATGCACGAATGAAATTAGTTCAGCATTTACATTTTACAAAGCAAATTTGAAATGGACATCCCAGACAGGGTCCAAATCTGGTACACATGGAATTCACATGGCCGACACTACAGGTCCTTCTCAAAAATTAGCATATTGTGATAAAGTTAATTATTTTCCATAATGTAATGATAAAAATTAAACTTTCATATATTTTAGATTCATTGCACACCAACTGAAATATTTCAGGTCTTTTATTGTTTTAATACTGATGATTTTGGCATACAGCTCATGAAAACCCAAAATTCTAAAAAAATTAGCATATCATGAAAAGGTTCTCTAAACGAGCTATTAACCTTATCATCTGAATCAACTAATTAACTCTAAACACCTGCAAAAGATTCCTGAGGCTTTTAAAACTCCCAGCCTGGTTCATTACTCAAAACCGCAATCATGGGTAAGACTGCCGACCTGACTGCTGTCCAGAAGGCCATCATTGACACCCTCAAGCGAGAGGGTAAGACACAGAAAGACATTTCTGAACGAATAGGCTGTTCCCAGAGTGCTGTATCAAGGCACCTCAGTGGGAAGTCTGTGGGAAGGAAAAAGTGTGGCAAAAAACACTGCACAACGAGAAGAGGTGACCGGACCCTGAGGAAGATTGTGGAGAAGGACCGATTCCAGACCTTGGGGGACCTGCGGAAGCAGTGGACTGAGTCTGGAGTAGAAACATCCAGAGCCACCGCGCACAGGCGTGTGCAGGACATGGGCTACAGGTGCCGCATTCCCCAGGTCAAGCCACTTTTGAACCAGGAACAGTGGCAGAAGCGCCTGACCCGGGCTACAGAGAAGCAGCACTGGACTGTCGCTCAAATTTTGCATGTCATTCGAAATCAAGGTGCCAGAGTCTGGAGGAAGACTGGGGAGAAGGAAATGCCAAAATGCCTGAAGTCCAGAGTCAAGTACCCACAGTCAGTGATGGTCTGGGGTGCCATGTCAGCTGCTGGTGTTGGTACACTGTGTTTTATCAAGGGCAGGGTCAATGCAGCTAGCTATCAGGAGATTTTGGAGATTTTGGATTTCATGCTTCCATCTGCTGAAAAGCTTTATGGAGATGAAGATTTTGTTTTTCAGCACGACCTGGCACCTGCTCACAGTGCCAAAACCACTGGTAAATGGGTTACTGACCATGGTATTACTGTGCTCAATTGGCCTGCCAACTCTCCTGTCCTGAACCCCACAGAGAATCTGTGGGATATTGTGAAGAGAAAGTTAAGAGACGCAAGACCCAACACTCTGGATGAGCTTAAGGCCGCTATCGAAGCATCCTGGGCCTCCATAACACCTCAGCAGTGCCACAGGCTGATTGCCTCCATGCCACGCCGCATTGAAGCTGTCATTTCTGCAAAAGGATTCCCCACCAAGTATTGAGTGTATAACTGAACATAATTATTTGAAGGTTGACTTTTTTTTGTATTAAAAACACTTCTCTTTTATTGGTCGGATGAAATATGCTAATTTTTGAGATAGGAATTTTGGGTTTTCATGAGCTGTATGCCAAAATCATCAGTATTAAAACAATAAAAGACCTGAAATATTTCAGTTGGTGTGCAATGAATCTAAAATATATGAAAGTTTAATTTTTATCATTACATTATGGAAAATAATGAACTTTATCACAATATGCAATTTTTTTGAGAAGGCCATGTATATTGCTGTCTGTGATGTCAGTGTCACACTATTCTCAAATTACTGACAATAACAGCAACGTTTTTGCTTTTTAGGTGTACTCACACTAGGCACGGTTGCCTTGTACCGTGCCCGAGCACGATTGTCCCCGTCCCGACTCCCCCGCTGGCCTGCACTCACATTGCACTTAACGTACCGGGCCGGAGCACGCTTACGTCATTCACGATGCAACTTTCTGTTTTGAAGAAGACCGAAAGAAAAGCCCTTTCGCTAATAGACTGCCTAATAGATTTATCATTTATGCCGCACAGCGATTTTTACTTGATTGTACTGCACGTAGGCTATCAGAAGATTATTATGGAGGCAGCTGACTTTGATGGAGGAATTAGCAGCTTTACTCACAAACTACAATTGTCCATCAATAAGGGGAGAACCAGGACCGTTATGAACCTAAACTTTATTAAATCGAAAAGTGTACCCAAATAGTAAAAGTTTGGAGTTTGCTGTCATAATGATGATAGTAATGCACAGCTGTTCCGTGCTCCGGCGCGGTTAGCGCTCACACTGCATGCGAACCGCGCCCGGGTCCAACTGAACCGTGCTCTGGCCCACCTCTTCCATGCGGGCCCGGGCCGGCTAATCGAGCCGCGCCCGGGCACGGTTCGGAGCACTCACACTAGTCAAACGAACCGCGCTTTGGTGGTCAAACGCACTCGGGCACGGTTCAAACTGGCTAGTGTGAGTACACCTTATTGCAACCGTCTTCATCGAAAGACTAGATTCATTATTTGGGGGAGCAACATGTATTCTGACGGGAAATGTCATTCAAGTGTCGTGCATGTAATGTGACTAATATCAGTTTGTAAGCTTGAAGCACAAACATGAGCCCAGCCATTCCTATCAAGAAATAAAGAAGATTTTTCTACACATTAATAACCTCAAACACATATGTGCTTGAAAAACTGCTTTAATGATAAGTTGACAGCTTTTTGAGGCAGTTCGAGTCTCTTGTCAAGTAGGATATATGACAATATTGGCGTTTTTGTTAAACCAATTTTTGCAATTGCAGTAATGAAATATCTTAGAGTTTTATATTTACTATAATACCAGCATCATATAGTTCAAATGTTTAATTGTAATGGACTTTTCGGAATTGACGAACGGCTCCGTCTGTTATTCGTACGTCCTTCAAATGGCATAACATTGCCTTGCAATCTTCAAAACCTCCTCTGCCAATACCATCGCCGTTCTGTCACGTGAAAACATCACGCTCTTATTTGAATATTTATAACCGGTCGTCATTACAATGCACATATCCAAAAAGGAGTTCATTACTATGCACATATCCAAAAAGGAAATCATGATATCTGCAATAACAAATTTTACTAGTGAAAATGTAATTTTAACATGTAAGAATTAAATTACAGATATCAAGAATTTAATTACAGATATCAAGAAGAACGTTTCTTACTAGTTGTAATTTCATTTGTGATATCATGAATGTATTTCTGCAGTGATGGCGTCATTTTTGATATCAAGAATTAAATTCTGATATCATCAATCATCATTTCTGATATCAAGAATTTAATTGTTGATATCTAGAATTGTAATTGTTGATATCAACAATTCATATCCTACATGTGTTTTAAATGTTAAAATGGCGACAAAACTATTACAGATATCAAAAATGCATTTCTTACTAGTACTAATTCTGAATACAGATATCAGCTTTGTTCTTCTTACTAGTGGAAATATATTGTTTGATATCAATAATTATATTGTTACTAGTAAAAATGCGGATTTCTGATATCAAGAATTCAATTGTCACTAGTTGAAATGCCTATTCTTGATATCAACAATTGAATTGTTACTAGTAAAAATGTTCATTTTGATATCTGAAAATGTATTTGTGATATCAATATAATTTCAGATATCTAAAATGTCTTTCTTACTAGTAACAATCACATTCATGATATCAGAAATGAATATTGTTACTAGTGACAATCTAATTATTGATATCAAAAATTAACATTATTACTAGTAACAATTAAATTGTTGATATCAAGAATAGATGTTTGCACTAGTAACAAAGTAATTATTGATATCAGAAATTCACATTCTTACTAGTAAGAATTGTATTTCTGATAACTGAAATTGGAATTTCTACTAGTAAGAAATCAATTGTTGATATCAAGAATTGATTTTGAATGGCCGCCTATGGGGACATGTCACTAGTGAAAATACAATTACTGATATCAAGAATTAGAGTTTTCACTAGTGGAAATTGAATTCTTGATATCAAAATGAGCATTTTAACTAGTGAAAATTGAATTTTGATATCAAGAATTAATGTTGTTACTAGTGGAAATGTAATTTCTGATATCAAAATGGTCATTGTTACTAGTGGAAATCTAATTCCTGATATCAAGAATTAACATTTTAACTAGTGAAAATTGAATTGTTGATATCACAAATACATATCCTGCGAATTAATAAAAGTTAAAACGGCTTGCCATAGATATCAACTGCCTTTGCTGATATCAATAATTATATTGTTACTAGTAAAAATGCGAATTTCTGATATCAATAATTACTTCGTTACTAGTGCAAACATCTATTCTTGATATCAACAATTGAATTGTTACTAGTAAAAATGTTCATTTTTGATATCTGAAAATGTATTTGTGATATCAATATAATTTCAGATATCTAAAATGTCTTTCTTACTAGTAACAATCACATTCATGATATCAGAAATGAATATTGTTACTAGTGACAATCTAATTATTGATATCAAAAATGAACATTATTACTAGTAACAATTCAATTGTTGATATCAAGAATAGATGTTTGCACTAGTAACAAAGTAATTATTGATATCAGAAATTCACATTCTTACTAGTAAGAATTGTATTTCTGATATCTGAAATTGGAATTTCTACTAGTAAGAAATCAATTGTTGATATCAAGAATTGATTTTGAATGGCGCCTATGGGGACATTTCACTAGTGAAAATACAATTTCTGATATCAAGAATTAGAGTTTTCACTAGTGGAAATTGAATTCTTGATATCAAAATGAGCATTTTAACTAGTGAAAATTGAATTGTTGATATCAAGAATTAATGTTGTTACTAGTGGAAATGTAATTTCTGATATCAAAATGGTCATTGTTACTAGTGGAAATCTAATTCCTGATATCAAGAATTAACATTTTAACTAGTGAAAATTGAATTGTTGATATCAAAAATACATATCCTGCGATTGATTAAAAGTTAAAACGGCTTGCCTATTGCCATTCCCATTGTATAAATTGTTGATATCAAGAATAATATTGTTTACTAGTTGAAATTTAATTCTTGATATCAACAATTCGATTTTGCAGTGATGATGTCATTGTTGATATCAAGAATTAACATTTTTACTAGTGAAAATATAATTTCTGATATCAAAAATTGCCATTGTTACTAGTCGAAATCTAATTTCTGATATCAATAATTAACTTTGTTGATATCAAGAATACATATCCTGCGAATTAATAAAAGTTAAAACGGCTTGCCATACTAACGACCATTATTCTTAAGTGTTACCCAATGTTGCTTTATACAGTGTTTGCAACATCTAGTGTCTGTGTGCAGGTTTGAAGTAGAACAACAAAAAAAGTTTGAGAAGTGGGAACCCAGAGTGTGCACTGCACATGCGCATTCAGGTAAAGTTAAACACATTGTTATACGGTTGTCACGGTGCGTTGTGGGAAGAAAGCACTCAAACTGTACTTACATACACAGGTATTTCCAACGAAAGGGAAGCAAACATCAACGTAGCATAAGCGAGACCGGATAAAGAACACTGAAAACACAGGTACTATAGGCTACTGACGATGATAAGGTGAACACATGCAGCTACACAGAATGACAAATCATAGTAACCAAGACAACAAACGAGCGGCGGCGGGAACAAGGCAAAAGAAAGAAAGGAACTTATAAATACCAGAACCGTTGAAATGGCTCTGATAAATACTAACTTTAGGTCCGTGAAAGTGAAACTAAAGCCATATTCGGAGGTGGAGTAAATTAATTATTACCAAAGATTCTCATTGATTTAGGTTCGTACGAATGCCACCTCAGTAATCATTATAACGGGCAATGTCAGTAAAGATTATGGTGACTTTTATCTTCTGAAAAATTTCCTCAGGTAATAGCCTACTAATCCCAAAAGTGAATTGGCCATTAATAGCCTATTACAGACGTCCTGTGGTAAAATTACATTACTCCATCTAACCTTGTAAAACTAATCCTCTCCGAAAGCTCTACGTCCTCTGTAGAGGACAACAGGACTCAATATTTAGGTTTCAGGATTTTTTTATACCAAACTTTGTATAATTCTCAACTATATATAGCTACATTTTTGCTTTATGCATACAAACAACAGAGGGCAGCACCAGCACGCAATGGGGACATTAATAAACCAGCACTAATTTTTTCACTCAAATTTTATTTCAAGAACCAAAATGTGATGCATATTTGAATGATTTTCCTTTACAAACCCCATTAAATATGTAAAATCATTACATAAAGGCGAATCAATGATCTTCCTGAAACATGGTTTCATATGTCACAATGTAGGCATCACTGTAGACATACAGCAGATGGTCTCTGGCGTCATAATTCATATACTTAATATTAGTCTGCATCTTCTTAATATGAATTCTCAAATCGTCGTTCTTGGTTGGTTTTGGTGTCATAAGAATAAAAGATCTCTTCTATTTCTTTATCCAGGTAGCGAGTAGCATAAAGCACACCGCACACCATGAAGGTGTTTGTGACAGTCCTTTTGTGAAGAGAAGTGGACCATGTTTGGCTCAAAACAGGCGGGTTACTAGTCTCGACTTTACTGATAATCACATTTCCAAAGTTGCTTGTGGTAGCGTATATAACATAGACGCCCGATTCATCTGTGGCAAAATCCATATCTGTATAGGCGTAAGTGGTGGCGAGGTGTGCGAATGGAAACTTGTTGTTGTGACCTGCATCATTAGGTAAAGCCACAGTACTGACAGAACGAGTCGTCATGTTGAACTGACAGACGGAGTATGTGTTGTAGCAGTTATAGTAGAGCGCATTGCCGTACATGACCATGTTTGGCCCCTGAATTGTGTTTGTTGTGGGATTGGAGCTTGATATATATGTATCTGTTGGGCCTATACCTAATGTGATAGTACTTAAGGTATTGTACTGGCGGATAAAGTTCCCATATACATTACTACTTGACAGCACCACCAACCAGTACTTGTTCTCGTCTCCTGGAGCAGGATTTGCATCTCGACCCCAAGCACCAAAAGTGTAGGATGTTCCATACACAGTGAGGGAATACGTTTTAGGTCCTGATACATTAACCATGCGGCCCAGACCACAGTGACCTAAAAATAAAGCAAAAATGTAAGTCTAATACATTTAGGCAGGAGTGTTCAATCCTGCTTTTGGAGGGCCAACGTCCTGCTGATTTTAGTATAAAAACACCTTGCCTGGAAGTTTCTAGTGAGTCTGAAGACCTTCGCTGCATTCAAAATTACATACTGTGTAGTATGTACTGTACTATATTTGTTTGCAACATATAGTATAATTTTGTGTAGTATGGATGTAATTATGTACTACATCCGCCATGTTGTTACTGTCACGTGACATACCAGATTCAGTTGCGTTGCTTCATTGCCATTCATAAATCCTTTCCCGTACATCTTCATAATCTTGGCGGAAGTTGTAGGTCGTACTTTTCCCCTACTGTTTTTCTAATACTATTTACTTGGACATACTACTCTGTTGGCATAACTGTTTTTCTGCATACTATGTAGTAGGGAAGTGTTTAATTAGCTGGTTCATGCGTGTTTAATTAGGGCTGGAGCTAAACCATGCAGGATAGTGGCCCTCCAGGAGCAGGTTTGGACACTCCTGCAGTAACACTTTAGCTGTGGCTAAGTAATAATAGTTTATACATGCCTGGGGAAAGTGTAGGATCTGGTATTGTATTATTGAGCACAACTTTGCACCGTTCCAGGTCCCTCTTAATACGCTGGTTCTCACGCTGTTTCACCATCACCTGTGTGTGGTCAAACTTCTCCAGCTCCACCATCGTTTCCTCCATATCCTGAAGCTGTAGGAATGAAGGTTTAAATAAGAATAAGCAAAATGCACATAATTCACGACATGTCCCAGTGAAATAGCATTGAGGAATTGTGGATCTGAAAAGTCAGAAATGTCAAAAAAGCCAAATAAATGAGTTACTTATGTCTAGTATGTATTTTATTAATTAATATTCATAATTTTTTCTTGGCCTTGGCCTATTTACATAATGCATATAAAAACAATAAATAAAATTAAGATAATGTTCAAATAAATGTAAATACTCTGCATTTAAATTTATTTTAAATAAACATTTACATTTAATCATTTTAAATATTTAACTTAATGTTATATATTTTGAAAAAGATCATGTTCTTTGACAGCTAAGTCTTGCGTAGACCTTCAGTAGACGTTCTGGACAACCGCAGCTCTCATTGGTCAAGGACCGCCTAAGAGAACGTTTGACTGACATGTAACGCAACCAATCACAGTTTGTTTATTTCCGTGTCATGTTTAGGGTCGTGAAAATGTAAAGTCCATATCCCAACAATAACAGACAGGCGTTCTTCTATAAATTATTATTCACATATAATTATTATTCAAATTATAACTTCACATACTTTTGAAAATCCAGCGTTTAGTTGATCCTGGAAAGCGCTCATTATCACAGTTGAAAACACAACGGCGTTCTTCTTCCATGAGGGAGTTTTGAGTCGCGGAATTAGTTTCTAGGCGGACCGTTAAAGAATGCAACACACACGTCTTGCAGACATCCTATAGAATTCAACCAATCAGAAGACGACTTCAAAACTCCTGAAGTGTTTCCAGAAAAGTCTGCCATACGTATCAGACGTTCAGACAATGGTCCGTCACGTCTGAGGCTGAGACTACACCTAATATAACTATGAAACACCATGTATGACATTTTTATCTTTTTTTGTACATCTACTGAAAATAATACATTTTGATGAGGAATAATTTTTACTCTTAGCAATAAACACATGACATAAAATGATGTTAAAGTTATAGAAATGTAAAAGTGCTGTGGTGTAGATAAATTCACCTCTGCTGTGGTCTGTATACTGAGCAGCTGGTAATTGTTGGTGGTCCTGTTGAGTTTATCCAGAAGGTCTTGAATCTCCGCTAACTCTAGTTCAATGATGCGTAGAGACACGGCTGCGTACAGATTTCCATTGTCTTCTTTTTCCAGCATGGACACATTGTCCAGAAGCTGCCAGATACGTTGTTGTAGACCCAACACAAGGCTGTCAATCTCAGTTATCTGCACACATTTGAAGAGAAAACAATTTTGCATTCATACGAATTGTACAGAATTATATGGCAAACTTTAAAATGTGTGTTGCAATCAAAAACATCCCAATATCATGTTTTGATGTTTTATACCTTTTCTGAAGTGATGTTCCCATTGCATTGTGAAGCAGTGAATTCAACGTTCTCGAGTTTATTCTCAGGAAAAGCAGGATCAGAATTTTGCATCTCACACACACAGTCCTTCCCTTTCGCTGACTGGAGACGAAATAACAGGGCATAAATAATTCCAACATACAAGTAAAATTACATCTTAAAAAAGATATATAACTCAATTTGAAAATATTAATGTTAATAAAAGGACATTTTACCTGTGATAAAATTAGAGGAATGACGACCATCAAGATGAACATGCTTGACCGACTCATGTTTGAGATAGAAAAGATTGGGATCCTGTAGCCTTGATTATAAAAAGCAGTTTTGCATGAAGGAAGCAGAGATTTAAAGCCAAAACCCCAGAATTGGTCAATGAGCCTACAGTGCTGACATGTGATATATTATGCAATGAGGAAGTTCATCTCCTGATCCTGCAAATACTTTGAGATGTTTAAACAAGTTTCAGTTGTGTTTAAATTGATTTTTTGATTAGTTTTTTTGTCAGGCGGTACAACCAAATGTTAAGTTGTATATACTGTAGTTGTACCACCTGATATGGAAAGTGTACCAACATACCCATACTTGAAATTAGCAGGTTTTTGAGAGCGATCTACAAACCTTTTCATTCTGCCACAAGGATCAAACCTAGGTTTCAAACCTAAAATGATGCCAGAGTATTTAAATTTTTTATTATTAAGACACCATTTTAAAAACTTTTCTTATTCTGTTCATTTGTTCGGACAGTTGCACCACCTAACATTTTTTGGAGTTTAAGATAACAAAACAAAACAAAATAATATGTATATATCTAATGTACTAAAAAATGAATTCAACTATAGAATAAAGTAATGTGTCAATAATTTATCAAATTATTTTAAAAGGAAATAATGGATCTGGACAAAAATATGCACGTCATGTCATTGACCCATATATACACATACACTCACCTAAAGGATTATTAGGAACACCATACTAATACTGTGTTTGACCCCCTTTCGCCTTCAGAACTGAAGGTGCTGAAAGCATTCTTTAGAAATGTTGGCCCATATTGACAGGATAGCATCTTGCAGTTGATGGAGATTTGTGGGATGCACATCCAGGGCACGAAGCTCCCGTTCCACCACATCCCAATGATGCTCTATTGGGTTGAGGTCTGGTGACTGTGGGGGCCATTTTAGTACAGTGAACTCATTGTCATGTTCAAGAAACCAATTTGAAATGATTCAAGCTTTGTGAAATGGTGCATTATCCTGCTGGAAGTAGCCATCAGAGGATGGGTAGCTGGTGGTCATAAAGGGATGGACATGGTCAGAAACAATGGTCAGGTAGGCCGTGGCATTTAAACAATGCCCAATTGGCACTAAGTGGCCTAAAGTGTGCCAAGAAACATCCCCACACCATTACACCACCACCACCAGCCTGCACAGTGGTAACAAGGCATGAGGGATCCATATTCTCATTCTGTTTACGCCAAATTCTGACTCTACCATCTGAATGTCTCAACAGAAATCGAGACTCATAAGACCAGGCAACATTTTTCCAGTCTTCATCTGTCCAATTTTGGTGAGCTCGTGCAAATTGTAGCCTCTTTTTCCTATTTGTAATGGAGATGAGTGGTACCCGGTGGGTCTTCTGCTGTTGTAGCCCATCCTCAAGGTTGTGTGTGTTGTGGCTTCACAAATGCTTTGCTGCATACCTCGGTTGTAACGAGTGGTTATTTCAGTCAAAGTTGCTCTTCTATCAGCTTGAATCAGTCGGCCCATTCTCCTCTGACCTCTAGCATCAACAAGGCATTTTCGCCACAGGACTGCCGCATACTAGATGTTCTTCCCTTTCACAGCATTCTTTGTTAGCCCTAGAAATGGTTGTGCGTGAAAATCCCAGTAAATGAGCAGATTGTGAAATACTCAGACCGGCCCGTCTGGCACCTACAACCATGCCACGCTCAAAATTGCTTAAATCACCTTTCTTTCCCATTCTGACATTCAGTTTGGAGTTCAGGAGATTGTCTTGACCAGGACCACACCCCTAAATGCATTGCAACAACTGCCATGTGATTGATGCTTGATTAGATAATTGCATTAATGAGAAATTGAACAGGTGTTCCTAATAATCCTTTATGTGAGTGTATACACCGATCAGGCATAACATTATGACCGGTGAGGAGAAGTGAATAACACTGATTATCTCTTCATCACGGCACCTGTTAGTAGATGGGATATATTAGGCGGCAAGTGAACATTTTGTCCTCAAAGTTGATGTGTTAGAAGCAGAAAAAATGGCCAAGCGTAAGGATTTGAGCCAGTTTGACAAGGGCCAAATTGTGATGGCTAGTTGACTGGGTAAGAGTATCTCCAAAACAGCAGCTTTTGCAGGGTGTTCCCGGTCTGCAGTGGTCAGTGTCTATCAAAAGCACTCCAAGGAAGGAACTGTGGTGAACCGGCAAAAGGGTCATGGGCGGCCAAGGCTCGTTGATGCACATGGGAAGCGAAGGCTGGCAGTGTTTGATCCTATTATGCAATTTGTTTTAACTTTTACCAATATAAGAATTAAGCAAAGTTAAAAAAAAAAACAATAAAAAAAGTCATTAACATAAATACCAATTGTAAGTGAAAAATTGTCCTCTTCCATAATGACCATAAGATTATAATTTTATTTAACTGACTTAAGAAAAAGTAGTACATGTAATAAAAATGCAGATGTTTGCATTAAATGTATGATGAACTGTGGTTGAAAATTTTTAGGGGGGAACTTGTGGTCGAATTTCCCCAAATTTCTCAACAAAATGTCTTCCTGAATTTCTTTAATGAGCCATATGTGCAATTTTCACATCCTCTTCAACAGACCCCCCTAAAAAACTTTTGCATAATTAAAATTGCATCATTTTTGTGGTGGTTTAAAACAGATCTTAAGTCTTTCAGCGCATTCAGTCAACATGTTCATCTACTTGCTGCTCCTCACAGTCATCGTAAGTATTTTTCTTTGAGTCTTGAATTAGCTCACAGGTTTTACAATTCTGATACCTCTGAAAAACATTAAGAAAATAAGAGGAACTTATGTATGACAGTACTCTGTTTGTATTTGTAAATAAGGTGACTGTCGAGGCTCAGAGAGTTCCAGGTCAACAGAAGGATGATTCATGTTTGTGTCAAATAAACAGCACTATCTGGACTTTTCCCGCTGCACGGTTTGTGGAAGTCACAAAACAGGTCCAGACCTGTGAGGAGAACCTAAATGAATTTGAGGAAAAGGTAATGTATCAGTTAAGCTTCTTTATAACATTCGCAACTAAATGGACACTGCAATGAATTTTAGATGTATTTTTTCAATTGAGAAGAATTGGCAATATCATTTAACTATCTGAGGTGATTTCCAGATGAGGAACACAAATGTAGAACTGCCGTTGATGAAAGCCACTCTTCAGAACATTACAGCCCGTCTGAAAACATTTAATTACATTCACACAAGTGGATTGTACAACGCCCTTCACCTGCAACAGCTGAACCAGGAACTCGAGGAAATCCGTCAATCTGTCAATGAAGCACACTTGCAGAGCCCCAACAAAGAGACACATAACCTGCTCAGTGAGGTAGACATTGCAACACACACATGTATATATATATATATTTCTAAACTCATTTCTCTTTTGATCTGTGTTTCAAGTCAATTTCAAATTAAAGGTGATGACAGAACTATTTAAAGTCCCGCTGTGGTGAAAATCAAGGTTGTAATGTTGTTTATGGGCCCTATTTCAACAATCTGAGCGCATGGCGCATGTGCACTTAACGATGGGAAAATGGTCGGCATGGTCTAAAATGGTTGTCCCTAGGTGTGTTTTGGGCGTAACATGCAATAAACCAATCAGAGTCTCGTCTCCCATTCTCTTTAAAAGCCAGTTGCTCTTACACCATGGTCGGATTCGCTATTTACAATGCTATTGCTGAGTATTTTCTCCTTAAAACGGCAGTGAACCAAAGACAGTCTCAAAAACGTGGTTTGAAATCGCTGGTGTTTCTAATTCCTGATGTCATAAAGTACATTGTAACCAATCGCGTCAATGTGTGATCGATCTCTGAGCCGTGTGAATGAGTGGGACGGGGCTAATTTGCATATTCATAGTACCGCATAAACCAAATGAGGCAAGGGTGTACTGTAAAGTTACATTCAAGCTATTTTAAGGCATGACTAATTTTTTTAATGTAATTTTGGTGATCAGAGATGAGTTTAAAGGGATAAAATTATTGACTACAGGGGGACTTTTAACAATATAAATAATGAATGTGACCACAGTTTAATGATATTATCTGTGTTGTTCTCAGTTAAATAAGGCAAAAAATGATGTCCAGAAGATGTACAAAGACGATTTCTTCAACCTAGAGACCATGAAAAAGAGGTTACGTGACCTCAATAACCGAGCACAGAATTGCAAGTCTGTACCAAATGATTTCAGAAGTAAGTACATTACTATTTATGATAACTTTTTTCGGACCCACTTTATATTAGGTGTCCTTAACTACTATGTACTAACATTTTAATTATTAATTTGATACATTGCACTTATTGTGTACATACATGTTTTTACATTGTACTTACATTTTAAAAAACCTGCATGTAATTACATCTGTAATTAATTTCTGTAGTTACATTTGTAATTACACAGTTGACACTTCCCTTACACCTAACCCTACCCTTAAACTTACCCATCCCACCACACCTGTCCCTAACCCTACCCGTATCACACCTCAATATCAGCAAAGGTGTTTTGCAACACAATATGAACACAGTAAGTACATTGTACTTATTTTTTTATGTAAGTACATAGTAGTTAAGGCCACCTAATATAAAGTGGGGCCCTTTTTTCTGTAGGTAGGATATAGAATATAATTACTATGGTCCAAAAAGGCTTAAACTGTGTTGCTACAATTACCTGCAGGCATTTGTCATCAGCGCATAATGACCAGAATAAGTTCTCCAAGTGCAACCAAGCTCAATTCCATCAGCAAGTCCTATATCTCAGGTGCTTGGGGTCGTGATGCTCTACTAACCAGTCAAGAACATTATTGGGAACACTGTCTAGTGAGTGGACACAAGCATGGGAGCACAATCAGGATGTACAACACATATGAAGATTTCATGGCCAATAGGAACTACAAAGATGAACCGATAGCACCATCCTACACTGACAAAAATGCTGTTCAGGGCTCTGGCACTATACTGTACGACAATACCGTATTTTACCAATGCTACAGCACAGCTGAAATATGCAGCTTCAACATTACAACAAAAGTAACCAAACGTATGAAACTAGATGGTGCCGGAATCGACAACAAGTTCCCTTTCTGCTACTACAGCTGCCGTGACTGGACAGACATCGACCTGGAGGCTGACAAAGACGCCGTGTGGGTGATATACGCCACCGAGGAGAACCACGGCAACATTGTTTTGAGTCGCTTAGATCCGCTGGAGCTCAATATCACACATACCTGGAAGACGCATCTCTTTAAGAGGTCCGTCACCAGCACGTTTATGGTGTGCGGGGTCCTGTACGCTACACGCTTTGTTAATACTTACCAAGAAGAGGTGTTTTATGCCTTCGATACAACCACTGGCCAAGAGATAAACACTCTCTCTTTGCCTTTTGAGAAGGTTTCTGCTGGAATAGCCAATCTGAACTACAATCCTGTTGACGGGAAACTCTACTTGTATAATGATGCCTATCTTTTAGCATATGATACCTTCTTCTGAGGGCATTTCAAATGCAAATACCCAATAAAAAGTGTGTTGTGTTTTAAATTCAAAACTGGTATTTTTTATTTCCCAAAGCAGTTTTATAGATGGTCCAGAGACTTTTATTTCTGGAAGCCAAGAGAGCAACTCTCAAAACATGACATTCAAAAACTTTATAAACATACAAACAAATGCAAACTGACATTAAAATTTTTAAATTTGTCTTTTTAAAGTCTGCAATATAAGTGTCAACAAGGTACAGAACTTATAATAAATACAATGCAACTTATATCACTAAATATCACAGTCTGACAAAAACCATTGCATAATGAATAAACATGAACAAACAGTATTTTATGTTTATAATCATAGTAAACATTGTCCTTCATATATTTGAATGTAGAATGTAGGAGGATCATCAACAGCCTTCAGAGCCCTCTGGTGTTTGGATGAAAGGCTCTTCGGACTGTGCTATTTCTTGCTCTGGTGTTCCTGGTTTTGAATGCTCCTGGTCAGTCTGTTTATAATCATCTGGAAATTAAAAAATCCAGTGTATTCAAAGCACTTTGGGCCCTATTTTAACGATCTGAGAGCATGGTGCAGGTGCACTTAGGCGTGTCTGAATATACTTTTGCTAGTTTAACGACGGAAAAAAGGCGCATGGTCCAAAAGGCCTATACCTAGTTTCTTAATTAGTCTTGGGTGTGTTTTTGGCGTAATGTGAAATAAACCAATCAAGTCTCATCTCCCATTCCCAGTTGCTCTTGCACCATGGCGGATTCGCTATTTACATGGCGGAATTGGCAGTGGAAAGACTGAACGCTTCTCCAGAGAGGAGAATTTTATTTCCTTTTATTTTTATTATTTCAAATGTTTGTGTTCTTCTGCCCTGTGTGTGTAATAAGCAGAGTGTACGTGCGTTGTGCACCTGCCTATAGGCGCATATTACAAACGCGCCCTTTAAATAACAAAAAATACTGTGCTATTGACTTTAGACCAGGTTTTTGTTGGTCAATGGCTCAGTCGATTTCAGTTGCCTCAAAATAGCAACGTGCCAACAATGTGCCTGAACACACCTCGTTTTCAGTGTGCATTTGCTATTTAAAGAACGTGGCGCTGGATGTGAAAATGATAACTGCATCGGGCTGAAACTAGCGTTGGGTGTATGATAGGGCCCTTTATGTTGCATGTCATTCCTTGTAACTCAGCTTTAGCTATGAGATGAAAAGCATTTACAAAGCATTTTATTGGATGAGCCACATTCAAATCTATAGATGTTCACACACTTGACAGTTGCTTTTTATAAACATCCTACAGTTAAGCTACTGAACTACCGGTATATTATTTGCTGGAAGACTTGTGATTATTATTTTATATTGAACACTGGTATATTTTATCGTATACTCCACTTCATGTCATGCTTAAAATTTCTTATTTCTTCACTAAATGTCTACTTGGTTTGACTGAAACAAATTCGCACTTGTTGAGCACTCATTATCGTGCCTTTCTTCGCCTCCTTTTTAAAGAAGGCATCGATCTTATGGGTTTTTCTTCGTCCCTCACTGTAAAGCCAGTAGAGCTTCATGACTCATTATAACTCAGCACAATGTTCTATGAGTCACACAGAAGACAAGCGGCTCTTATAATTGGATGTGCGAGCAAAGGTCAGTCTGAGCTTGTTATTGGTCAGGTGCTTCAAAAGGATATCATGGTCGCTTAGTCAATATGACAGGCAGAGGACCATTATATCAGCACACAAGCATTTTGGAGCAACGGTTCAAATGTGTTGTTTGCAGCCAAGTAAATGTTAAGGACCACTGCTAGATAAAATAAAATAAACAAACAAACAAAAAACACTCACCCGAGCCTGAGTCATCGCAGTCTAACAGTTTTCGTACACTCTTTAGCCTGTACATCAAGAACCTGTTTTCTACAGAAAATGTACACAAGAGTAAAATAGATTATACATTCATTATTCTGCACCATGCATCTTGGATGATAAAGACATGGCAGGTGAATGAAGAAATGAATAAGTAGGGCTAATATCTGAGAAAAATATTTTTCAATAATTACCTGAGAAGTTACTTTTTTATCCTCTTCTTTATATCAGTTTAATCTTTAAATTTTTTATCGTTCAATACTTGGTATTGGCTGAAATTTGGATTTTCAATTGTGCATCCTCTTTTTTACATTTATATTAGATTTGCCTCAATATTAATTTAGGGTTTGGGAATGAATTTTGAGAGAGACTCAACATGAAAGTACCCTTCTATTCTTAACATCATTATATTAAATTGGGAGATAAAATGTATTAAAATAATCCCTTAATCCCCTTAACTGAAAAAAGTATATCATAAATTATAATTAAACTCCTAAATACAAATAAAACAAAATACAATTTTGCACAAATAAAATACAATAATAAAGATAAAAGTAGAAAATACAAATAAAATAATAAGAGAATAAAAAATAAAATAAAAAGAGACAATTATGATTATGGACAAAATGTGCATTACAATTAGAAAAGGAATAGGAAAATTTATAGAATAGGGAAAATCAAAAGTTTAAATACAACGTAAATACTGTACAATACAAAGTGAAAATTTGCCAATTAAACAATCCCTCAAACAGGTAATGGGGAAATTGAAAGAATAATGTTAGAGAAATGGAATAAAAGTAAGGTTAAAATGAGAAAAAAAATAGAGAAAGGGTTACTGCCAAATATTTAATAATATTACATTACCAAAAATGCTTTTGGGACTTGACTTGTGAACATCATTTAGTGTGATTTATAAGATGTTTTAACCTCTTGTTTAGTGGGGGAAGGCAAATGTTGTGGTATAATTAATGTCCACCTATACAAACAAACTACATCTTGCCTATTGTTTTTCATCTTTGTGGGGACATTTTGTCCCCTCACGTTTTAGATTACCAGTCCACACACACACACACACACACACACACACACACACACACACACACACACACAATTGAACAAATTGACACAGAAACAGAGTATATCTGTGATTAAAATGAATTAACACCTATCAGTTCACGAGTTCACACTTAATACAAATAATCCGATATAACAAAATACACATAATAAAATGTATGTGTACTTGGGGGCTGTCCGAGGGGAGGGCTCCGAACTCGGAATTTTGGCCCGAACCCAGAGTACTCCCCGCGTATCTCTGATTAGGATAGTTAACCAAGCAAGTATGAGGAGACAGGGTGGTGGTGGGATGCAGGAAACTGTCAGGAACTTAGGTGAGTCGGCTATGTATATATATATTTAGGCCTCATCTCATTTTGATTGGATAGGCAATTTCAATGTGTTCCTCCTGGACTTTGTTAATAAAACATCATTAAGTAAGAGAACCATGAAATATCGTATGAAATGTAATATCACCTGTTCACGTAAGGTCTTGACCTCTTTGAGTAGCCTGGTGACACACATCACCTGTTGCTGATACGCACAGAGAGCCTGTGACCTTCTAAGAAACAGAGACACCACTAAACGTGTAATCAGATGTTAAATACATTTTAGGATATTATTAGTGGTGCTTGCTAAGATTATTTCACATATTTTGGGTTAGAACAAACTAGCAAGCATACAGCACCACTCAAGTCAGAGAAGATTAACTCATATCCATCTCCATCTCCAACTCTTGTAAACTCAGAAAGAAAGCAGGGTTTCTCATCTCTAGGTCTAAAGGGAAATATGTTGAATGAAAAAGATTATATTGTAAGTGTGTATGTGTGTGTGTGTGCCTCACCTGTAGTAAAGGGTGGCAGGTAGCTCATGACAACACTGTTAGTCCAGTCATCTTTCAGCTCTCTGTGTAGTATACCAAAACAAAACTTTCAGAACTTATCGTATCATTAAATAAAATTGTGAAAAACATTTTTGTGATTGCTTAATAAACACAAGCAGCTGAATTATTTTTGATTGTATTATCAGTGTTATTTCAACTACATGTACTTACTATAGAGTTACGGTTAGGGTGTGGTATAGGGTTAGTTACATGTAATTATGCATAATTTACCGTTATTACTACAATAAGTACATGTAGTAAGTAACATGTAACTACGTCACCTTAAATTAAAATATTTTTTTAATTAAATATATTTATATTAATACATATATAGTAAAGTATATATTTATATTTATCTTCAATTTATTATTATTGAAAATTTAGTCATTTTAGTGTTTAAACTGCAAAGGCAAAATGTCTTTTTTTGCTCTTTTTTTTAAGTTTAAAATGTAATGTTTATATTTTACATTTTTGCAGTTTTACTTCATTTACAAAAACTGATTTTTAATAGTTTTAGTTAACAATAACAACACTGTGTTATTATTGAAAAGGTTAATGTTGTATAATGTATGATTACCTATAAATATTTTTGAATACCTTAATATTTTAACAAAATGCATTAACTACAGAAACATTGCACGATTTATTGCAATTAAATATTTGACAGCCCTAATTATTAATACAATTTATGTATTGTATTTATAAATGTATAAGTCATACACCACCTGGCGTAAGATGGCACTGTTTGTTTAAACAATAATAAAATAATCAGCAACTCCTGCCTCATATCTGCTGTCAATAGACATATTGGTCTCACAGACAGATTTTTAATAATGAGCATAAAGTCTAGTCCAGTTTTCAGCTTATTCTGGCTAAGAACAACCCACTTAGATGGACCATCTGTGTAACATCTTCATCTGCCTTTTTACATGCGTTTTATATGGCATTTAGAGCCACGTAAATATGATTGACATTTTGAGAAAGTCATTTTTGTGTGCAAAATTAATTAGATGGTTCATGGGCAGATAGGGTAATGTGATTTTAGCATCTAGAGATTTATTGTGTGTTTTAAAAATTTCGATTTAAATTCCAGCATCTGTGTAATAGCACAAAATGCATCGTGGGGCGACATTGTCGGTACTTGAATTTGTCATTGAGGAGGATGTCGTCAGTGAGCTCGTGACGCTTGAAGAAATCAATTGCATCGGTGTCAACGTGAGCAACAAGCACATCATATTTCCCCACTACAGTATGAGTCTTCAGAAGCTGAAACAAAGTCCATAAAATAATTAGAATGGTCAAATTGAAGTTGAGACTAAATAGCAGTACTACATGCAAACAACAGAGGGCAGTGTCTAAGCAAAATACAAACTTTATTAATTGCACCCCAAGTCATTTAAGACACAGCAGCAATTGATATACATGTTGTTCACAACTATTCAAAGCAGGTTTGACAAGGTCCAAACAGAAGCAATTTGTGCTTGTGTTTACCTCCATGATGTAGCTGCCAATCCCAAGGTGCCGGTAGCGTTTCCTAACAGCCAAAAGAGACAGCTGAAGCACCGTGTCTCCTGTAGACCTACAATTTCACAGACAGAAACAGAAGACTCATAATCAATGTCTTCATTAGATCAGCATATTGCATATTTTCTGAGAAACATCCCTTTTAAAACTTTCACAATGTGTCTCCACATTCTAGTACGGGTGTGTGTATGGCAGACTTGAGGTTAAACTATACCACAGACCATGTGGAAGCCATTGGCACAAATACAGAGTGCAGAAGAGGGAAAAGAGCGAGAGAGGAAGCCATAGTCTTTCATTGACTGGTAATAACACCCCACAGTCAGCAGGGCAGGGCAGGTTTCTCCACTCTTCAGCCCCTCTGGACTGGAAATAGACTCAGGGTGGAGCAACACCATTCAGTGGGATCTCATAATGACAAGGCTTTCAGTTTGATGATATAAATAAAGTCTTTTTTAGAAATCCTGGATGGTATCCACTCATAAAGAGCTGAAATGCCTGAGGCTACAGGGAAGGACAGTCAGGAGCTTGTTCTTGCAGCTGGACAACGTTTGATATTAGACATGTGGATTGTAGGTGGAAGATGATTTTGCATAGAAGGTATTCTATTACCTTTTAATGCTTAAAGAATGAAACAGACAAAATAGAAAATTTTGTAAATCAGTCAATTGCGATAAAAAGTATGTGAATGGGAGTAGGGATTTAAAGGGTTGTCATAATACATTTGAAGCATGCAAAATTATGGATGTCGTCACACCTGAGAGCTTTTGTATTTAATATATAATAAATGTATTAAAATAAATATTAATAAGATAATTCAATTAGGAATGTCTGCACATCCCACAGATGCTCCATTGGATTGAGATCTGGGGAATTTGAAACAAACTATTCCTGATCCATTTTTGCTTTGTGGCAGGGCGCATTATCCTGCTGAAAGAGGGAATACTGTTTCCATGAAAGGGTGTTATGTGTCAAAGTAACATCCACATGGATGGCAGGACCCAAGGTTTCCCAGCAGAACATTGCCTAAAGCATCACACTGCCTCCGCCGGCTTGCCTTCTTCCCATAGTGCATCCCGGTGCTATGTGTTCCCCCGGGTAAGTGATGCACACGCACCCGGCCATCCACATGATGTAAAAGAAAACGTGATTCATCAGACCAGGCCACCTTCTTCCATTGCTCCGTGGTCCAGTTCTGATGCTCACATGCCCACTGTTGTCGCTTTCGGTGGTGGACATGGGTTAGCATGGGCACCCTGACTGGTGACTGCAGCCCCATATGCAACAAACTGTATATTCTGACACCTTTCTATCAGAAGCATCATTAACTTGAGCAATTTGAGTTACAGTAGCTCGTCTGTTTGATCCGACCACATGTGCCAGCCTTCGGCCCCACGTGCATCAATGAGCCTTAGCCGCCCATGACCTTGTCGGTGATTCACCACTGTTTCTTCCCTGGACCACTTGTGATAGATACTGACCACTGCAGACCGTGAACACCCCACAAGAGCTGCAGTTTTGGAGATGCTCTGACAGAGTCGTCTTGCCATCACAATTTGGCCCTTGTCTCACTCAAATCCATATGCTTGCTTTTCCTCCTTCTAACACACAAACTTTGAGGACAAAATGTTCTCTTGCTGCCTAATATATCCCACCCACTAACAGGTGCCGTGATGAAGAGATAATCAGTGTTATTCACACACCTGTCATCATAATGTTATGCCTGATCGGTGTGTAGTTTGCATGTGGACATAGTTTAGTGTGAACATCCCTTGTAGAATGCAACAAACAAGAGATTTAGCTGAACTTTGCATTACATTTGATGTAATATCCATATTTTGTCTGTAAAACTTCCTCTTTATTGCGAAAAATGACATTAAAATGCAATTGACAAAGCTTTACTGCATTGCCAGATGATGTTATGAGATACTAACAGCAGAAAAGTATCTCGCTTTAAACCATCAGTGTTTTATTTCACAAAATAGTATTATATGGCTCTTTCACAGCTGTAAGATTGAATCAGGCACAGTGCTTGCACTTTGCTTACAGTAGCTTGACTTCATAGCAAGCAGCAGCCACGATCAGAGATTCAACTCCTACGGCGGATGGCGGGATCTGTCCGTCACTTCCTTGTTCTTCTCTTCTTTCTTTCCTCTCCCTCGCTCCATCCACAAACTCTTGTAGGCCTTCACAGAATCGCTCCCAACACCATCTACAGGGAAACAGAGAACAGGCTCATACAACTAAAAACTGTTTTAGTTTTACTGTTCAACTGTTTTAATTACAGAACAGTAACTAGAAGTCTTGAAACTATAAGAAGAGACTGAGGAAATGGGATCAAGGCAGGTCTGAACCTCCATCTTGCAGATGAGCACCATAGCGCAATGTATCTACAACAAGATTCCGAAATGATGCCTGTAATCAAAGGTTAAAATAATACCCTTACATAAAGTATTATCAAAAATAACATTTTATTCCTTTTGTGAATCCAGGTAGCAATTTTGTACAAAAGCAACAATATTCTGTCACACTATGCACTAACATTGTCCCAGTAATTGACCATAATAGGATACAATTGTCACTGAAACTGTAAAGCACAGTTGCGTTGGCATAGAAACTAACTGGCATAAATGTATGCTGGCATTTGTCATTGTTATTGACCATAACAAGGTCATGATGATCTCTGTTAAATGTAGAGAATAGATGTCATAAATTAATAAATATTCACTCCAGTTCACTCCTTCCCAAATGTATGCCTGTAGGAGGAGGGATAGAGCTGATAAGGAACACTTGGCACACTGTTTGCCAGAGAGGATCTGGGAAAAAAGCCTTTGTAATCCCATTATCTTTAACAGAATCAGCAAACAATTTGTGCGAATCATGTCATATTCTCTCTCATTAAATTATCAATCAGAATGACTGATTAATTTTCTGTCTGTTTCTCACACAACACTATCATATGGCTTCAGAATACTTGGAACATGGTCATTTTTATGATATTTCTGTGGTGTTTTTCAGTATGTTTTGGCGTTTGACAGCATAAATCATTATTCCACTTTTGTTGTACAGTGTACACACATTATTGGAATTTCTGGTTTCATGAAGAACATTTTTAAACAAACCGTGGAACCTTTTCAGTTTCTGTTCTTTATAGTGGAAAGAAGGTTCTTCAGATTATTAAAAAGTTCTTCACCCTAAGAAAATAATGTTTTTTTAAGAACTGTGTATTGAAAGGTTCTTTGGGCAATCCAAAATGGTTCTTCAATGGCTTTGCTAAAATCTCCTATTGGAACCTTTATTTTTAAGAATGTACATAAATGAGTAGCTCAAACATCCTGCCTTGTGTTTCACAGAAGAAAGAAAGGGGTTTAAAGCAACATGTGGGTGAGTAAATGCTGACAAAGTTTTCATTTTTGGATATTAGTTTGAAATGCAAGCTTGTTTCCAGCACATAATTTTATATCACGCAAAACGATGTTTGAGAAAAAAAGTATTTTTTCACACATTTCTGACTTTATAACTCGCAAATAGTGAGTTTACATCTCACAATTCTAAGAAAAGTTATGAAGTCAGAATCGACTGCGTGATATAAAGTCAGAATTGCAAGTTTATATCTCATAAATCTGACTTTATATCATACAATTCTGACTTTAAAACTCTAAATTGCGAGTTTATAAATTGTAAGATAAAATGTTGCAATTATCTTTAAATATGTTTTATTCTGTGGCGGAGACAAGCTTCCACAGAAACCCAATGTGAAGGTGCAGTCACAAAATTCTGCAGGCAAAAAAAGGTCAATCGTCCACACTTTCAAATCAAGCAGTTTTCTGTTGGTCAATGCAAGGAAACCAGTTGTGAAATCTGTGTGGGGAAAATTTTCGCCCAATCATGTGGATTCCTATTGAAATGACTGGATTGCTCCTTCGAAAATGTGCAGAACAATGGCAAATGTGACCGCACCTTTGGAGTTAACTTTTAGAAAATCTCAACCTGTTACTTGTCTCCTCTACTGACGCCTCCTCTGAGGTTTCCTCTGGACTCTCTTCAGAGTCGCTGTATAGCTCAGCCAGCAGCTTGTGTTTGGAATCAGCTCTGTCTGCTGTTTTATAGGGTACTGGGCTCAAATTTGTCCCCTTGTTTCTGGAAGCCTTGCCCCTATAGTCATCTAAAACATCTGCAGAGTAATCAGCATAAATTAGCTTTAGGCCAAACACTCATTCTTTACGGAATCATGCTCACTAGCATAATTCATGCTCTGTTACCCAACCAAGGTGAATTACATACCTACATGGTCCCTTGACAAAATAATAGTACGTATCCCAGGGTAGTGCACTGTTTCGTGCACGTCTCTGGGGCCGACATCAGGCAAGGATGTGTCCAACAGAGCCACCACAGTCGAAGAACATCCTCATTCCTTACCTGCAAGATCAAGAGAATCTCTAAGCACACATGCTCACACAAACATATGCGTGTATATGTCAACACGCCACCAAAAAACATCAAAACATTTGCCTCAGGTTATGTAGAAAAGAGCAGTGGACTCAAGATGTCATGCAGCCTGCAATTCAGTGCAAAAGGACGACTGCAGCATGACGCCCACCCCCCACACCAGTGTTTGCAAAGCTCTAGCTGTGCAGCAATGGGAAAAAATCCATTCAATTAAGACTGGGAGTTCCTGGACAACACGATGGGAGGCTGAAACGTGACCTATATTCCTGATCGTGCTGGCTCTATAATTTCATTTTTTGTGGAGCAAGAGCTATAAAAGCCCAGATAAAATTTCAAAAACAAGGAGGGAGTTAATATGTGGAAAGGAAGTGGAATACAGCACTCAATAATCAATAAACATCAATAAAGGGAAAGCAAGCAAGATAATAAAAGGCTAAGTGGGATTGAAATGAATTAGCGTGTGGGTGGGTGTAAGTGTATGGGCGTGTGTGAGGCAATTTTTCACATTTATGATGTTTCAAATCCAAGTGGGCTGCCTACATAGGAAACATTTTAAGGCATTAAGGATATGCAACTTTATTATGCTGCCTATTAAAATACCTTTTCAGGCCAAATTCTATTGTATATATCCTCGGAGAAGGCAGGCCCAGAGAGTATTGCAACAAGCCAATTTCAGTGAAAATGAATCCAGTGGCAAATGAGGTGAGAGATTACAATAATATTTCACTATTTCAAGATAAAAAAACATACTTTATTAAATCTTTTTTGATTTTAGTAACTAAACCTAATTTACTGTTTGATTTGTCCTTGTATTTTAATTGAAAGGAAAAAATAAATGAAAAGCTTTTGGGAAGTAAGTTTAAGTCCCTTTAAGACAAATCATTTCATTTGGCGGCCATCTTTGATTAGCCTCTCGGGCATGCAAGTGCAGCTCCTATCTCTTTGAATGAGTAAACATCAAATTCTCCAAAACTGTCAAGCTTACGATTAAATTTCATATTTGAAATCACCAATGAAATCTGACAACAATTTTCTTATTAATTTTGTTTCAAATCATAAAAAAAAAAAAACACTTTTCAGCCGGGACAAAGCTAATGCGCAGTCTCAGAACACTGCTTGTTTCTATAGCAACCGGAGTTTCAAGTTGCAGTGACTCAATGAGTTTACCAATCAGCGTTCGGCTCATTTCTTCAGAAGGCAGGACTTATTCCACCATATACTCACACTGCTGGCTGGCGTATACAATTGTTTTCAAATAGAGTGCCAGAGTTTTTAGAACGCTGAGCGCTTGGCGTTTTTTAATGGTCGCAGAGAGTTGAAGAATGTTCAACTTTGAGTAAAACTCATCACAATCAATCACAGTAGAGGCTGGGCGGGACAAATACAACACAGACCAACCGCCAGTCCGCCACATTCTGTGTGTACAACGTCAAGATGACAACAACAACATAATAACAGAACAAAATAATTTAAAACAAGAGCCAGAGCAAAAACTTTACATTATATAAGCATTTTTATATAGAAACAATACAGAAACCAACTATCTGTGAAATGAGATACTAGTAACACTTCCAAGCAAAGTGTCTCAACTGAAAAAAATGCTGCCATGCCAGAGCTCCTAGCTAAAAACTTTTTGGTGGATATGCGACCTAAAGGTACATATACACGACAACAATGTACAAAAAACGATTTATGTGTTTTGGCCATTCATTTTTACGACATTTAACACTGTTTTGGGGGCCTGAAAATGCTAGCTTTTGAAAACGGGATTTCAAATTATTGAAAACGATACAGTTATCGTCTCCGGATAAACTACAAATTTGTGAATACGGTGATGTCATGTGGAGACATATTATGTATTCAGTCAATAGGCGTGAAGTGTTTCTTTACAAAGTCACATAGCCAACTACTGGTCTGACATTCATAATAGTTTGTAGTCGTTTTTGTTGATCCGTGTGAACATCAATCACTTGGACAACACTGTTGTCTGTAAGTGAAAAATGTAAATTAAGTTTTCCGCTTTGAGTTGAAAACAGCGTTGTGTAAATGGCCCCAAAGAGTTCATAATAAATGTATTTTTTTGTTGTAATATGCACATATTTGTGATCATACTGAACTCTTTAGCCTGTCAGATGTAACATCTTTTAATGTTTTTTGGAGATGAACCAAAGCACAGAGAAACCTTTCCAAATCTAAAATAGCACTCGAGACCCATCCAACAAAAAGATAATGTTACAAGAGCAAGAGAAAACACTGCCTTGTGATATTTGCATTGTCTGGTGGGATGCCTGTAGCAATATTTCCCATCTCAGTTAACATTATGTTTATTTATTAATCGTTGGGGGTATTTATTAACTACCCACCCAGTAATATATAAATGACAACCTTAATGGGAAATACAATTTGGGGTTTCTAGTGTTATATCAATCTAGTTCTTTAGAATGTTAATCTAAAATAAGAGAGAAGGGTATGCCAACCATAGGCAGAATTGCAGGAGCATCTCTGGTTTGGAAGAGGTGGTGGAAGTTGATTATGATGGGCTGAGCGCTTAAATCACCATTGAAACAAACATTGTGGTGACGGACCACACATCCCTCCATCGCTCACCGCAAACCAGCTAAAAAGAGAGGACACAGCTTTATAAACATTCATGAAATTAAACTTTATAAGACTCTGCTCTGCCATAAGGGAGTTTTGTAGAGGAGACTGGGGCTAGTTGTGCACTATTGTTCATAAATGTCCATCTTTTGTGCAGTGACTTTGTTAAATGTATAAATTACTTTTGGCCAAAACAATATTTTAAAATGGTAGTATGTTACTTTTTACTATTTTGTGTTTTATGGATCGTTTTGTTTAGTTCATCATTTGGTTCATGGATGACTGTTTACTTTTTAACTTAAAATAAACTATAAAACCTTTAAATACAGATGTTATGTGTTTAGTTTGGAGAGTATTTCCTATTTTAAACATAAGAACTAGCATAGCCTATACTTAAATCCTTTTCAGTAAATAGCAGGTTCCCATTTTTGTGACAACTTACATAACGTTAGTGGCCCAATATTGAGACAAAACGAACTGTATTTTTCAAGACTAATAACGGTGGAAATATTTGATAACTTTTTGTAGACGTTGACAAATAAAGCAATAGGAAATGTTAACTGGAGTGTGAAACAACTAACCCCGGTCTCTCGTAAATCCAAGTGTTTATTCGTGTTTAAACACAAATGAAATATATTTTCATATGTAAAGCTGTAAATATACAAAGCTAAATACCTCTAATGTCTGCTACAGAAATGTTGATAGTTAAGCCACCTTCCTTCGCAAACTTGGCAGCGTTGCTGTGTTAGGCACTTGAACAGTGCGTGTAACTATGGCAACGGTAGAGCTGGAAATCAATCGCAATGTCTCCTGGGACTTGTAGTCCCCAATAATGAACATGCGATGACTACGTATGACGGTTTCTTTCTCGCTTGGCGATTCGTAAAGTGATAGTTCACCCAAAATGAAAAATCTGTCATAATTTACACAGCATGAAAGGCAGAATCACTTTCTTTATTCCAGTGAACACAAGAGGCATGGCAGACCCAGTCACCATTCACTGGCCTATTAAAAAAAAAAGTAAATTATTTTGTTTTGTGTTCCACCGAATAACCTCGTAAAGTAGGCTAGAAGCGTTTCATTCGTGAACTAATCTTTTAAGTGAACGAATTAGCTGACTTTGAAGTAGGCTACTGCTTTCCTGCCTCCAGATGATCAGTTCGATTATTTCAGTACTTTAAGAGTGCAAATTAGTACCTTAACGGTACATATTAGTACCTTTTTGGTTTTGGTTTTGTACCCAGTGACAGCAATGTACCTTTTTTCTGACAGTGTAACTGATGCACATATCGGGCTGCATCCGAAATCGCATAGGCCTACTTCCCTACGATATAGCAGTAGTTGAAAAACAGTATGTCACAGATGTAGCCTACTACTTCTTCCGAGATTCTGAAGCGTGCATACTGCATAGATGGACACTTTACTATCCCATGAGGCCACTGGGAGGATTTATGAATGGCAGTGAAGCAACACATCTGATGCTGGTAGGTCACGTGATAAGGGGCAACGTAGCGAATGTACTTCCAGATTACATTCATATACTACACACATATAGAACATACTTTTGTAGTGGTCGCGAAGTAATTACTTGTCCAAAATAAGTATACATTCTTAAGAGAGTATGCGATTTTAGGCGCAGCCTCGTTTTTAAACTAAATAAATAAACAAACAAGGCTTCTTGATCATGAAAGAAATAAGTGAACTGTGATATCTATAACAAAATAATTAACAAACTAAATAAGAGAGTCATCTTAAATTTTAATAACGTGTATTAATCAAGTATAATAAGACTGACAGAACAAAATCCATTCAATCCTAAACGCATTGGTTGTTCAGGCTATAGCCTAGGCTAGCTACTACACCAGCAAACTTATTATGGAAGTTCAGGAGGCCTTCAATCTGCATGCTAGGCAGCAATCATGGATGAAACATATACAATATGGAGTGTTCATGCTAGAAAGCAACGAAGCAGCTCGTCTAGATTTTAGAAAAAAGTTTAAGGGTATGTTTACATAACAACAATGTACAAAAAAAACGTTTTATGTGTTTTGGCCGTTCATTTTTACTACATTTAACACCATTTTGGGGGCCTGAAAATGCAAACGTTTGAAAACGTGATTCAAAGTGCAAGTTTTTCAAAATGATACTATTATCGTCCCAGAATAAACAAAAAATTTGAAAAAACTGTGACGTTTACAAAGTGACATTGCCAACTACTGGCCTGACATTCATAAAACAGCATTTTTAGCAATTTTCACATATCCGTGTGAATGGCAATCATTTTGACAACTCGTCTAAACAATAAAAACACAACAGTTTTTAGTTGAAAACGTTGTCGAGTAAACAGTCCAAAGTATGTTTTTTGTTGTAATATGCTGGTGTAGGCAACTAGTCACATATAACAAGATTACTTAATTTAATTACGAAATAAATGTTACTGTAATCAGTTACAATTACTGAGAAAAAAAAGTGTAATTAAATTACAGTTAGTTATGAAAATGTTAATGATTACAAAGGGGGGTTACATCTGAATATTTTCTGTAAAAAAGATAGGATATGTTAAATAATATTCATTTGTTGCTTTGCCTGTTTTTGATGTGCACGATGCCTCCTGCCATTTAAAGACTGTTTAGTAAAGCAATGCTATTCTGATGCTTTTGATTGGTTCTTGTTTGAATTTGCAGAGCACCACATCTGCCAATCCACATTGCCAACCTGTCAGAGTTTCCAACATGTCAAGTGATAAAAATGCATTTTAGTGCTGGAAATTAGAAAAGTAATCCAAAAGTAATCAAATGTAATCAGTTACATTACTTTAATAAAGTAATTTAAATAGTTACACTACATATTACATTTTAAAAAGGGTAATCTGTAACCTATTACATTTCCAAAGTAACCTTCTCAATAATGGTAAGCATATTTGTGATCATACTGAACTCTTTAGCCTTTCAGATGTAGTATATTTTAATGTATGGCCTTCAATCTGCACGTGACTCAGCAATCATGGATATGCTTTCATGTTTTGCTGGAATTTCTAGTAAAACCAAAATGACCATACATTTTGAATTGCTGTTACCAAACAATATTAATGCAAATGAAAAATCATTATATGAAGAACAAAACATACTAGGCTACTCCAAATTCAGTCACTAAACGAGTCTTTTTAGTGAACTGATTCAAAAGATTCGAATCACGTGGATGAATCGAAATCCCAATCACTAGTGTCTGTTGGGTGGGGTCTCCGGCTCAGCGGATTGAAAGGCGTGGCGTCGGTTGGTTTCGCGGGGAGTGACGTCAGTGGAGCTGTTCAAAGCGCGCTGGTGCTGGAAAGAAACTCAGCGTCGTCGTCAGCAGTTGCAACGCGGGGCGGAGAGGCGGAACACGGCGAGGGAAATCAAATATCTGGAAACTCGCAAGGAAATAGCGCTAAAGGAGGCACTCACCTGTTAGACTACCGAATTGTAAGTATAAAAAATATCCCATTCGACTGGTTTGAAAGGAAAAGTTACGGAGAGAGCTTTAACGGGGAAGAAGGGTTTGCCTGTGAGTGTATCAGCATCACCTAACACGCTTCTTTGTGCGACTGGAAGGGGTTTGCTCCATTTAAATGTTAGACTGTTTACTGATTGTTTCACAGAAATGCACTGCCTCTGGCTTTGAAGCATTGATTTCGTAGCACTATTGGAGACGAGAGATTTGAATAATATTTGCATGTGCACGAGGCAGTGTTAGACTCGTATGTTGATCACTTATCCAGAGAGCTTCCCTCTGACAAATGCAATTGCCGACAACAGCCATCAGTTTGAGGCAAGGGATGCATTTAGAGTCAGGTATGCCTTACAGCATCCATGTGTAGGAATATGTCAGTGTTTACTGTTTCTTAATTCAAAATGAAAGGTGCATTTTAGTTACAGCATCGTGGGATACATTTATATCTTAAATCCATGTTTTCATGTGCATTCTTGTAGATAAGACTGCATGCATAGAATTCAGAAATGTAGTGTGATGGAGTGATTTAGTGTGCAATTTAAACCACAGATCAAGGTGTGGCAGCTAGAGCGTCTGTGTTTCTTTAACCCTATTTGTATAGTTGTTCTCCATACAACCAGGCAAATGTTCTACAGGCTAAATAAAAAATACATTATTGTCTTTGACAAGGGACTTGTAGTTGTTGTGTTAAACAACATACTCTCCCCCCCAAAAAAAGTTTGTGTGGTCCTTTGAGATTCTGATCGAGCTTTTAGTTCCACGCACCGTAATGACTTAAAAATGCATGATAATATTACTATTAAAATCCTGATTGCTCCTTAAAGAAATTATTTCATCCTAAAATTAAACATGTTGGTATTATTTACTCACCCTCATGTGGTTCCAAACCACTTAGTTTTTTTTCTTTCTTCTTCCATAGAGCACCAAAGGAGACATTTTAAAGAATGTTTTATTTTTTCTATGCAAATGCAATAAAAAGATTATAAAAATCACCTTAAAGTATCATAAAAGTGGTCTATATGACTTGGGCCTTATATTGCGAGTCTTCAGAGTCATTTAGCGTTTTGTAAGATTAAAAAAGTCCCAAGACTGAAACAAAATTAGAGTGAATAATATTTTGAAATGTAATTTTCTGTCCCTTTAAGCTACGCTTCTCACTAATAGACTATGTGACTACTTCCCCACCTGCGTGATGTTAAGCATCATTATTGGAAGATAGCTTTGGCTTAGCCATAAACCTCCCATGTTGTTTCCAGATTTATAGGTCCATTTTTCCTCCGGTCTTTAGAGAGCCTCTCAAGATAGGCATTAGGCCAAGTCACGACAGTGGGCGAGGGAAATGTGGTCACTGTATTGAAATAAGTGATGACGCAGTGCTAATCTGACACAGCGGGTCATATGCTCACTGGATTTGCTGAAGTTTCTTCATTAGAGCACATTATCTGAATGTGAGACAAGCACAGGACATCAGACAACAGCGGTTCATGTCAAATACTCCGGTCAGTGTGCCAAAACGGCCATCAGGAAGTGTTCACGGGGTTCTCCGGCAGATAGCCATACCCTCAGTAATTATGCCGAAACCATTAGAGGAACAGCTGAGAGGAGCTTGTGTCATCCTAATATGCTTCTTAAGAGCTGAAAAGCATGATACATTTAATCTGCCCGGGCAGGATGTGCTTCAGTGGAAGCCACAAAATAAATAGATACTCTCAAATAATGACATAATGTAATACTTGCAAGTTTAGTTCCCTTCTTGTTTCATTTTGTTTCAGTTTGTTTCTGGACACTTTTAAAATGATCTCAAACTCTCCTATTTTCTATTTTGCAGCTATTCATTTTTATCCTTGTGTAAATGTGGGTGATTCTTCAGTTAGTGACACTTTTGGATACTGTTTCATATACAGCATACATACATTTATCTCATCCTGGTCAACCTTTAAGTGCGATTTGTCGATTGGAATTGGAATTCCAATTGAAAGTTGGATACATATAGTTTTAGATATGCCTTAAAGGTGCAGTGTGTAATATTTATGAGGCTCTATTGACAGAAATGCAATACACATAACTGTCTTCAGTGGTGTATAAAGAGCTTGCATTATGAACCGTTATGTTTTCATTACCTTAGAATGAGCCATTTCTATCTACATACACATTACAGTGAAGTCACCATTTTGTGCCGCCATGTTTCTACAATAGCCCTAAACAAACTGCTGTCTCAGGCGACGACATCTTTGTCCTGTGTCGGCCACATGTAGCTTTTCTATGTGCTTCGAATGGGAGGGGTAAGCGGTGGGCGGTTGCATTTTGCAACCTCACCGCTAGATGGCACTAAAACTTTGAACTTTATCATAAAAATTAAAAAAAGAAGTGGAATGGGTTTTAATTAATACGTGTAAGAAATGGAATTGTTTTCTATTCTGACATGATACTAATGATGGCAATATTGGGGTAAGGGAATCTTTTTCTAGAAAATTGCACATAAGTGCTAAATTAATTTCACTGATTTTGTATTTGAAAATCAGACAAAAAGAAAAAGGTACGACTTTAATGAGGTAAAGAACTAAAAGCTTTGTGAATGATGTGATCGAATTGAAAATTATGGAGAGATATAAATCTATTGATTTCAAGACATTAATAAAATGTAGAAACAATACTTTGAAATGTTTATTGCAAAATATGCATTTACAAATATTTGAGTTTTAGAGCATTTGGAGACTGCAGAATCATGGGTAATGCATTTTTTCAGCTGGAATTATCCGGTTCAATATGATTTAAAAAATAAGTTGAAATAATGCGGATATTACAATCTTGATATTTTTGGTCTTGGTGAACTAGATCTGCTACACTGCTGCTGAAGAGCAAGTAAGGTATTTGCTACTGCCAATATGTACACGACATGCTGCTGCTGTACAATATAGCGTACATTAATTACCCATAGAGGAGCTATACGGTGGAGCTGGGGAAGGTGAAGGGTTTCTGAAAGCGTGTTGCAACTGCTACAACAAATTCTGACCAAGCATTTGAAGGTTGAGCAGCGAGCTCATTGGCTACTGATACAGCAGGAACCAATCAGCTGTTCCCTCTAGAGAATGATGTTGTTGCAAACAGATTGAGTTTTGTGACAGAACGTGTATGTACTTTCGATTAACAACCTCATAGCTCACAGTAGTTATTAATGGTGTATAAGGTATTGTTAAAAATCAATTCCCCATTGGAGAAAACAAACAGGTGTTTTTACTTCAGGAAACTGATAGTCTCACTCTATTGAACCTCTCCTTTAAAACTAAAACGATTGCTTTCTTCCTAAAATCGTCCTAGAGAACAGAGAGTTCCTCTATTTGAATAAACCTCCATATATAGATGATCTCCATCTGTTTTTCTGTTACTCTCTTATTTTGTGTTTTAGCTTGATCATGAATGTAAAGTGTGACTACTGTCGCCCTGGCATCTCTGGAGACGTTATGATTCAGCGATACGGGGTGGATTTGCTCAGATCTTGTGTCAGATGGCTTGTGTTCGAGAACAACTATAGTCGCTGAATTTGCCAAAGTTTACACAGATCATTTTATTCAAGAGTTTAGTTTGAGACCATTTGTGATACATTGTATGAAGAAGACTAGTTTGTTACCGTTGTGGCATAACACATTTTAGTTTTACTCTAAATATCACATCTATTTTTTGTTACCAAAAACTAATATGCACCCTCAGATACATACCACACCATTTATATGCTGCCCACGTTATTTCTTACCCAAGAATAAGAATAGAGCTGGGCTTTAAGTGCAGAATATAGCATATTTCATCATGTTATTTTCCTCAGTCTTGTCTGTAAATTCCATGGTTTGGTGTAAATCTGTGTCAGTAAAGTATCTACACACATCTTCATGTTTCTGAACCAACTGATTCTTGTTTCCAAAACGACAACAGAAACAAGAAAAAGATATGCTTCCACAGCTGATCACAAAGAAAGTTATGCCCCCTACTGGCATACACATCCTTTAAACATCACCATCCTGTTCTCTTAAAGAGACACCTGTTAAATACTAAACACATTGTCCAGATACATTACACTGAAGAAAAAAATACTATTTTTAAACATAAAATTTGCTCAAATGTGAATAACATAATGGCCTATACTACTAAATGGGAATACAAAATACATCAACAACAATCCCGTGTAGCAGCAGAGTGGATTGTGATAGTGATGTTGCAGTCTATTTTTAGGACAGGTCTTTAGTTTTGCCACAGGTCAACAGACAGACGGTACACTAGGGGAGCGCTGGGCCAGAAATAGGGCAGGTGTAGCACAAGGGTACATGTGTGTGTGAATGTGTGAGTTCTGGGCACAGCTTGTTCAGCCTCATTCAGACACTGCTGAATTTCAAGGATGCTTTTGTGTGCTGAATGACACAGCAGGCACAGTGAATCCATTCTATGTGCGGTTTGCTCGTGTTTTCTCATGCTGTGATGGACTAAAGAAATGTTTGCACATGGAAATTTAGTGGCAAGATATATTCAAAAATGCATGCTTAAAATTCTAGATTGAGACACAAGATTTTAAAAGGAAAACAAGTCTTTTGAATTTATTGTTTTTTCATGTCATTACATTGTTTAGAGCAGTTTCCCAACACTGCACATTTTACATGTGCCCCTAATCAAACGCACCTGATTCAAATGATCATCTTATTAGTGGAGACTTGAAGACCTGAAATGGCTGTGGCAGATAAAGGAGACATGAAAAATGTGCGGTGTTGGTGTGCCTCCAGTATCGTGGTTGGGAACCACTGGTTTAGAATCAAATGTCCTTTTTTGTTTGTTTTTGAAAAATGATATTTTATTCATGTTAACATCCTCATACATGGACACCGGGACTCAGTTGTGTAAAAAATGAAATGACATTAAATTTAACAATGGGTTTTATTTTTTCATTCACCAATCAGTTTTCAGGTTTCAGGATTTTTTTAACCAAACTTTGTTTTAAGATGATTCTCAACTATGTTATTAAAGATATAACGAAATGAATTGATATACTTTTTACATTTTACTTTATGCAATATGTGGGTAAAATGGCCATTAATGGGTTTTCCCATTCAATGCAATGTACACTGTATCTAATTTGCATATTAATGTGTTCTCGGAGCAGCATGTAATGAAAAAAGAAGTGTTATAATGGGACTAATAGTTGGCAACATTTTCATAATAATATCTAATATTTTATATGAACATTGATATGAAATTTCTTTACATATTCATTAATCAGTGCCCTGTTTTGTAACAGAAAGTCATATTTTAATTAGAAACCCCATAACATTTTCCAGAAATGTTGATTTATAACAAACGATTTGAAAATTATGAGTTGTTGTCCCGCCCTCTCAGTCCTGGTATCTCTGAAAAGCCCTGAATGTGCTCTTTACAGGACATCCAGACTTAAAATGGACATGTATGGTGTCAGAGAAATTCAATAAAATATAATGTCCTTGTACGAGGACAGTGGCACCCAGGAGGCTCAATCTGTATGACTTTCTTTCCCAGATAAGAAGACATTTAGACTGTGCTTACTCTTTTCCATGCCATTGAGGCTTTCAAACTTCACATAGAATGCATACACATCATAAGTGTATCATAAACGTGGTCCATACAACTCGTACTCGATTTTCCAAAACTTTCTGAAACCATATGATAGCGCTGTGTGAGGAAAACAGAACAATTCAAGCTGATAAGCAAGAAGCAATGTCCAAATCACTCATTTGAGTCGGCTGATTTGAATCACAAAACCAGTTGGATTGAGTCATTCACAAATTATCAAATGCTAATTATCAATTGAATAATACATCCTGAAAGTATCATTTGATGTCTGCACAATTCGTGCTTGATAATCCAAAACATTATTTTGCCATGCAATAGTGCATTTCTGTTTCATAAACATCATAACCGTATATGAACATGGTCTGTATGACTTGTGCACAATATCCCATAGCCATACTATATTGCTGTGTAAGGAACACACAATACAACCATATAATCTGTTAATAATCAGATTGATTGCTCAATTGAACTGAAAAGCCTTCTATCAATCCTGTTGAGCTCAATTCAAATCATTTAATCTAATTGAAAGGGGTGGTGTATCTTAAATAATCTTAAAAAATCTGTTTAATTGGAAGGTTTTAGCCATGTAAACCATTCAGTCTGACTACTTTCTTAACTGGAATAAAAAATACCTTGTGTACATGCACAGTGCGGTGATACATCTTGCGTTTTACGAATGTGCACATGTCTATTTACATCTTAAGGTCACTGGAGGAGACTGAATATTTGCTATGATATTTAACAGTGCTAAACTTTTTGAATCTTCAGTGTCCATTCATTGTGATTGCGTGTAAAAGTGCATGAATTCTCCCTTTGTGTTGTACAGTAGAAAGTCACACAGGATTGGAAAGACATCAGGGAGAATTTAATTTCTAGGTGAACTATCCCTTTAAATCTGTCTAAAGAACAATATTTACCTCACCATTTCTGAGCCAGACTTGTGTGTGTGTGTGTGTGTGTGTGTGTATGTCAGTGCTGGCTGATGTTGGCAGTGCTCTGTGAACAGACTGCATTAACATGAAGAGATTAGGTGTCCTCCACTGGTACACAGGGAAATATGAATGCAACGAGAGAGAAGGATTTGGTTTTTGTTCAGTTAATCTGCCAGAGCAGCACAATACGATTGGGTGTGTGTGTGTGTGTGTGTGTGTGTGTGTGTGTGTGTGTGTGTGTGTGTGTGTGTGTTTGTGTTCTAGTAGGTCATTTATAGAACATCGGCTGTGTGCTCAGCTCTGGTTTTAACACTACCTAGCCATCCATCCATTAATTGATTGACAGGCATTTGGTGAAGTGATATGTTATTGTGATATAGGATCGCTTTAGCTGTGTGATGATGATAATCATAATAATTGTGGGAAGCGCTTGTTTAGATGAAGATAACTGTGTTTGACATGATTTGAGCTGGAGTGTGTGATTAGGACCCATGGTTTGGTTTTGCTCTTTCTAACTCTGGCTCCGTCCCTATTTTAGGGCTGTGGTTATGGGAGAACCTCCAGTAAAGAGTCTCAGCCCGGCTGAGAGACGCTGTTTGTGGGTGTATGCGCTTAAGGCTATGGCTGCTCGTAGATTACAGAGGGCACTTCGGTGCAGAACCACCCTGATGCACCCTGCTCTTTCCATCAGGGGCCTGCCGGCACAGGGATGAGGTCTGTCATTACCTGCAGGATATGAGCTGACCTTGAAACAGATGAGAGTCTTTTCTGGTGATGTGCATGTGTGCAGGTTGGGGTTGGAAATGTGTTCTAGTTTCAAAGTCATTTGATCATTTCTGGGGGGTCAGCTTTTTTGGGGGGGTGACGCCCCTAGTGGCTGATGCTGTTATTCATGCATTTCTGTTTTGGTGCAAATTGAGTATGCAGGGGGGAGGGGACCACATACACAAGTGTCCGATTTGTAATATAACTTTTGTGGATATTTAGTCATTTTGTGTAATAAACAATTTCACAGGATTTTAACAACTTAACAGTGAGGCACATTTTTAATTTAGTATTAAATGGATAGTTCATCTAAAAATTTAAATTCTGTCAACATTTATTCAACCTCAAGCATACAAAACCTGTATGAATTTCTTTCTTCTGCTGAACAAAAACGAAGATATTTTGAAGAATGTCGATATCCGAACAGAAACAGTTGATGCATTTTTCATACTATGGAAGTCAACAGGGTCCATCAACTGTTTGGTATTAAGTTTGAGCTGAAATTTAAGAAACTAATTATAAATATGTATAAAGATATACATCAAATTAAAATGGACGTTTTTATGCTTGGTCTTATTGTAAATGATTAATTACTTTGTTATCTAATAATGATAACATATTATTAAAAATAATAACAACAGCATATTTACAATAGAATCATGTTATTCTAATAATAATAACATACATTTTCTCATAATATACATTGCACATCACCACATTTTTTAATGATTCTCAAACGACTCATCGGATGAATCAGTCTCTCTAAATCTCTCCTTTCTGCGAGCCTGCTCTGATTGGTCAGACGGCCCAGTCTGTTGTGATTGGTCTACCGCTTACAGCGCATGTCGGAAGTTTAATGGCCATTACCATAACTGAACTTCAGCTCCGGAGTAGGCCTGCACGATAAATCGAAATAAAATCGCGATCTCGATTCACCCTGTTCACAATTTTTTTAAATGACTTCAAAAAAAAAAAAAATCGGCTTCACCTCAGCCAATAACAAAACGCGCTTTAAGTCACGCTTTCACCCGCTGTAGTTCGGAAATAAACAAAATGGATATTGATGAACACCCAGGTCAGCCAATCGAACTTGTTCCGAGAAAAGTTACTGTTGCTATGCCCAACAACGTTCTCACACCACACACATGCTCTCACTTAGAGAAAATACATCGCAGAGCAAAGAGGACACTGACAACACAGCGATAAAAAGGACAGAGCAAGTAAATTTTGATGTGAAACAAATTCTCACTTTCAAATTGTGTCTTTTTAAAAGAAATTTAAACAATAAATACCGTTTAATGTGTTGTGATCACTGTAGCGCCTCAGTTCAAGCTGCCCGTGAACCGATCATCTTTTCCTTCAAGTTTATTGATAAGCATCAAATAAACATAAATGAATACTAAAATAAAATGTTGAAAGACATCAGTACACACCATTTTTCAAGTTCAAGTCCACCAACGTTAATCTACTACTAACTCTCCTGACTGCTTTGGCAGATTCGGTGATGTGACTGGTCAGCTCGCCTGTCAATCAAACTTGTGGCGAAGGGTGAATTGATGCTCCTTTTCTTTTTAGAGCCATGTTCAGGCCATATTCAGCGCAGTGCGTTAAACTTCTATTTTTGTAACTTACTTGAATGACCAGTTGAATGTTAATTGTACAAAAGGCAAGCAGTTAAAGATAATTTCTTCTTTATTCATTAAAGTCTCTATGTTTACAGGCTAGTGGTGATGTGCAATGTTCTATGTGCCAAAACAAATATTTTTTGTACTGCCAATTTGTTTTGTCATGGATAAAAAATCATTGCAGAGAATCGTGATATCAATTCTAAGCTTAAAAAAATTGTGATTCATATTTTTCCCAGAATCGTGCAGGCCTACTCCGGAGGCTTCCTCAGTCCTCAGTGATTGTACACACTGTAAAGACAGTAACGATGGCATTGATTTTACCGTATTAATTCAAGTCCAACAATGAAACATTGGAAGAACTAGTTAATCATCCCAAACCTCCATCGCAAGGATGACTAGAGCAGAATGTTTCTAAGTGATACACTGTGACTCATTTTGAGGTACATTATGAGATGTTGCAGCTGTAATTCCTCACCATCAGCATTAGCAAGTGTATGTCCATCAACAAACCCATGAGTATATTTCTAATTTATTGCGGTGCACATGCGGGAACTGTTTCAATAACAGCTCATGCGTTAGCTGAGCACTAACATGAATAATTGATGTAACATTAAAGTTCGAAAACAAATCTTGCTCCACCATTTATCATTACTCAGAGTAGTAAGAAAGACAGACAATCTGCATTAATAGACAGTAGACACAGTTTTAGGTTATAGTGGCCCACAGCTGATTAGCAGACATATTACACAATAAAACACAAAACTACATATTTTGAACACCCGGTAGAAAATATATACATCAATAATTATTCAAACTTAGAGGTTGTGATTCTAAAGGAGCAAGCTGACCCATCTTTCAAGAACAAGCGGTATGCAAATCCTGCATTGAACTCAAGATTTGAGAAGCAGACGTCATTAAAATCCTGCATTGAAAGGGCTGGTCAAGTTGTTCATGGCGACAACGATAACATACGCAGACATTATGCAAATGTCTTTTCTAGTAATGTAGAACCGTAACGCAGTGGGATTCGAATACAGGCGACTCGTTCGGGCGGTTCAGAGTCGATTCTTTCTTTTGGGAGACAATAACTTCATTTATCAACACTTTTGACTTTACAACTTTGCAGAACTGTTACATTCACAAACAGCTTTATTACACATTGAATGAAAGTGAATATTCCCTACATAGGGGCACTTTAATTCCAGATGGATAAAATTAAATCCAATCCTACTTTGACTATTCTCTTTTGTTTTATTAAATACATCAGATTACATAAGTAATTTAGTTAGGTTTGACAGTTTTTATACAAAGGGTGGCCTGTAAATACTTTTTAGACCACTGCATGTGTATGTCAAAGAGAAGTTTAAGGAAAGTGTGTGTGTCTGTGTGTAATTAAGCTCGATGGTCCCCTGCTATTATAAACTAGTCGCAGCTCTACACATCAGAGACGTATGGGTGTTAATGTTGGCTGCTGCGGTGCCAGGCAGCAGGAGAGGGTTTCATAGGTGCTTCTATGCTGTCACAGGACTTGTTATGATCAGCAGGAGAACCAAAAGAACATGTGCGCCGTCTCTGTCCTGCTAGGACAACCTCTCTCTATTTTTCTGCCACATGTGACCTACCGTTCACCTCTGTTTCCTTTGACTGAGAGGTGGCGTTTGGTTTTTAGGGCGGTTTCCCTGGCAACTCTGTTCTCGTATGCTTGAGTTCGCTCTGACAATGCCGCCCCCTTTCCACCCCTCCCGTCCTCTGCTGGAGCTCTGGGCTGTGCCTGTCTCGTTCTGTACATCTGCTCTGGCTGTGATGTAATAAGACATGAAGGATCAGGTGCTCTCACACTAGACACATCAACTCTGACTGTCTCAAACCACATGATGGACTCACTGAGACACTGAGGAACCACAAAGTAGTTATAGGCCCTGGCAGATTAGATTCAGGCAATTTTGAGATTATTGTCTTGGCCGATTAACAGCCTTGTGCCTGTTCCGAAATTTACCAGCAGTCTTGTCAATGGATATAGGATGTTTTTTTTTGTGTACATCCTATTCGCTGTATAAAATGTATCAAATATAGCAGAATTATTTTTGCTCCTCAGATTTCATTATTGGTATTCCATGTTTTATTTTATTTTTTATACATGACAATACTACTAATTTTTGTACCATGACAATACTACCATGTTTTTTGGATATGTAATATGGCAGAAGCATTGTAAACCACAGTACATTAATATTTATATGGCAAAATATGATACCATAATTACACTATGGTACTACCACAGACATTTGGTGCTACCATTTACCTGTATAGAAAGTATAATGGTGCATACTGGTGCTCTGATATCAGCCAATATTAAAATAATAATAAAAAATAAAATTAATTATTGGTCTTATTTTGGCTGGCATTGCGGAAGCCAAAAATGGGCTACAGGTTACAAAAGTGCAGTATTTTCTCAATATGTGTCTATTGTTTTGATTTATCACATTACTGGAAGCATATATCATTATATCAAAATATCTATTTTAACAGACCAAACAAAACAGATACGGAATTGTTATCAAACAGGTTTTCAGTCAGAAATGAAATGGCTATTGGTATCAGTCAGAAATCTGAATACCATGCCTGTGTTATAGCATCTCATTTTGTGGAAAAATATTGAAAGAATAGAGTAAGCAAAATGACTCATTTGCATCAGAGCTGAGGAACATTTGGATGACATGTTTGATTGTGGCTTGTTTTCCCTTACTATGCATGTTTGGATGATACTGTGTTGACTGTACACTATTTTCAATCTGTCTTCAAAATGCCTTTGACCACATTAAATCTACTGGCAAAAAAAAAACATAGACACATGTCAGTGGTTGTCAACCTGAGCAATATAGCGCAAATCAATCAACTCCACAACTCCAAATCCATATTTGTTCTTCGAGAGAGTATGGATTTGAACTTGTGATGCATTATGTTGTATTTATGTGTGTGTGTGGGGATGGGTTGTGGTGTTTGTTTGTACACATGTGTTTTATTTTCATTTGCTTACATGTGTGCTTTCAGAGGCAGGTCAGGGTTTATTGATTTGCAAGTTGTCTTTGTGTTCAGCCACAAGTCTAAAAGCAATTTGTATTTGTGTGGATCACTTAGGGTCATGCATAGAGATGGAAAAAGCCAACGAGACGGAGAGAGAGATGTGTGACGTGGGTGGGGGGAGGGTGGAGGAGGAGAACCAGGTTAAATGACCACAGAGAAAATATCATAGAGGAATTGTTCCTCCAGTAGACATAGTATGATACATGTAGTAGCAAGTGTGTGCTTGTGTGTGTAGAATAGTATTGATCCAGCATGATCTAGATTTGAGAGTATATTTAGAGCAAACACCCTGTAGAGAAGCGGGGTGATATGGGCCAGTGCCCAGGAGCATGATGGGTAATACTGAATCATCATCATAATCCTCTGCCGTCATTCCACAAACCGAAGGATCTGTGCACAGGAGCTTTAATTAATTCAAAGACAAACACAAGTACAATACGGTCCGCATGAGACCACTAGAACAAATGCTTTTTTCTAATTTGATCATTTATTAATTTTAACTGAATGTATTTAAATATATTTTTAATTAACAATTTGAGTGAAAGTAGAAATTATCAAATTTGTATTGTATTTATTTTAAATATAAATCTATTTTAAATATTGATATTAAGCATTTTAATTAATTTAGCAAATTAATTTGTATTAGTTTTTCAAAACCGGATGATCCATGCTATCCAGTATGATTGTAGAATGTTTAAGAGCAGCTGTCCTGTGGTTTTGACCTTTGGTATAAAGGACTTAACGTCACAAAATCTGCTTACATTTTGATTTGTGACCTAGACATAGTGTATAATCTTAAATATTTCTTGTTCGTTTTAGATGTAAACATAATATTTTTTTGTCAAAATTCTTTTATTTTGCTCATTTTAAGGCTTCAAAATAAATATACCATAGTTTCAATGTGGTCTCAGAGTGTTGAACCCCACTGTACAGTATATTCATACACAAATCACAAGAAATGAACAGTGAGAAAAATCTAGCACAGCCATATCTAATAGCACCTTGCCTCTCCTCTGCCATCCTACGCACTTCTTCACTCAAACACTCTGTCTGTCTTGCCCCTGGATGCCACTCAATCTCACAAACACCCACACAGTAAAAGCACTCATCACCTTGTGTAACCAGGTGTCAGGGAGTCTGGTGAGTAATGGTCGCTCCCCGCTGAATGGAAGTCGTAGCACAATCAGACTTGAGTTAGCTACTGCTCTTTAGACGACATTATAATCGCAGTGATCATCTCTATAATGCCAGTAATTCAGTTCATTAAACCATTTCCCTGCATTAAACTTAAAAATTATATGCTATTTTATTGTATTTTAAGCATTGTGTATTTATTAGTAATATTATTGTGGTTTCATTAGTATTAAAAACACATTTATTATAAATGTATACTTTTAATATAAAAATAAAGGATTACAGTCAACCACCCAGAATACTATAGGGGCTTTCGCACCAGGTAGTTAGTTATAGGAACTGGTTTTCCCAAAAACTAAAAGTCTCCCTTGGGTCGTTTTCCTGGTTGCATTCGCACCGCCAGTAGGAATTCTAAAGTGACGTAAAGCACACTCGCTGTTGTGACTTTTATTTTGATGGCGCGGAGGACGTTTATTTTGACAGCGCTAAGAACGCAAGAGCCTGAGCACACAGTTCTTCCATTCTCCATCTTCAGTTTACAATCTCTTTAAGAAAGAAAGTAGACAGTATATGAAAAAGTATTAGTGCTTGCTGTGTGGTTGATGTCACTAGATGAGCAGAAGTACATAACCATGTTTCACTTGGTCCCCTCAAAGTTGCATTGGATTTTCTCCTTAGCGTAAAAGTTGAGAGGTCCATCTATCACTGTTTTCTATGTTTGTAGAGTGAGTTTTTTGGAGTAAATACACCGATCAGGTATAACATTATGACCAGGTGAAGTGAATAACACTGATTATCGCAGCTTTTGTTCCTGGTCTGCAGTGGTCAGTATCTATCAAAAGTGGTCCAAGAAAGGAACAGTGGTGAACCAGCGACAGGGTTATGGGCGGCCAAGGCTCATTGATGCGCGGAGAGCGACGACTGGCCCGTGTGGTCCAATCAAACAGACAAGCTACTATAGCTCAAATCGCTTAAGAAGTTAATGCTGGTTTTGATAGAAAGGTGTCAGAATACACAGTGTAACACTCAAAATACCTTAGTTACCTAAGACGCAGACTTTTTCACAGTCACTCACCCCTCAATCTTTTTCTTTAATAGTTAAAATGTATTAAAACTATGAATAGGGCTGTTTGTTGTTGTTAGATTGATAAGGATTACACATGCATTGATTAATGATGGATTATTGAGGATCTGACGGTCATAATCCCTCCACAAAGGTGTCACATTGATTAGCATCTGAAACGAGATTTATCTACCATGCAGCGGGAATGCCATTTGATCTGTTGATGGATTAAATTATATCACAAACATTATTCCACTGCAATTAGCCCATATTTGAGTGTACGAATACTCAAGAGAGGCAATGCTTCAGCTGGAATTTCCTCGTCTCATTTAAATTGTGCAATGTCTATGGCTTAAATGAGTGTGATGCTCAGCTTCATTAACACCTTGCATATAGCAAGTGTTGTCATCATGGGATTTGAAGACACTTGTCTGACGATTGCTGTCCCTTTCAATCCTATGCAGTTTTTAAATTATAGTAAGTGCCATTTGCTAACTATACGCTGATTACAGTTTAGCATCTACTACGATAGTAAACATATATTTCCAAAACTGTATTCACATTCACATGCTTTTACAGTGTTTATTGCCTGGATATTATTTGACTATACATAAACCTGCTCTTATTAAGATGTTTATTATGTTTGCATACACAAATTGTGGTTAAAATATAACTTGATGGGTTCCTTATGAGACATTCATACACTGTAGGCTATATGTTTTTACAGTGAATAATATGTTTAAAATTATTGTTCATATTTTACTTGTACAAAAATCTTAATAGAAATGATTACATTTATTTAGAAAAATCTATGTTTAATTTGCTTTGCAAACTTTCACTTGGCAGCTTTATATTCTATAATTAACTAGGATTATTTTTATAGGACAATCTTAGTTTGATGTGGCAGCTTCTCCTTGTAAAGTACTATTTTATTTTATCATTATTATAATTTTTTTTTTGCTTGCTTGAAGACATTGCCTTTAGTTGGTTTAGACCACTAAGGTACAGATGAAGTACAGATAAATGTAGATTAAATAATATTTTTGTGTTTGTGTGTGGGTGTGTGTCATACTAAAGGGGCATTGACCAGACTGATAGACAACAGCAATACTGTTCATGAGTGAGTGCAGCGTCGCCATGGCAACAAACTCCCTTGAGTGTGCTCAGTGCAGTGTCAGTCGCTCGCTCTGGTGCACACACACACACACACACACACATGCACACATTAGTCAAGAATAAGCAATGGCCAAGTTCCACAGGAAATTAAAAGATGAGATAAATGAACCTGACATAAATGTGATAGGAGCACCTCAGGGCTTGTGTGTATGTCGCAATATGTTTCATTAAGCTCTCCTTGTTGATTGTAGGAAAGTATGAAGTAAATCTGTATGGATCATGTTTCAGGCCTTTACAGTTAATGCTGTCTCTTTCTTCCTTTATGGCTATCTTTCCCTCTTCCTGTGGTCCATTAATAATGAACAAATAGGAAAGTGGCACAGAGCTGCTGATGAGTTTGCATTGATCTCTAAAGTTACCAGATACAAAATCAGCACCTCATACACACACACACACAAAACATAGAGACCTGTCCACACACATGCACACAAAAACAATTTAATCTATGTTTTGAGTTCACATGAAGGCCAAGACTTAAACATGATGCACATTTGCATAGCAGTTTTCAAATGCTTTAAAGAAAAACACATTATTACATAGATCATGTCTATTTTTATTTCATTTTAATATACTTTTTTATTATTTGTGTACATAAAACATACTCTTAAAGAGACAGTAACCATATCACACATATGGTACAGCTTGATGTGGTTTGATGCTTTTCCACTGCATGGTAAGCCATGGTACGGTTCAGCGGCACTTTTAGGGTGCTTTCACACTAGCACTTTTTGTGCGCACCCGGGTTCGATTGACGTCAGAGTTCGGTTCGTTTGGATGATGTGAACGCTGTCTTCCGAATTCGGGTGTGCATCTGCGAACCGTACTCGAGTCCGCTTAAAAAGGGTGGTCTGGGGTTCGGTTCATGTGAACTCCGGTACGGTTCACTGCTGATGTGAACGCACTAACACATGGAAGTGTACCGCTTTTAATGACGTATGATTTGATAAAAATGTGTTTTGTGTGTGTTTCATTTTCCTGACGAGCGTGACTGACATACTGCAAGCAGAGAGCTGTAGATCTAATTTCTGCTTGTCTTCAGTGTTCTTTAGACTAGAGCATTTGCAGTACATTCATTGCAGATAGAACAAAACCAACGGTTCAAAACCAAAAAAATGAGGTGAGCAACGCTTTTCATTTTGCCACCTTCTTGCTCGCTGTCGTTACCAAGCAACGGGGTAAACAGCTGCTGCTTTGATGATGCAAATGCACCCCGGTTTGGACCCAAATAATACCAGTGGGTGCAGGGGGAGGGGGAAACAATCGAACTCGGGTTCGGTCCATGCCAGTGGTTGCCAACCCGTCGATCGCGATTGACTGGTCGATCTTTATCACTGTCCCAGTAGCTCCCGATAAACAACATGTGACAAGTAGAATTAGGTACTGCTCCTTTAAGGCAGAACGCACACACTTTCACTCGCTGATTAGTGTGCAGTCCGTGGATGCGTGAGCTGTATGAACATCGCATGTATGCGTGTAATATTTCTGTTGCTCTATGCACTGTTTATTTTCTGTTCAGTAACGCCGTTTGTAGTGGAGTGTTTTACAAACTGTCCCATGTGTGCGTGGGATCGACGACGCTGATAATAACTCCCTGTGAAATATCAGATATGTGAGTTTTGCTTACACTTGGCTACAACCATTCAGGCCAGCTATCCGGCCTCTATGTGTAAAGCGTTACAAACACTTTATCAAGGCTCGAAATCGCTCCATATACTTCCAAAAATGTATTTTCTGCAACCTCAAAATTTGCACAGCACAAATTGGCCGATGTTATTTAGTTATGACAGCGCTAGTGCAGCATGCATCGCTGCAGGCGAACATCTGAGTATCTCTTCAGAAAACTGACGCAAATGAAAGTAAAAGTTGCAGATGCTCAATACACAATCATCATCGTTAAAGCCAGTGCTTATGCCACTCTCTCCTATTGCAGTCCTTGATTTTGAAATGAGCAGTTGATCAATAAAATGCAGCTCATATTTGTTGATTTCGGTTATGTGAATTAGCTTGGGAATTGAAGATCGGATTTATATCCGTTTTACCGAGACACGTGACTATGTGTAAATGGAATCATGATAATGATAAATCATATAGATATCTGATCTGTAAGAACACATGCAGTGGTTGCCTCGCATTTCAAATAGCAATTTTTTTTAAGGCAAGTTTGGCCAGTTATAGAGCAAATAAAATACAATAATTTGCTTAAACAAAGAAAAGAAAAAAAAATCGACAGATGGTGTCGAAAAAACTCTGAATCGGCCATGAAAAATCTATAGGTAGGCCTTGCCTTTCATCAAGGCTGAGGTCAGGGATCTTTGGCTTGAAAAGGTTGGTGACCACTGGTCCATGCAATCGAACCAAGTGTGAAAGCACCCTTAGTTTTAGTTTAATATACACTCACCTAAAGGATTATTAGGAACACCTGTTCAATTTTTTATTAATGCAAATATCTAATCAACCAATCCCATGGCAGTTTCTTCAATGCATTTAGGGGTGTGGTCCTGGTCAAGACAATCTCATGAACTCCAAACTGAATGTCAGAATGGGAAAGAAAGGTGATTTAAGCAATTTTGAGCGTGGCATGGTTGTTGGTGCCAGACGGGCCAGTCTGAGTATTTCACAATCTGCTTAGTTACTGGGATTTTCACGCACAACCATTTCTAGGGTTAACAAAGAATGCTGTGAAAAGGGAAAAACATCCAGTATGCGGCAGTCCTGTGGGTGAAAATGCCTTGTTGATGCTAGAGGTCAGAGGAGAATGGGCCGACTCATTCAAGCTGATAGAAGAGCAACTTTGACTGAAATAACCACTCGTTACAACCGAGGTATGCAGCAAAGCATTTGTGAAGCCACAACACGCACAACCTTGAGGCGGATGGGCTACAACAGCAGAAGACCCCACCGGGTACCACTCATCTCCACTACAAATAGGAAAAAGAGGCTACAATTTGCACAAGCTTGCCAAAATTTGACAGTTGAAGACTGGAAAAATTAGTCTCGATTTCTGTTCTGACATTCAGATGGTAGAGTCAGAAATTGAGCGTAAACAGAATGAGAATATGGATCCCTCATGCCTTGTTACCACTGTGCAGGCTGGTGGTGGTGGTGTAATGGTGTGGGGGATGTTTTCTTGGCACACTTTAGGCCCCTTAGTGCCAATAGGGCATTGTTTAAATGCCACGGCCTACCTGAGCATTGTTTCTGACCATGTCCATCCCTTTATGACCACCATGTACCATCCTCTGATGGCTAATTCAAGCAGGATAATGCACCATGTCACAAAGCTTGAATCATTTCAAATAGGTTTCTTGAACATGACAATGAGTTCACTGTACTAAAATGGCCCCCACAGTCACCAGATCTCAACCCAATAGAGCATCTTTGGGATGTGGTGGAACGGGAGCTTCGTACCCTGGATGTGCATCCCACAAATCTCCATCAACTGCAAGATGCTATCCTATCAATATGGGCCAACATTTCTAAAGAATACTTTCAGCACCTTGTTAAATCAATGCCACGTAGAATTAAGGCAGTTCTGAAGGCGAAAGGGGGTCAAACACAGTATTAGTATGGTGTTCCTAATAATCCTTTAGATGAGTGTAGTATTTTTAATGTTATTGACAGCTTTTGTTAGATTCACCTGCAGAAAATAAATGTAATACTTAATAACCTAAAACCTCTGCTTGTCATGCACAAAACAAATTCGTTCGCTGGTAAACAGTCACAGTCATTGACGTGACATTTCTTAGTGTCTCTTTCTTTCCTCAAGGGGAAAGTTGTGATCAGTATTGATTAGAAGGTGAAGGATTCGTGTTTAAATGGATCTATAGCTGAGGCTTTCTAAACAACGTGTTAGGTAACAGACTTTCTGTTGGTGTTTGCATTCATTTAGTTTATTGCCTTGATTATCAGGCTTCTGGTCTGTTCTTGAGCAATATTGACTCTTGAAGGCAAGTTATTGAAGGCACACAAGACATTTAAGTGCATACATATAAATGTAAACGGAGCAGTGGCCAGATTGACGAAAAACACAGTAGTCTCCTGAAGACAATGAGAATAGTTTCAACACTACACAAAAAGAAAAGTGTGATATCTCCCAGAAAGAAAAGTGAGATCTCTGTAATATATTGATTGTTTCTCCTATAGCATCAGTTAATAAATAGATTTTTGCACATTGCTGTTATTAATAAAAGTTTTGGAAAGAGGGGGCATGTCTAACATTCCCAGAGTGGCTAATGTCACTTACTGCACCTTTAAATGAAGCATCAAATGCATCTAATGTCTTCTGAGCTATTAAAGAGCAATCTTTGACCAATAAAATGTTCCTCTAGGCTGGCTCAGATCTAACTGGTAACTGATAGGTTTACATCTCTTTATCTGTCAGTTTCAGTGCAGATTTGTGTGTTTATTTGTGGTTAAGTACGTGTGTACCTTCTACAGAACCATATGGCAATGCTGTTTAGGGGCAGGACCTTCTCTGGGAATCTGTGAAGAGTTGAGGACATTGTTTTTGCACCAGATTCCCTTTGTAAGCTTTGCGTGTGTGTGACCTGAAAGCTGCTCACCAGTAGGCAAGCTTAACCCGAAGACACGGTCGCTTAACCCCCTCACATGTGTGTGTGTGTGTTTGTGCGGTAATGCGCATGTTTACAGCATGCACAGCTGCAAAGTACCACACGTTCATTTGCTACACTCTTCCTTTTCCTGTTCTTGAGCACCGACGGCCCTGCCTGTCACTCTCCGAGTCAGACGGCTCAAATTCTCCATCAGCTCGCTGCGGGCTGTCAAAATCAGCCCTCTCAGAAAAAAATGATGAGCTTTTTCGTCACGTCTAGGCTACTATGCAACCGGCACAGCGGTGCAGTGCAGATTAGGCGGCAATGATGGATAAAACCCTAGAAATCATTATTCCACAGATTAGGTGTGTGTGCAGATGAGGTGAGTGTGGATGCAAAGGGATTATTTGTACGTGATGCTCTGTGTTATGGGAAACTGCTGTATGTTTATGGGGTAAAATTCATGTGGGACATTGACTTTTATCTGTGCTTTAGCTTTAGTAGTATTTTTTAGAGAACTTTGTGTGAGAATGGTGAAACAGTGTTCACAACCCATGCTATTTCCATAATGTGGCATGGAAATTGATTAGTTACATGACTTTAACAATATGACTGGGCGTCAGAGACATGTCTTTCCGTATTCATTATTTTGTCTCTTGACATCAGTGGCTGTCAACGTGATTATAAAACCACACCAGTAACATACATTTCCTGGTCATGTCAAAGATTGACCTACTAACTTTGACGGTAAATCTTTTGATCATTTAGGTCAGGATTTCGACTAGGAGGTGACCAGCATCTCAACATAAAAATGCAGCTAAGTTTTTAAAGCACAATGGCTGCTTTTTAAACAAAGCTTAATTTATGCATCTTGTATTAGTTTATGCCATCATCTTGTATATTTTAGAATTAATAAAATAGTTCATTATAATAATTAAGGTAGAGCAGGGGGTTCTCACGTCTGGTTAGGTTTTGTGTCATGTTCTCAGTTCATGTTTCCATGTCTTTTATTTTGGAATTGGTTCATGTCATGTGTTTCCCTGTCCCACTCATGTGTTTCATGCCATGCGATCTCTGTTTCATGTGTCATGTTTTCATTGGTTAATTGTCTTATCAGTTCTGTTCTCTTATTGGCTCATGCTCATTTTCTTGTGTTCACACCATGTTGTAATTACCATAATTACGAGATGACAATATGTGAGAGATGACAATATGTGACGGAGCTGTTCACGCCCTCAGACTCCGAATTATGCATTTCTACGGCAACACAATAAATGGACAAATGAATCTGCAGCGGCCATGTGGTACAAGACAGAGCTTACAAGTTGTAATTACAAGTTCTACGAGGACGTGTATGTAAATTTCGAAATCTCATTATTACAGTAATTGCAGCATGGTGTGAAAGCACCTTTATTATCTTGTTTAGCAGTTCTGTTTTGTAATTGGTTGTTTTTGTCATGTGACTACCCACTGTCTTGAATTTAATCAATGTTACCTTGTCACGTACTGAAGTATGCTGTTCCATGTTCCACATGCCAGGTTCATTGTCTAGTCAAGCTCATGGTTAATTATGTATTTCATTTAGTTCATGGTTTATGGTTTTTGATATCATCACCACTGTAAATAAACTGCTTGGGTTCTCTACACCTGTTTTTCTCAAAGTGGGTCGCTGAGTGTGCAGTCAAGGAAAACATCAAAAACAAAAAATGTCATTCTAAATGTTTTTCTGATGCGAGACTTTTATTTTGAAAGACATGTGAAAGCTGTTGACTCTTCTGTTTAGGTAAAGAGTGCCTGAGTGCCTGATTCAGTAAATGCGGTCAGATGAAATGTTGTCCGGGTACATAGTGTAATTATTCTACCATTATTTTTGTAGCTTCTAAAAAGTCTCTCACATCAAGAGCAGTTTCCATTATTAGCAGTTAATGTTAGTATTGTGTATTCATCATGGTAACTTGTTTCTGTACCCCCAAAATGCCACTTTATTATAACTTTGTGTTATTGTGTATATTTTTAAATGAATGTGCAGTGGCTCATACCAACTTTATGGTATTAACAAAAACTAGTTTGGGACTGCTATAGCCTTAATATATAGGCCTATATTTTATATTCTATATATTTTATATTTTATAGGCCTATAACTTATATTCATACAATATATGTGTAAAGTAATGTGGGACTGTACTTGTGTGTGTAAACTATTTTTGTGAAATAAATAAGCTTGTTTAAAAAAATATATATATATATATATATATATATATATATATATATATATATATATATATATATATATATATATATATATATATATTTGATGAGCAACAGCCATAACATTTTTCCAAACCCAATTCGAGAAACTTTTAGCAGCAAAACCAAAACATTCTTACACAGCAGACTACATTTGGTGACCTGACACTCTGCATTCTATGAAAAGCTATTATTATTTATTCTTCATCATGATTTCCAGAACGTTAGAAATTTTACTGGCATCCAATTTGTTGATTGCACATTATCCTCTACTTTCATCTGATTGCCTGTGTATTCTGTTCTCTCCCTTTGGTTGTCTGCAGGCTCTGCACTGACGAGGCCTCCCCTTTCCGTGCCTGGAATATTCTGTATCCCAGGAGGGGTTTTTTGTCATCACTATGAAAATTCTTCAGGAGACTCTAGCATTGTAGACCCCCACCAAGGAGGGAAGAGGCTGGGCACGGAGCCCCATATATCCCATATTCAAAGTCGGACATAGCGAAGGACCCAAGAACCATGTAGTGTACCTCATCCAACCACAGGGGGGCGGGTTAACTTTGTAGTTCTTTTTGTACTGTTTTTTTTTTTTTTTTTGGGGGGAGTTGGTCTACAAGGTGAGCCAGAAATGGTCTTGCACATCTCTCCCTACCCCAGTGCCTTCCTCAGCTTTCTGAGCCGTCTGTCTTGGGCCTTTGTTTTCCCTTGCTACTGGCTGTTAGACCGGTTGTTGGCCTCCTGTGTAGCAACATCACTGGAGAAGCGTAGACGCTCCCAGGATCCCTGCTCTTTTCTGGCACTCGGGGGTCCTGATCTCTACACCGCTCTACCTGGTCCTGTTACTGGCATCCATACCCTTCGCCTTCATTGGTTTCCTCTTGTGGGCCCCACTACAGACCATCAGGAAACCCTACATCTACTCTCACCAGAAACCAGACAAGCATGGTGCCGAGCAGGGAGCATCGGCTGGGGCGGCACTTGCTGAGTGGCGTCCACAAGGTCGCAGCTTTTGCTTTGGCAGTGCCAATGTTTGCCTGCTGCCAGACTCGCTTGCACGTTTCAACAACCTTGCGGACACTCAACGCCGAGCTCGGGAAGTGGGCAAGCGGATTCGTAATGGTGCCAGCAGACCCCAGATCAAGATATATATTGATTCGCCCACCAATACTTCAATTAGTGCAGCATCCTTCTGCAGCTTGGCCACTCAGGGCTTCCGCCGCACTTCTTCTTTAGATCATCGACCTGAACCTGTAGTCACCACTGAAACTGAGACTGAGGCCTTAACTGAGTGTCCCGCTCACCCTTCAGGAGGTACAAGCTCGGATTGTCCCCTCCACAGCACTGAAGCTCAGAATTCCCAAGAGTGTCCTCTCCACTCCAATGCAGAAGAGCATGCTCCTGATTGTGCTGTTCACCAGTTTGCAGACCCACAGTCCTCTGGTGAGTGTCCAGTCCATAGCAACCTCATCCAGAACTCAGAAGACTGTCCTCTCCATCCAGCTGGAGTGCAAATCAGCATCACCTCTCCTGATTCTGAGCCAACTGAGGATGAAAAAGGAAACCATCAGACTGGGGACGGGGACACGGGTAGCCTAGAAAGCCGCACAGCCTCTCGGGAATCCCTGGTTCGCTTCCACGCAGCTGATGGAGGCATATCCCCCAACAACACCCTTTCACAACACCGCACCTCAGTCTTCAAAAGACCGATTGGGCGCAAGCGCCGTCATGGTGATGACGGCTTTGACCATGAGATCTCTGCCTTTTTCCCAGCCAACCTGGACTTCCTTTGTCTGCAGGAAGTCTTCGACAGGCGGGCTGCAGACAGGCTCAGGAGGCAGCTGCACCGCTATTTTCCCTTTGTGCTGAGCGATGTAGGACGCTATGGTTGGAAAGGATGTTGCTCACGGTTTAAGTTCTTGAACAGCGGGCTTCTGTTGGCCAGTCGCTACCCTATTTTGGATGCCCATTATGAATGCTTCCCCAATGGGCGCAGCGAGGATGCTCTGGCTGCTAAAGGAGTTCTTTTTGCCAAGGTGAGCTTCTTATACTTCTTTGTATGGCTTTATTGAGACTTAGCATGTCAAATTGTAAGCCATTTGCCTTGATTGAAATCTTTGCATTTGTTATGTCCAGGATACTGTTTTCCTTCTTTTTAACTTCCGTTGGTTTATGCTACACCCCACCTTAAATTACATGTGAACCAGAGCAGCTTTCAACTTGATTAACTGCACCCCGAGACCTCTAAAAGTTGTAATTTATATTCAACCAATTTATTCTGATTGTCAATAATTATACCTGCTGTAAAACATTTGATGCATGTGATTGACATTGAAATGAGATATTAGGGCTTGTTCTTCCAGTTCTTGAACGTTTTATACCACGTGTCTGGAGTTGAAGTTGGACTCGTGGTCTGAGTGTACACAAACAACCTGAATAATTTACAACTAGCCCTTTGTAGCCCAGAGGGCTCGTTTGAAACACTCATCTGTCATGCTTTCAGTAACTCAGGCTTCCTCTCTTTGTTGAACCATGGTTGGACGTACAGCCCTGTTGCATTATATATGTCTTAATGGGACTGTGCACTTATGCTGAGTAGATATTACAATTCAAGAAGTCATTTCTCTCTGAAACAATATTGTATGCTTGTTTTAGTCTTTATATTGTAAAGACAGGGTCATTAGTCCTGCAGCTGTTGTTGATAGAGTTCCACATAAAGTTTATATAAGAAGCTGTGAATATATGCACTAGCAACTGATGGATTATGAAGGTGGTATATAATTGCAATGATGAAAGTCCAGACCAGTGGTCCTATAGATATTTATGTACTCTAAATGCACATAATTAGGTAACATACTTAGGTAAGGTATATATGAGAAAAAGAGAAAGTTGTTGTGCTTGCACTGTTGTTAGAACTTTTACTGCTTTGGATTTTTGTGTATGACATTTGCATGTTGTGTTTTTGCATGATTAGCATATGTGAACTTGTGTCTGTAATTGTGCATGATATTAGCTTTTGTTTTTGTTTGTGTAACTCTCATTTAGGGTGATAATGAGCACAGGCTTTTATGGTTGAAATATCATTACTCTCTCAGCACTGTATCCATTTCTGGCCACATTCCAGACCTGTTCTTTTTTTCTGTCCAAAGGGGCAAGAGGCCAGCCGTCATTATATATCAGACAGAGCTGCTAAATACTAACTCTGAATGTGTGTGTGTGTGTGTGTGTGTGTGTGTGTGTGTGGACTGGTAATCCCTACGGTATGGGGACAAAATGTCCCCACAAAGATGGCAATATCCAAATTTTTGTCCTTGTGGGGACATTTTTTTGGTCCCCATGAGGAAAACATCTTATAAATCACACTAAGTGATGTTTTTGAAAAGTAAAAATGCAGCATGTCTCCTGTGATGGGTAGGTTTAGGGGCAGGGGCAGTGTAGGGGGATAGAAAATACGGTTTGTACAGTATAAAATGCATTACGCCTATGGAATGTCCCCACAAAACATGGAAACACAACATGTGTGTGTGTGTGTGTGTGTGTGTGTGATGTGTGTGTGTGTGTGTGTGTGTGTGTGTGTGAGAGAGAGAGAGAGAGAGCACCCAGTTAAATATTGAGTACTGTACACAGAGAAACAGAAGGACAATGCCTTTGCCCTGTAAATGTACTCACTGAAGAGATTATTACTTGAAATGACGTTCAATCTTTCACAGGTGTACGTTTAACCAAAGGCTTCTAGAAGTTATTGATGCACTTTGGATACTCCTCCAAGGTCTGCGAACTGAAGATTTCACAAAAACAGCAGAACTACTGTACACGGTGAAAACTGTAGTTTGTAATGTTGCTACTTTTAGGTCATTACTCCTCAACACTGCTTTTCACCCTTGGGCACAATGAGTAATAAAATGTCAGCTTTTGATAAATAAAGACAGACGAACCTCCGTCAAACAATTTGGCGAGGGGGGAGGGGTGTAAATTGAACGGGGGGAGAGAAGAGGGAGGGATGTGTGTGGAGTGGAGTTATTAATTAAAAATGCTTCCCATAGGAATGAGCAGCCCTTTAATTAGGGCCTTTCAGCATGTATGTTCAGCCCTCTTATTATTATTCAAGAGCTCTCCACACTCTTAACGTCAAGGGAAGAAGGCTCATTTAGGGTTTGCATGATCGTTAGCAAATTGGTGACGTGTGTGCCCATACATTTCATGCCAGTAAGATTTTTTATTCAGTAAGGATGCATTAAATGGATCTAAAGTGACAGTAGCTGGGTTTCCATCCAAACATGTAGCGAATCTTTTCAAAGTTCGCTAAAAAGGAAAAAAACAAACAAATGCGAATTAGGTGCGTTTCCATCAAGTTATTCGTTTTCCTCCCATAGAAAACCAAGAAAACGCTTATAATGAGGCTTATGCTGGGCATACACCAAAAGATAATCGGGCTTATTTTGGGCCGATTTCCCCCCTTCTGACAATCTTAGCTCTGTCCCGATTATCTTGATGGTTCTAAAAATTATCTTATCAGATTTTCCTGTGGTGTGAAGTGTGTTAAGAGTGTCCGAACCTGCTCGGAAGAACGTTGGAGCCGTCCCGATCGCGATCAGAAATCCTGATGTGTGGGGGGAACCCCGAGGACAAACGCGTGATACTCACGTGAAACGCAATAATATCCAATCAGAAAGCACACTCAGGAAATACAGAAGTGCGGTCGGCGCAGCATAAAGTGTAACATGTACAGACCATGTTCCCGCTGTCTCCATATATGCCGTCATATATATGTAGTAGGCCTGTGTGTGTGTGTGTGTGTGTGAGTGTGTGTGTATAAAGTTTGGATAATATTTTGTGTTTTTGCAAGAAGTCTCTTATGCATATAGAGCCTGCATTTATCAAAAATACAGAACAAAACAATAGCCTAATATTGTTAAATATTACATTCAGTTCTTTTTAACTTTTTATTAATGAAAGAAACTTTAAAAATCTATTAAATAAATAAATAAAGAATCTTTTGAAGTCAAGCAATGAAATGTACAATAACATTGCATAGTTTTCACTGTTGATAGATTAATTATTATAACTTATTAAAACTAAAGTTATTCATGCAAGAGCTAGTAATTTTCTTTTCCTTTTGTTGTTTGATTCACATTAATGGCAGGTTTATGAGATGCTGCACTTTAAGACCAAATGCAGCTCTAATCATTCATGATTTCTCCAAACTATTTACGCACATTTAACATATAAACTGTGTTTAAGTGAATACTCTCCAAGCCCGTCATTTTGACATATAGGCTATTTGTTGTGTAGCCTATTTTATGGTTTAATCGCGCACACGAAGCATATGTGCACACGCGCGCACACACACACACACCTTGGAAACAGCGTCTATTGCGCGGATTATAGTTCTTTTAATTTGATCAAACATGTCCTGCAATTTACCCGAAGTAGAGACTGCATTTGACAACAATCACACATGGAGTCTGACGTTCAGTTTATGTTTAGGGAGAAATGAAAGCGCGCGCTGAGGAGGGAAGGAATTTGCGCTAGACACGCGGATATAGTTTATAATCGTTTTACCTCATATCTTCTTTGTATCATCATTGGAAGCGAAAATAAAATAAGATTATTATCACAGCCCTAAAGTGTGAGCAGACTAAATTTGTTTATTCCAAGATGACTTTGGCTGTTGTGCTTTTACAATGTCGTAATATTACTAATCATGTGAAGATTTTGTAGCGGTGCCGGTCAATTTAATGGCCCAATGGAATATAATGAAAACCAGGACATTTTCATTACTTTATAAAAACCAGTCTCGTGAGATTTTGCGTGATTTCCTGTGTTTACAGTCGGGACTCTGGTTGAAAATCTGTTCGTGTGTGGTGTGCTGTCTTTGTCACATCATGGCACACCACACACTATAGGAGCAAAACGGTTAAATCTAGGATTATTTGTCCTCATGTTTGTGGTCTATCACATTTTGAAAATCTTATAAGATGTAAAAAATCTTTTATGAACATTAATGAACCAACAGTTATAAAAAAGGACTAAATACGTTATATATTATTAATAAAACACAAGCAGGTTTAGTGATTTGCAAAAAAACTAATCTGTACTCACACTTAGAACTATTCCAACAAGCTCTCTCACCCTGAACACAAATGTGTGTTCTTTCGTCATATTCTGGGCTTATCTGCTTTTCTGCACTTAGTATGCTTTATTATTGTGTTTACTGAGTTTGGTCTTTTAATATCCCTTTCTTAGTACATTAAGCCAAGTTAAGAACTTTAGAATGTCAAAACATTCGTGATTAGTCATGTTGGTTTAATGTTCGCCATGTCAGAATTTATTCTGCAAATGCAGAAGTTTCCATCTCCCATTATTCACATTAACTCTTTTTCGCACAAGACAAAAACCACCTCAAGCTAGCGTACATTTTTTATGGAATCTGGCGTTTCTGATGCGATACTTTAAAATGCACATAAAAACAGGGTGATGGAAACATATTTTAAATTGTAATAACATTTCACGATATTGCTGTTTATACTGTAATTTTGATTAAATGAGTGCAGCCTTGGTGAGCATCTTAATAATAAATCTGTGAAATCTCATCCTGCTCTGTTTGGACAAATTTCAGGACTTTCATTGCTTATTTGAAACAAATAGTTCATGAATCAGCATTCAAAATGCAGAACTATCCAGTCCACGCTGAACATTTATTTATATATAGCCTAGAAGTCTTAAAGGTACAGTAGCAAAAACAGCTTAACTTTAAAGATCAAAGCTCATGTAACAACAACAGAACTAATCTGCATAAATAGTACTTAAACCCATTCTTAAACACATTGTCACGTTTAGTTCAATGGGACAGTTACGTATGAATTGATTTATGAGTGACATACTCATAATTTTGAGTCATGAATGAGGCCAAGAGAGGTAAAATGGTTGTATAATACTTAATTACTGTTTTTAGTGCAATAAAATGTGTCTGCTATTCTACAAAATGTTCAGGAGTAAAAATTAAAATGCCGAAGGATTGCAAAATTGTCCCCTTAAAACTTGGATATTAAACAGCAATCAGTGCCGCCTTTCAGCGGAAAAGGACAGTGACCCACTGCTCCTGCTGTGGTCAGCTCTATTTGCAATGCTTTGTTAGTGTAAAGTATAGCTGTCTTCAGCTTTAGTCATGTCTTTGCTGTGTGTGTTATCAGCTCAGCATTCAAGCTGCCAGTAGGAGTGGATTAGAAGAACAGGAGGAAGTTCATTAGACAGCCAGGCTCTGTGCATGTGTGTGTGTGTGTGTGTGTGTGTGTGTGTGTGTGTGTGTGTGTGTGTGTGTGTGTGTGTGTGTGTGTGTGTGTGTGTGTGTGTGTGTGTGTGTGTGCGCGCGTGTGCGTGTATATGTTTGTGTGTGTGTGTGTGTGTGTGTTGTTGGACTTACTTAGCCAGCTGACTGTTTCTCCTTTGGGCAAGTAATCTTTAACCTTATAAAAGATCCCACTAGTGGCAGACTCATTCCAATTAGCACACTGCTCATTAACACTTATTTGCATGTATGCACACACAATCAAAACACACAACCTTACACAGACTTTAGCTCAGATGAAACATTGTGCAAGGTGACACAATAACCTTGCACACACATAAGACACTAGCATTGTCACAATAGCAACATTTCAGTCTCCAACATCAAAACCAGTGAAATTTCACTTTTTTCAATATCAATTTTGATACCACAGAAAAGCAAATAAATACAATAAGAAATGTATCAAACACATTTCTTTATTTTAATTATACTGTTTATTTTATATGGTATTAATTATTGCATTCAATATATTCATGTAAATTATCTTTTTTTGTCAAAATGTTTAATTAATATTAACACAATAAACCACTGCAAGTCTGATCCTAATGTACAGATATGCTATTTTTGACATGCATGTATTTTTTGTCCTGCCTGTTTACATTCACCTAACTGACTGTTTACTTTAATACACCTTTATTCCACAAGATGTCTGATACACAATGATGAAGTGACGTTTCACTCATAGTTACCGCAGGCAGAAAACAAAAGAATAGGAAGTATCATCAGCAAAACTTGAAATGGCTCAGCGATTTACTGGAGAGCAAGTGCTGAACGCAATCAAATATTAGTGTCACTGTTACTTGATGGTGGAACTGGTGAAGAAGCTGTCAGTGATCAAAATATTGATATTGAAGAAGTTGAAAAGGATAGTTTTGAGAATATGGTTGAGATGGCAATTATGATCCAGATGCTGAATGTGCTGGAAATGAGCTCTGATGAGGACAGTGATGATGGTATAAAACATCTGCTCAAACTGAACCCTTCCAAGCTTCAAAACATCTGCTCAAACTGAACCCTTCCAAGCTCCAAAAGATAACAAATATGCTTTATTTTATTCTTCTGTAATCGTCATTCTAATATCAGGAGGGTTTTATATTATTGCGGCAGGTAGAGATAAATCTGCGTTAGATATAGATCCGGGTTGCTAAAGACCCGATTATGTAATAATGATTGGCAAAACATTCATGCATTTAAGGGCTAAATTATGGCTGGTCGTGGAACAAGCAATATTCTGTTGTTGTTGGGTTTTTCTTGTGTGAATTTAAAACACATTCAGTTTATTAGTACTATTACAGAAACTTTTTCTTACCTGTTTCATTTATCTATGACTGACAAATATGTTCAAACTATGTGATTTAAACTGTAATTGTAATTCAGATAAATATGAAATTGAGGTAAAAAAAAGTATTTTTTAGTCAGGCACCATCAAATTGTTGGTGTTACTCATACTTTATAAATATAATTTTATTTTATTTTCTGCAGTTTCCTGCCTCCTCTTGTCTGTCACTGCGAACACATACACTTAGTCAAGCATGGATAAACATTTTAAATATTCATACGCAAGGACACAGAAAGGGAAAGAGAGGAGCTATGGAACAGAGGAAGGCAATGAAGCTGAGTAAGGAAAAAGCCAGCAATGAAATGAAAGAGGACTAGCCCTGTTTGATCCAATGCAGTGAGCTCATATACTACATGGTCAGACTCTCATTAGTGTAATTAAATCTACAAATCACCTCTAAAGAACAATGACATTTATTATCACCCACTGCTGAAATGTAGAACTTGGAGGGCTTCAGTATTTGGATAGGGGTTGAAAACTGTGTCCAGACGTACTGTAGCTGTAAGCACGTTGAATAGTATTTGCTGGGAATGAGCCATTGAATGATTTACACTGAATGGGGCGTCTGGATAAAAAGAGGACAGAGAGACGGCAGAATGAAACAAACAGACTCACACAAACCAATGTGCATGCCAGTTTTTTTTTGCTGTCATTTAATGTTTACCTACAGTTAACACATTCAATTAAATCTTTAGCAAATCTCAAAATCAATGTCAATTTTTCATACTGTGCATGATAATGTAATGCCTAAATTCACTTATAGAATTTAAACCAATTGTATTTAACCAAATGTATTTACTTATTATAACTTATTTATACCATTGTGCTCAAAAGTCCACATACCCCTTGCAAAATAATTTAGTCCACTAGACAAAATAATTGCTAAATTTATAAAAACTTACCCTGTTCAAAAGTTAACATATTGATTCTTAATACCTGGTTTAATACTTTAAAGGTCCCGTTCTTCGCGTGTTTTCGAAGCTTTGATTATGTTTACAGTGTGCAATATAACATGTGTTCATGTTTCGCGTGTAAAAAAACACAGTATTTTTCACACATTTTACTTATCTGTATACCGCTGTTTTCACTGATGAGAAAACGGCCTGATGATTTCCTTGTTCTATGAAGTCCCTCCTTCAGAAATACGTAACGAGTTCTGATTGGGCCAGCGCTGATTGGCCACAACCTGCTCAGGAAAGACTTTTGCAGGATGTTTCACAATGGTAAGCTGTCTATTCAGTAGTTGTCATGCTTTTATATTTGGCTAACGTGCACTAACATGTCTGCAGCTGAACGAGCATGTGGTTAAACAGTAAACAACAGATATAATAAACAAATCATTTAAACTGATCATTACAAACACCAACAATCGATGGTGTCTGAATACACTTTTTAAAACGTTTTGGATTAGTTTCAATTACCATCTAACGTTAGTTAACAAAGCTAAACAGCGTTGCACTTTGTGTAATGAGTTACATAAACTGTTAAACGGACCAACTTAAATAATAAAATACACTTACGGTTGTGGTCCATAAACAACGCCTTCTCCAGACAAAGAGGAACAGCGTCATCTTTTAAGAATAATCTTTCTGCGAATCCGGCATTAAAATGATTGAGATTGAGGAAGCAGTCCTCAGCTAAATGTGCTGCACATAGTTTTAAATTGTGATTATAATTTTCCGGAACCGAGTTAAACATAAATTGTAACCATTGATCTCTACGCACAGCGTCCGTGGGAAGGCCAAACAAAGGTGATTTGACTCGGGTTGAATATAACAGCGTCTCGATGACATGGCGACAAACACACTCTACAAAAACAACACTTCCTCTTCTCCATGGGGGAGAGCAACAAGACCACGCCCCCTAATTTGCGTGTTCTTGTGGGCGGAGGGTTAGTCAACAAACTGTTCTAGTGACATCATTAAAGCAGGAAGTGCAGGGGTGTAGTCCAAACCGGCCGTTCGCTGTAGGCTTTGAAAGGGAACTTCTGTTAAATAAAATATCTCGCTTGGCATTGAACTTTGAGCTTTATAATTTTACAGGTATTATTTATGCTCTAACAGGAACATTCAGACTACCTAAAGTTTGAAAGATGGAATCGCGAAGAACGGGACCTTTAATGTTTTTTTATGCTTTGTGATGGTTGTTCATGAGTCTCTTTTTTGTGCTGAGCGCTTAAATCCTCCAGGTCCTGCACATTCTTTGTTTCTCCAGCATCTTTTGCATATTTGAACCTTTGCCAGCAGTGACTGTATGCTTTTGTGATCCATCTTGTCACACTGAGGACAATTGAGGGACTCATACAGCACTATTACAAAAGCTGAAAACATTCACTGATGCTCAAGAAGGAAACACGATGCATTAAGAGTTGTGGGTGTATTGGATGATCTCTTTGAATTGGATGATTAGGGTAAATTGTACTTTTTTTTTTTTTTACAGATTCTGCAAGGGGTATTTAAACTTTTTTAAACACACACACACACACACACACACACACACACACACACACACACACACACACACACACACACACACACACACACACACACAAACAAACTCTAATCCCAACCTAACCCTAACCCCACACACAAGCACACACACTCATACATTCTTGAATATGTGGTTTACAGTGACTGTCCATTGATATAATGATTTTTATACTGTACAAACCATATATTATATCCCCTTACACTAACCCTAGCCCTAAACCTACCTACCACACAAAACTTTTGGCATTTTTTGAATTTCATAAAAACACTTAGTTATGTTTTTTAAGCCATTTGTTTTATGAGGACACAGGAAGTGTCCTCATAAACCATGTTTATGTTGTAATACCCATGTCGTTATATACATTTGTGTTCTCATAAACCACATATGTTTTACAGGGACATTCCATACGCGTAATGGTTTTTATACTGTACAAACCGTATATTCTATCCCCCTACACTAAACCTACCCAGTTTAGTATATTTATTTTGCGTTGTGAATTACAAGGACGTAAACATGTCCCCATAATGTAAGGGGGCGTGGCCTAAAACCTGAATACACTCCACAATATAAGGACTTTGCGTCCTCTTTATGTAGGTCACACCACACACAGAGAGCTTAAGTGTGTGTGAAGATCTGCAAAAACACAATCCAAAATGGTAAGTGCTGACATTGCAGAATTTCGGTGTTAAATTTGCTCTCACTAGTCAGTATTCAGTATTTCAATATTCAGTCCATCTGCTCACTAATGTGCTGATATTATGCATGAACCAGAAAAGAAAAACAAGTTGAAATGTAGGAATTTGTCGCAGCTGGATAAAATATGAGCAGGCGTTGAACCGCTCAGAGCTGTGCATGCTCTGACTATTACCTTTAACAGGGTCCCCAGACATCTAAGAACATTATGACAGGAGGATCTCACCGAGAGGAGGAAAACAGCGCTCAGGGCTGTTTGACAGCACTTCATAACTGATTTCAGTAACACGTTTGATGTGGCAAAGTTCTCACCTCAATCTCTTTTGTCCTCCTGCTCTATTCTCTCAGGTGCAGGTTGGATGCTCTGCTCAGGAACAACGGGTTGTTGGATATATCACCTGTACTCATCTGCATGCTATTGAAGGTAGGTGTCTACGCACATACACAGTGGGATTTCAGTCATATGATAGTGACTTAAAGGCGCAGTATGCAATTTCTTGAGAAACATTGATATTTGAAACCAACCCAAACAATCACACCCCTCCCTCACACCCCAAAATGCAATGCAATGCAAGAGTGGAGGTTTCTTTATCATATCTGAATCATATCTTAAATTAAGCTAATTAAAACATATTTAAAAGTTGTTAATTAGTGATGTTATGAAGCTATTTTTGTAGGTAGGACTACAAGGTTCCCTCATTTTTTTAGACACACTCATAAACCCCAGTGGAGTTGCGCTACTCTGGCTAGAGCGCTGATGATGAGTGATCCTGACAGGTTTGTCCCGATCCTAGATTTCCACACAGAGGGAAACGGTTGTGTGTATGTGTGCGTTTTTGTGTGATCCGTAAACACAGCGGTTTTCGCTGCTTTATCTCAGTCGCTTGTGTCATGCACCCGAATCGGCACTTCACATGCAGGGCCTGTGACATCACTGCATGTTGACCCCTGTTCTCCGTTCCGATTAATCAACGTGTCCCGCTCGCCCACAGGATCCCGGTTCCCATGACGACAGGCCCTCGCCGTTCCTGGCGTCAGCCCTATTTAAAGCTCACGGTCTATAGCGCTCATTTTTTACGAAGACATTCTCTTGCTATTCCGGGATCCACCTACGCCTCCATGTGTCTGCCACCCGTTCTAATTATAGAGCAGGGGCTATTTCAGGAGGATAAATTAAACATGAGGGAACGAGACTAGAAACGGGGAAGAAGGCAAGAGAAACCTGATTATGCTGGAGATGATGCTGGACAGGGACTTTCAGGGACAAGTGTGGTTCAGTTAATAGAGGAGGCAGTGTGTCTCTGGATATTCTCAATCGCTTGTTTTCCCCTGTCAAACTGTATGAGTGTGTGCGTGTGTGTTATAGACTTTGACAGTGCAGGGGCGGATTTAAGTTATTCTCCTGATGTACACACATGTATGTGAGGTTACTTGTCTTGGTTTCTTATGCAGTTTTGGGATTTCAATCAGCTTAGAAGGAAATTTTATGGCTCAGTGGCTGCTCTTTTATGCATAATTAGTTCTAAATTGTTTAATTTAAGTATCCCCTACGTCTCAATTTTCAGACCTAAAATAAATGAAAAAAGCGAAGCGGTCTTGAACGATCTTAAAGGTTTAATTTTGTGACATTTACCAGATTAATGTGCATTTTCTCATTTTTTACCATTCAAAAAGTTTTATTTTTTTTTAAGAAATGTAACGCAAGGATGCATTAAATTGATCAAATGTGACAGTAAAGACATGTATAATATGTTACCTAAGGGTTTTATTTTTAACAGTTTTCTTGAGCAGCAAATCAGCATATTAGAATGATTTCTGAAGGATCATGTGACACTGAAGACTGGATTAATGATGCTGAAAACACAGCTTTACCATCACTGGAACAAATCATACATTTTAAAATGTATTAAAAATATAAACAGTTCTTTTAAACTGTACTAATATTTCTTAATCTTAAAAATATTACTGCATTTTTGCAAATTTTACTGCAGCTTTGGTGTGATTTCTTTCACAAACATAAAAAAGGCTTTAGATTACAGCCCACAAAGTACTGCGTAAGAAAAATGTACTGCATAATTTTCAGTAAGTGTACCTATAAAGTATGTGTGTGTTTAGTTCTAAAATACTACTAAAAAATAATTAGTTAATTTTTGTGGTTGTTACCTTGCCTCTTTATTCCCGAAATTTGACATATTACATATCCCTTACATTTACATCTCCCTTATACCTATACACGCGTGTACTTTATAGGTAATTACCGAAAGACATTTATGTTGTAAGTTAATTTTACTTGCGCAGTACTTTGCAGGCTATAATCTAAAGCGATACCGAAAAATCTTACCGACCCCAAACTTTTGAATGGTAGTGTACATTGCAAGTGAACAAAATAATACACTATATAAAAATAAATGACTGCAGAATGCTTTTATTGGCCAATCAGAATCAAGTAATCAAGAAAACATTTGGTAAAGCCCCATTCACGATAACTTTAAAGATAACTGTAACGATAACTACATTAGCCACACAAGCGGACGATATCATTCTGTTAATTCTAAGCACACGCTTGTCTGCCACCTTAAATGCTCGAGTGTTACAGCAGGATGGATTCTGATTGGCTGTCAATGTTTCTATCATTCATCACCTGGAAAAAAAACATTCTGAAAGTGATTCCAACGATATAATTTCTCTGTGCCATTATAGTTATACTGTAGCTTTGGTGTGAACTCTGCTATTCATTAATATTGAGAAAGATTTTTTGAACTATATCTTTATCGTTATCTTTATAGTTATCGTCCTTGGTGTGTGATCAGGCCTTAGAGGTGCAGAAATGACACTACTATTTTTTTAAAAGATTACTTTAGCACCAGCAACACACACACACTTCTAACTTCAGCGACTGTTCGAGGCATGCAATTAAATTGCTGTTCTCCCGCTCTTTCTCACTTTCTCTTGCTCTCTTCTACACTTGCCACTGCCAGTTCCACTAAAGCAGAGGGGAGATGTTACAGACCATCTCCTCTTTTTCTATGCTTCACTGCTCTCTCTCGCTCTTCTTGGCTCTGTTTTCCCACCCTGGCCTCATTAAATCGCTACATCTGCCATAACTGCCTCAGAACGAGTCGTGGAAATGTGATAAACCAGAGGCACCTATTTCTGCGACGCTATTTCATTATATTACACCGAAATCAAATGAGTTGTTTTGCACAATGCGATCCGTGCGCATTTTATTGAATAAAACCCTCTGTAAAATGAAATTTGTGCTTCTATTTGATTTTAGTTCTTGGTATAGGTATTGTTTGTGTAAATCTGTCTTCCTCTCTCAGGTGATGCATCTGTGCGCTATGAGCAGTTGGACTTGCTGCTGGAGTGGGGAGCTGAGTTTAAAGGACCACCTTAGGTCCCACGGATGCGGAGAAGGTTCTAGAAGATCAGGTGGCCTTCGACGTCATCCTCGGAGACCTCAACTTTGACAACTGCTCCTCGGGTACCAGCATTTTCTTCGTTAAAAACATCTGGGGGTTTTATTACTAAAGCAATAAGCAGGCCACGTGTGCAGGCTTAGGGTATATAAAATGCCTTTCAGTTGTTTATTTATTTATTTGGGGCAAAATTTATTATACCTTTAGCTACTAGTAATAAATGTCCAAACATCTGGGTTTAATATATTTTAGCATGTTTAAATTCATTCCATGTAATCTATAACAACAATCCCAATTCGACAAAAGTGATTTTTTGTATTTAAATAATAATAATTATTATTAGCATTAATAATAATTTATAGTAATATTAATATTAATACTTGCTATTGTTTTGTTATTGTTGTTATTATTAAAAAATTACAAAATGTTTTTCATAATGTTTTATTACTTTCAGTAATAATAATTAATAGTGACAATAATTGTTTTTATTTTCACTATTGTTGCTATTATATTAAAAAAATCAAATTTTGAAAGAAACTTGGCAGAATTATTATAATTATAATTATTAATTATTATAATAAAAACAGTTCTTCCAAGTTTTTCCACAATTTAAAATTTTTAACTTTTAAGAAGAACTACAATTTTAACTTTTAAGTAGAACTACAATTTTAACTTTTAAGTAGAACTACAATTTAAAAAATATATATATTTTGTTTTTGTTTTTTTAACATCATATTTAAGAGCCATTTTATAATAATAATAATATATAGAAATAATAATAATAATATATATCTAATATAATGTATTATTATATCATTTTATTAATTATATACATATATAATATTCAGCTTATTCAACTTTGTATTCAACTAAAGTATCTTGTAAAATTGCTTTGAACGTTAAATATTGATTTGCTTCAAATAATTGAGGTAGGTGACCAGCATTGAACTTGTTGTGTATGACCAGAAGGAGGCAATGTAACCCTTTCTGAAAATCTTTCTGTCTCACAATGTTTCTGTCATTCAGAAGATAAACTGGAACAACAGCATTCCCTCTTCACGCATTATAAAGACCCCTGTCGTCTTGGTCCTGGAGAGGACAAACCGTGGGCCTTAGGTGAGTTCAGTAAAAGAAAAAAGAAAGAAAAGGATTTACAGGCAATGTCATAAAAGCTTGGGAGTTGTTGTGGGTTAGCGGGTAGAGATTTGCACTTGTGGTTGACCAATATGGGTTTTTTCAAGAACTGCATGCAAATGCCATATCTAGAAAGTAGAGTGCCCATAATGCATATATGTATCTATTTATCATATATATATGTTATATATATGTTATATCAACATCAAGATTTTAATGTTTAAAGGGGTACTTCAGTGCTGGGAAGATGAATCTGTATTTAAACTGGGTCATTTATGTAGTAGAAATGTGAAATTATTTTTGAATTTGGTGGCTTCTAGACATGGGGATGAAAGACAACAATTCCCAGAATGCACTTCGCTGCCCTACTCTAGGCACGGCTACAGGATTACTTGCCCACCGCATTCATTTTCATAAAATCAGTTGAGTTAGAGACACTACAATTAAAAACTGTACGTGTCTGTTCAATATATTATGAGTGAGCCGATTGAGTGTCACGGCACAAACGCAGCAGGATCGGATTACATTCATCACATGAGCTGAGGTAATTGCGGCGCGTGATCAGTCTGCCGCATTTTCAGATCATGTCTTTGGAAGCTTAACTTTCATAGGAAGTTCATTTGAAAAGTTGAAACACTCACTTTGCTCTCCACCGCTCCGTTTACATGAATCTCCGCAGCTCTCGAGCCGAGTGCTGTGAGTGCGATGATGAAAACATGTGGAAATAGCGCCTCCTGCTAGCTGTAGTCTTCAGCCTCTGGACAAAAACTCCTCCGATGATGCAAAATGACAATATTTGCGTCATTGGAGGATTTTTTCCAGAAATAAAATACATAATTCTCTTGTCTCCGGGGGATATGAGGGGGAAAAGTACAATATTTTGAATGTACTCCCAGGTTTCTACTAATACAAAGCTTAATGCTAATCGCTGAAGTAACCCTTTTAGGAAAAAGTATATGTAAGTGTATATATTATTACAATTATATTTCTTTCTTAACTTTTTCCAGACACACACAAAAATAATCTCTTGTAGTATGGTAACCAGGTTTCTTTTTTACAAGTGTCTCAATTTGTGTGAGATTTTAAAGTCAGAGCTAAATTTGATGTCACACGCCTGTGCTCACCACGGCAACACACAGATGGTGCACTAGATTAGCTGGCAGGAGACCACAGTAGAGAAGTTCTTGCCCAGCCCCACTTCTGAAATAGATCTAACGGAGTGCAGGCCTTTAATGACACTTCTGATTTTAGTGGGCACCATTTGTGGGCGTGATCCACTTTTCTTTATAGCACACACTGTTTTTTCTCCCCCCCCCAAAGTTCAAGGCCTGGTGAGGGTACGAAGATGTAAAAATGGAATGGAAAAATTACAATTTTGTTACTAACCTCAAGAACAGGGGTTCTCAACACTAATTTGTCCACGACCCATTCGTGTTGGTTCCAGAATTCTCGTATCCCACACAATTCACTATATATAATTTAGAAAATATCATACCCAAATGTGTGTATGTAATACACACACACACACACACACACACACACACACACACACACACATGTTGTGTTTCCATGTTTTATGGGGACATTCCATAGGCGTAATGCATTTTATACTGTACAAATCGTATTTTCTATCCCCCTACACTGCCCCTGCCCCTAAACCTACCCATCACAGGAGACATGCTGCACTTTTACATTTTCAAAAACATCACTTAGTGTGATTTATAAGATGTTTTCCTCATGGGGACCAAAAATGTCCCCACAAGGACAAGGATTTTGGATATTGCCATCTTTGTGGGGACATTTTGTCCCCATAACGTAGGGATTACCAGTCCACACACACACACACACACACACACACACACACACACACACACACACACACACACACACACACACACACACACACACACACACACACACACACACACACACACACACACACACACTGCTACACATTTTGCTATTTTATATTTTATATATGTTCTATATATATATATATATATATATATATATATATATATATATATATATATATAGGATACTGTATTTTATACCATTATTAATATTGTTATATATATTAATGGTTTTATTAAAAATGTAATTTATAATTTATATATTGTGTATATACAGTATATTGCTAAAGTAAAAACAGTGGTCACAAAGAACACCTTCATGGAAAGTACTGGAACTATCCTCAGTTACTCAATCTGGCTTTGCTAGAATTAGTGAAGTATTAAGAGGAAAAGCAGAAGAGAGAAACGGTTGGGTGGAGGTAGAATCATGTACATATGCATATCAGTACCTCAGTCGTGATTCATACAGATTTCCCTTGAGCTCATTTTAATGCTGGGGATACTCTGGTCTTACTCCTAAGGGACCTTGAGTGTAGATGGATGTCAAATATCTGCAACTTGAATGATTTTTGGGCCTTTTCAGTATGCATACTCACAGGATATAAATACATATAAATTATATATCCAGTTCATATATAACCTGTATGTGTTGTGTGTTTACATATGCATAATGTACAGGTACATTGCTGGACACGAGTGGGCTATATGATGAGGAAGTCAGCTCACCAGAGAGCCTACAAAAGTAAGTTGAACACAAATACATGTATAGATTATGCATTCACGGTAAACACTCAATTAGCCTTTCTCTGACAGAGTGATGGAGAATGAAGAGGGGAGAAAAGAGTACTTGGTGTTCCCCGCAAGCAAGAACCATTGTCCCAGCCAGAAGGGGCAAAAATCCCCTGAAGGGCAATGGCAGGAGAATCGATTACATCCTTTATAAAGAGGAAGGCTTGCAACCTGACTGGAAAGTGGTGAGTTATGCCATGCACATGGGACTGCACATGGGAAGTCAATAAACAAAATGGCTTTATTGTTGAGTAGCATGTGGTATACTTTGCATACTTCTTTTATTGATTAATAAAATAACCAGAATACATTTGCTAAAATGTGGACTAAACTACTGACTGCATTGGGTATCATATCCCACAATGCAATACACTAGGGGTGTAACGGCTCTCTGTAAAACATCAAACCATACTGCTCTCCACTCACGGTTCGGCACGCATTGCACCTCGGCTGATATCAAATCTGAAGGACGCTATCGCGTTCAGCCCAGTGCTGCATTGTCACAAATGTTTATTATTTGGGCATTTTAAAGCCATGCCAATTTAAACATTTAAGCGCAAGAGGACGCAAAAGAGAACTTTTGCAGTTTTGTGTGTGCACATGGAAAGCTGTCTCAGACAGCATGTGAATGCCAAATTTAGTTAATTTTCATGTCTTCTTGCAGACAAATTCACAAAGAGGTCATGTCAACATGCCCATCTTGACATGCAAACATAGTAGGTTATGTCTTAAGTGAATGTAAACAGTCGAAAAAAACAACGTATGTGTACAGTATCTAATAACCTAATATATCCCAATATTCCTGCTACTATCTGTGTTTTTAATGTTAATCAAACTACAAAAGACAAAGAAAACACTCACTACTCTTGACTGAATAACCTTTGTAACTTAATAAAGATTCATCTTTATTTAATATATACCATGAATATATGCAGTGTTATTTTACATTTACTTTATTTATTGTGTTCTATTGTATTTATTTCTGCTATTCCTTGTTTGATTATTTGTTCTTATTTTCTTTATTTTTATTTGACAGAAGTCCTTTTTTCGGAACATAACACATACTGAAACCGTGAAGAGTCATTTGAACCCTTACATCCCTACAATACACTTGGTTTAACTGGATTTCTTTACAGAAACTGTCTTTTTAAAACGTTAACCACATGCCACTAGATGCTGCATTGAATGTCATAAATAGGTCATATGACAGCAGTGAGGCACTCTTTTGTTTTAAAACATTTAGAGTATATTCATAATGGAATATTGGCATACGACCTAGTACAAATTGTATACTGTCCAGTGTTGTTATTGTTACCTAAAATGTAATTATTAAAAATATTTTTTAGTAATTGAAATGAAGCTGAAATAAAATAAAACATAAATAAAAGATGAGAAACTTAACTGAAAAAAGTTCTGTTTACTAATATTGATACATTTCAGTCAAATTAAAGGTAAATAGAAATATTAAAAATTAAATTAAATTAAATTGACCAAAGCACATCTTAAACTATAATTAAAATGTAAACTGGAAATATTCAAATAGAAGTTGTGAAATAAATTAAGTAAAAAAATTTTTTTTAAAGTGAAACTATTTTATATTATTATTATTTTAGGCAGTAAGAGCAAATTATATATAAAGAAAGAGTTAAAATGTAATTTTAAATATTTATTTATCACACAGGAAATGGAAAGTCAAGTTGAGAGCTTTGCATTGTGGGATACTGTATTTTACAAAGTGTGCTTTGTATAGCTACTGCACATTTCAGCAAACTACAAACCAAAAATGTGCCTACTGTGCACAGTATATGCACTATATACTATATGCAGAAATAGTAAGAGATATGTTACTTCATTGATGCATAACTAAACAGTATTCATGTCATGCAGTCAACTAATATCTTTAGTTATACTTACTCAACTCTGTGGTGCCATCCCATGGAGCAGTGCTGGAATAGCATCCAAAAAGATAAATAGCATCTGACACATCTGTTCCAATTCAAATATTCACAGGTATAAATTGCTATATGATATATATATATTGCTGTTATTTTAATAGTTATTAAGGACTTGATCTATCACCTTTTACAGGATATAGAGGAGTTCAGCTTCATCACTCAACTTTCTGGATTGACTGACCACCTCTCAGTGGCTGCAAGATTGGTTGTGTCAACTGGAGAAGAGGAGACTTAGGACCTGGCCATAATTCAAAAAAAAAAAAAATCAATGCCACGGAGAGAGAGGGGAGAGGCAAAGAGAGCGAGAGAAGTGAGGAAAGAAAAACAGCAGGAGGAGGCATTCGTCAAGCTTTCTGACAGATGAGGGCAGGGTGATTGAGAGGGTTGGTAGGTCGTAAAAAAAAACGATGGATGACATAGATGGAGAGCATAGACGAGAAAGGGGGGTGGAAGAAAGGAGAAAACCACCAATCAGCTGAAAGCAGCATGCAGGTGTGATTTTCTGGACCATGGTTCTCCATCCACCCCTGGACTCTCCATGTTTACATCTGAACTGAAGAACAAAATTAAAGATTAACTCACCTTTGCACTTCTGAAGCTTCTCTGGGGCCCTTAAAGGGGCGGAGGCCATTTTGGTGCCATGACCCGGATATTGGAATGAAGGCTGTTGCATGGGAGAATGCGTACATTGACTGTTCCGGTCGTCCTTTCACACAATATGGACAAGGACACGTACGTCTGTGTGTTTAAAGTTATTCCACCGCAAGATCTATCCCTCAGCGTTCTTCAAAAGACCTCAGCAAGTGTCTTTCTTTTCTAATGTCTTTCTAAGGTTTCTATGGCTTCATGCCATCTTTTTAGGGAGTTTATATACTGATATACAATACTGATCAAGTTTGCATTGTATGGCCTCATCTAACACTAAGTAAAACTATTAAGAACATGTTCCGCTGGGATACAGTGACCAAGCCCTGAAGTGTGGCGGTGGCGCCATCACTGCAGACTATGGGAAAACTGAGCAATTGTTGGGAAATAAACCCCGAACTCTCGGTGGATGCATGTTTCTCAGTGCACTGCCATGTTTGTCGTGGCCTGCATGTTTGACGTGAACCCCCAGACGCAATTAACACAGGCTATTTTTCACACAAGCCCCTCCCCTAACACCTTACCTTCTTGCAGTATTGCTGTGGCTCCATCCCAGGAGAATGGTGCTGTAAAAGGCATCACAGTGTTCACTGTTTACATATTTGAGCCAAGATTGTCGTCCCATGCAAATGTTTACACACTTATCAGGCAACGGTACCCCAAGAACTACCCCAGGTAGACCCACCGAAGCTCGCTCTTCACGTGTTAACACAATTGCTTTTATACTCTCTAAAATTCTCTTGTTATAAGTTGTTATTATTGCTATTATTGTTATTATTATCATTATTCTTATGATTACTATGGTTCGTAGATTTGATATTATGTTCATTTTCAAATGACTACATTCCCCATGATGCATGTATCTGCTTTTGCTGTGTTAGAGGTTTACAGAAACCTAGTGTAGAGCTCCACCCTGTTTTGACTGACAGACTAATTGGCCAATCAAATGCTGTGTTCCATTCTATTCTGAAAGCGCAAGAGAACTACCAAAATACCAGAACCGAATGGCATTAACCTCCGATGTAGAGGAAATGCATGCTAAATTACTCTGACAGAAAGTGTTTTGCAGTGAGTAACTCTTTAATGTGGTGGGTTTGTAGTGAATCAGCAACATTCAGCTAATGTCCTAAAAATATTTTTCCAACATTCCCATAACATTATAGGGACATTATTTTTTTAATGTTCTCTGAATGTTTAAAATATCCAGTATGGTTTTGGGAATGGTAAAGGAACATTCCATTTTATAACTTTACAAACATTATGGGATGCTGTTTCAGAATGCTGACAGAACATTCAGAACAAACAAGTATTTAAAGGCACAATATGTAAGATTTTTGGATTAAATTATCCGAAAACCACTAAAACAATATTATATATTTTGGTGACTTGTATGCATTATCCCAAATGTTTCCAAGAATGTTTAAATCCAGAGAAACAAGTAATTTTAACCAGGACACGGACTGTGTCGCATATCAATGACATCATACCCATAGCATTTCCGTTTTTATTTTTTAGAAACCATGGAAACACCAAAGACGCTTTAATATATTATGTGTTTTATTAGACAGGTCTGGATACAATCATTGACAGAAACGAATCATTGTTATATAGCTCAACAGTTAGTTTTATTGTAAAAATCTTGTTTTCTTGATTTACAGCGAGCACCATGTTTTACTATCCCTAACATCAAGCTTACTGCAGTGTGCAACAAGTGTCTCATAGTACCTGTTAAGCGAATGCACAGAGGACATTATAACAACTTTCAACACATTTAAACACTCATAAAACAGCGATGCATTACCTCACATATGCATAAGCGGAAAAAGCAAAAGCGGTCATCTGTGACATAATAAAAGCTCCACTGCTCTAGAGCCGTGTGTCGCGCTTGTCTCTCATTAGCAATCGCTAAGCGGCCTCGTTTTGCTCCAACGGCTTCAGCCTAACCCTGCTTCATGCTACAATAACCTTGATAAATCTTTAATATATTAGCTCATCCATGAATATGATTTCTGCCCGAGTCCTGTCGGGTTCTTGTCCACTGGCTGTAGAGGTGAAGACTACAACTCCCATGATTCTGCAAAATCTTGGCGTCGTTAAGCTACGCCTTTGTTTTGAATAAGCGACATCTAGCGGCGAAAATTACATATTGTGCCTTTAAACAAAACATTAGATGAACGTCCAACTAAAACATTTCCAGAATTTTTGTTTCCATATAAGATATTTTGAGAACATTATTAAATACCAGATAACTTTAAAAGAATGTTCTTTTAAAATTTCTGGAAGAACGCTTGTTCTTGACTTTGAGAGAACGTTCCCTGTTAGCTAGGATAGTCCAATAGTCCATTTTGCAAAAGCATACAGTGCTATTAGCAAGCAACTATGGTCGCAAGTTCCATTGATCTCTGTTTGTAACGACAGAACTTGCGATCATAGTTGCTTACTAAATTAAGTCAAAATCTCAAATAAATGACACTTTTAAGACGATTTCTTTTGATGAAATGAAGACTTACAGCTCAACCAGATCAATTCCCAAATAAATTACTCTTTTGAGTCAATTCCTTTTGGTGAGTTAAAAACATACAGTGCGATCAGGGAGATTCAACTCCTGAATTAATGACCCTGTGGAGAAAGTGCAACCAGAGAAGTTCGGTTCTCCAATAAATGACTCTTTTGAGTCTATCAAGTGAATCAAACATTCACAGTTTGCAACTAACTGTGAGATTTAAATCAGATTAGTTACTGACTGTTTATATGACAGTTTATATGAAAAAGTGTAGTTAAAGATACATGTTTATGAGTTTTGTCAGTAGTTATTATAATGAATGAAATGTTACCACATTTTTATTTCTTTAAAGGCCAGTTTTTGTATTGCATACATACCACCTATAAGAAAACTGTGAAAAGTCATTAAGTCATGTTAAACACATTTTTTGTAAAATTGTCAAATGAAATGTATTTATTATAGAAATGATTCCATAATTTGTTTAATGGAATTGCGTGTTTCCCCAAAATAAGTGGTTGTGGAAGCCAGCGATAGGAACATTCCACATCAATCTTTGAATGGAACGCAGCATTAATCTAGTCCCAATGCACCCACCCGCCACTAATTTTAATCTTGCGTATCATTTTTAATCAGGTCAGTGTGCCATAATAATGAACCCTTTCCAGATCCACCAGTACTAATGCTTATAAGGGAGCACATATAGGTTTTCTCATGATAGTTGAACCCCTGATCATTTAATCTGAGATTAAACTCTTCCTATCGTATCTAAACTGACATCATTTTCCAAGGTCAGTGTTGAAGGGTCAGGCAGGGAGAGCTGTTGTAGAGATGCATGCAGTGAAATAATGAAGCTTCACAATTTCTCACTCTCATCACTGTCCATTTAAGATCTTACTGTTCTCTATATATTGTTTTTGAGACTATATACACTTTTATGTTGTTGTAATTTTTTTAATTCGATGAATGCGGCTTACTACAAGCTTTCGGCTGGTCAGGCTCTCAAGGGAAAATGGAAAGGGCAGCTTTCTCAGTGTCAGCTCTTTATAACTGCATTTTGGTTCTGCTTTTATTAAAAAATTCCCTCTGATTCACAGTGTGTGTTTGATTGTTTGATTATTCATTAAAAATGTGATTTGAGGAAGTTTGTTTCACGTTTTCCCAGTGGAATTACCATGAATTTATCTCTCTGTGGGGTTAGTAAGAGTTTATGTTTTTGAAGTATCTTCTGCTCAACAGGTCTGCATTAGCAAAACAAACAACAACAAAAAAACAGTAAAAATGGCAATATTGTGAAATATTACAATTTAAAATAAATGTATTGAATTATTGTAATGCAAAGCTGGATTTTCAGCATCATTACTCCAGTCTTCAGTGTCACATGATCCTTGATGTTCAAGAAGCACATTGCCAATGTTGAAAACAGTTGCACTGCTTACTATTTTTGAGGAATCTGTGATTTTTTTTCAGGATTGTTTTATTAAAAGTGCCTATAAGGATGTCAAGAATAGAAACAAACACTTACTTTGAGAAAGCTTGGATTTTAATGCTTAAAAGTACATGACGATAAAAAATGGTTTTCCATGAAATATTTGTGATCCCACACAATTTCTGTGTAACTTAAAAAAATTCCACAGGAAGAAGTTTAAGGGTTAGAATGAGTGCAACGTCACTTCAGGAAGAACCCGTTGTAACAAATTCTTTAAAAGCTTTAGGATGGTGTGCACTTATGAAGGTTTTCATGCAATAAAAACAAGGACCATTCATAAATGGATTAAAATGTAGGCTATATGAAAATAAATTTAGCCCTAATAAATAAATTGTTAATTTACTTCATCCTCAACCACCTCAACCAAGGACTATACTATTAAAATACAAAACAAAGACAAAAAACAACGATAAACCTCCTTATATACCGTATATTTTAATTAGTTATGTTCATTCTGTTCAGTCATTTCATTTTGTATCCAGCTCAGGTTTTCATGATTAAACAGTGGCGTTTAGTCGTTGGCTAGAAGTTTGGTCAGTGAGCAAGATCTCTTTATGACTGACGACATTTGTCTAGGTCAGTAAAGTAGAACAAAAGAGGATGTGATACTAGCTAGGGCCTTTTCTTTTTTATATATATGACAAATGATGTATTTTGGTGGTTTTCAAACTTTGTGGTTTGGTGGTTTTCACAGTGTTAAAAAAGAAAAGAAAAAAGTGCGCTCATCGTTTGTTGGATGCAAAAACAAACATATAGGCCTAGTGCTTCGTGTATACTTTGATTAAAACACACATTAATCTTATTATGGCTAGTTCTTTTCAGTGAATCATGAACATAGAGCGATAACTGTAGCGGTATTCGCAAACAAAATACTCTTGGGTTCTTTTAAAGAATCGTTCAGAATCAGGAGAGTTACCGGTCTAAATGATTCCTTCACTGAACAAACTCACCGGTGCGAATCGGCAACTGCAACCTGACTTATTTACTGAACTGTAAGTTCAATGCCAACGAATGTGTAACTAATTGCTTGCACTTTATCTAAATGAATGATTTATCCTGAGAGGATTTTTTTAACCTGTTGTAACATTCACGTATCGGCCTTATCCGACAGTAGCTAGATTCATTTTAACTCCTTCAGACTTAAATATCCTTATTTATTTTAAGAGATATTTGCTCTTCCTTAATGTAGAAATTAATCTAAAAAACAAAACAAAAATGTTGCAGACTAATTTTTTATTAGATTTTGTACATTTCCACAACAATGGACACAACTGAAGCAACATTTTAACCATACTTATGAACTAGATTTTGTGTTGTAGCCTAACAGTGTTGAAGATTTTGAAAACCACGCACTGTAAGAATGAGCAATGCAATAAGATTAAAGGTAAGGTGATATAAAGTCTAAAAAAAACTAGTTTGGTTGCAGTGTGTGAATCTTATGTGTATGTCTTTATGTAGACATACATAGGTGTTTGTTATATAGCATCAAGACATCAGTGTGTTTGTGAGTGTGTTTGTTGATGTGTATTCGTTGATCTCACATCCACTATGGCTGTTTCTCACTAAAACCAATGAAAATTTGATGGACAGTTTATGGTCACTTTGAAGACATAGGCCTATATAAAATCATATTAATCATATTTAATGAATTAACATTAATGTTTATAAAACATCAACATTAGAATTAGTATTTTAGCTTTTTGAAAGGCTTGCCCAAATTTCACAACCTGGCACACAAATAATTCATGAGGTTATTGCTGATATTTTTCAACACATGTTGTGTTCTGCAAATAACTTTGCATATTATCCCTTGATACTATTAAGTTTATAATAGGTGCAAGTTGATGAGGCTACCATGATCATAAATCTGCATATAAGAGATAAAAAGGGGATTTCTTCCTCCTCTTGTCTAGTTGGTTAGCCGTGCCTGATGTCTTTTGTGATGCCTGACGCATATTTAGATTAAGTTAGGGGACACATCTTCATTGTGATTGGTTGATCAGAAACCATGACCAGACATTACTCATATTAGAAAAACATAACTTTTTACTGGTTTACAACAAAAAACCATGTGATCTCCATACCAATGGCCTACAGCTACAGAATCTAACTTATATTTTTAATTTACACGCACAATATTCATTTTAACACTGCATGTGTGTTGCCTGAGGTGAGAGCAGTGCATTTCCTCTCTCAGTGTTCTTTTTTGACGTGTTTTCCTGTTTCGATGTTGTAATATTTTCCTCTTTCTCTTCTTGCATTGCACTGCACTAAGAAATCAAAATATAATTCTATAAATACAAATGTTTAAAGGAACTAAAACTAACTAATATGGACTAATATAACGTTGGTTTCTCTTTGTCTGCAAATCCGATGAAACTGAAATCAATCTGCTGATGGAGTAACGTAACAGATGAATATGACTCATTATGAAGGCCTACATTGCAATTGAATTGCCTTACAATCAAAATTCTTGGCTTGTTGCCACACAAAGTATCTATAATTTACATTTAATTATTTAGCAGACGCTTTTAACCAAAGTGACTTATAAATGAGGAGAGCAATAGAAGCAAAATATGCAAGTGCTGTGACTAGTCCTTGTTAGTCTAGCACAGTACATTTAGCATTTTCTTTTTAAATAGAAATAAACAGAGTAGTAAGTGTTATTATTATTGGGTCAAGTGTTGACGAAAAAGATGCATCTTTAGCCATTTCTTGAAAATGGCTAAAGACTCATCCGTTGGTTCCTTGCTATTGGCAACCAGTTCAAATTAATGAAGAGAGGTGTAACTAAGCGGCATCTTTCTGGTCTCTCTCTTGAATCCAACAAAGAGGTGACTTAAACTGCAATTCATCGACTGGCCGCTAGAGACAGGCTCCAAAATGGAGTCATGTTTACAGCCTGGTACAAAAAGTGGTTTTGGTCTAAATAGCTAATTTTGCCCTTCATGACAAACTGTGAGTGTGAGGGGGGTGAATTTTTTTATAAGTCATCCGTTTAAATTATATTAAGCCTTAAAGTTCTGCATAATTAAGGGCATGACCACTTGAGTGACAGGTGGATTGCTGCTGCTGTCACTACAAGCCATTTGTCTGCTTCACACAAGTCCCGCCTCTTTGCCCATTTTCCATTATCCGGGAATGACGCATGGTGACACGCTGCCAAGAAGGTGACGTCAGCTCCACCCACCCACCTTCAAAAATGCTCTTCAGAAACCTACGGGTGACATCACGGACACTACGTCCATTATTTACAGTCTATGGGTGTGACGTGCGCTCTTTGGCTCGGTAAACACCACTCTCACTGCCACATTCTGGATCAGTTGCAGAGGTTTGACAGTATATGTTAGAAGGCCTGTCAAGAGAGCACTACAACAGTCCAGGCTGGAGAGAGCTTGGACAAGGAGTTGTGTAGCATGATCTTCCTAATGTTGGATAAGGCAAATCTGCAGGACCAGGCAGTTCCAGCAATGTGGTCTGATCACAACTCCAAGGTTCCTGGCTTTCCTGAAAGCAGTTATGGTTGACGAACCAAACTGAATGGAGATGTTGTGTTGGCCGAGAACACAAGCAGTTCTGTCTTTCCAGAAATGTCTGTCTGAGATTCAAAGATCATCTGGCTGGAATGAGGGGTAGAGTTGTGTGTCATCAGCATAGCAGTGATTGGAAAAGCCATATTCCTGAATGACAGACATGTAGATGGAGAAGAGAAGTGGACCAAGCACTGAGCCCTGAGGCACCCCAGAACCTAGATGTTGTGACCTAAGCCCTATTCGCACGGAATTCGTGACCTCTAGTCATTTGTAATAATTGCTGAGGTTGTCTGTGATCTTAATCCCGTGTGAATCGGCCATGTCTGTAATTTGTAAAGTAAAAATTCCCCGCAAATGACCTACCACATTTTGCCGAACACTGAGGTCCCGTATTAGTCGGCTTCTCTGTGAGTTAGCCAGGATTTGGCAGAGGCGTATATAATTTTTTCAAGGTTTTTGTTTCCTGCGTGCTTTTTTATCCATCTTTTGTGAAGAATGAGTTGGATTGTTTCAATAGCATTTGGTTGCTATATACCATACATATACAATTTGCAGAAAGAGAAAGCTGAAAACCATCAGAAGAGCGAAAACAAAAAGAATTAGATGGAGATGGATGACATGTAAAGCAGCATGCGGTAAGGAACATTCTTCTGTTTACAATGTATCATACAGCTAAAGACCTATAACGACAAGACATTTCCAAGCCTTGACACCATATCTGGGAGATAAGTCAGTAAATTTGAGTAAATTCACATGCATCGCTAATCCTGTGCCAGACAGAAATTCAGATGTGCGTTGGTTTGGGGTGTTGGGTTGAGGGCTGGGGTTCTAAATCACACGAGGTCCCCAGATAATACTAATCCTGTGCGAATAGGGCTTTAGATAACTTATCCCCCCACAACACCCTCAAAGACCCTGAGATGCCCTTCGTCAGGAGTGTTGACTGAAGGATCTGGTGGTTGACTGTCTTGCCCGTCTCAGAGCTTTAATAACTGAGAGCAGGGCAGTTTCAGTTGTGGAGCTAGATATTTTGTATTTGTGAATCCAATATTAGTTGGTAGGCTATTGCTCATTCTTGACGGCATCTGTAACTTATCATTTAACTAAAATATAGATATTTAGGTTAAATTATGTAATGTAAATGATCTCAAATGTCATAAATACACAGAATTTTAATCTCCTAAATATTTAGAAGTGGATCACTTCCAAAATCCTGAACTAAATCTTATCACATTTTCTGATGTATAATGAGTCTAAAAGCTACTGTTAAATTATGTTCCCCTTTGTATTAATCAGAACATATATTTGTATACAGCAACATAAATATAATGTGTTGCAACATAATATGATAACATGGAATGTTATTGTAACATTCTGCTTAAATCATTTGTTTTCTGTATCTTTTCTTATTTAACCTATTTTAATGCTGTCTACATCAGATTTGTAATGGTCCAGTTTGCTAAAAATAGAGATTCCTTTTTAAAAGCCCTTTAAAAGATCCCCTACATTTTGTAATACAATTTTACTAATAAGTTATTAACAGGGTTCCTTTAAAACTTAAAATAAACAATGGGATACCTTTGTTGTAGATAGTCAAAAAAAGTCCACTGGGAATTGTTGGGATTAAATGAGTAATGGATGCTAAGTTGTCATGAGGTTCTTCTTTCCCTTTTGTAAGAAATGTTTTAAAAATCAAATGGACAGTCACAGTAGCTAATTGTTCTGCAGAATAAAGCACTGATTTGTGAATCATCACGAATGTACGTTAACATATCTTCATGGTTCTAACACACTGATGTATTTTGATATATTTGTGTATCGTGCCTTGTATGTGGCTTTAAAACAATCCCCATGATAAAAATTCTCAAAAGTTATTGAAGTGTGCCATCTGGAATGTTGTTTCATTATGACAATGTATATGAAAAAAGTGAGTCAGAGAATGAAAAGACATTATAACTCATCCACATCTGTCCAACAGGTGTATGACAGATTCGAGGAGGCTGAACAATTTATTTAAAAATTGTTGGAACATTTTTCAAGTATTTCTCAAGATTACTTGGTCTTTTCTAACAGATGAGGGGGTGTTTGAATCGTAATTAAATCGCAGTTGTACACATGTGTCTACATGGGAAAATGTCAGAAGTTCACACTATTAATGTGGCTGATGACATTTGTCATGATCACCCTTTTTTTTTAAAAAAAGAGGATGTGATACTTGATGAGGCATTTGGGACCTTATAAATGTGGCGCCACGTTTTTTTTGTTTTGTTTTTTTTAAATATGTTCATAACATTTAACAATAACCTTTAACAATTAGAGCCAACATTCAAAATCCAAATGAGATGCTAACTGTCTTTTCTTAAGTTACAAATACAGTCAATGACATTTTCAATAGAAAGTCTTTATTATAAAAATAATACAAAAATATGTTTAGTAATAATACACTAAACCCTAACGCTCAAAATAATTAATTTGGTTTGAGTAGAGCCAACTCAAATTAAATAAATTAGTTCAAACAAATTAACTTTTATGAGTATTTTGAAATTTCTTTTCTTTTAAGTTCTGAAAACTGGCTCAGCAAGTAATCTGAATTGTTTCAGAGTTTTGAGTTTTGAGTTTAAATGTAACCGAAACTGGGCTGGGATTTCTATTTCCCAGCATGCTTTCCCATGACATTAAAAAGGGACAGTAAATGCCAAAAATAAGTGTTATTATGTTTTTTTGTGTGCAAAATTAACGTTAAGTGGGAGATTTAGTAGTGTTTAATGTTTTGTTATGCTAGTTTAGAAGAGTTTATGCTATGTTGGTTCTTTTTGTAGGGTTACCATCACGGTGACGAGTGAAGCATGAGCTTAGTTTGAGAATAGAAATGTAACCTGCTGTTCTCATTCATTGAGTGCTATGCTATGCTAATGCTACCAAAGCATTGTGAAGCCAGTTAACACATTGGAATTTATTGTATTAGCTAACTAAATATTTGAAATTACATGATATTTTTAAGTTAAAAGGTTACTTAAGGGATTAGCATTAAGCTTTGTATCAGTAGAAACCCGGGCGTATATTCAAATTACCGTACTTTCCCCCCTCATATGACCCTGAGAAGAGAGAATTATGTAATTTATTTCTGGAAAAATTTTGTCCAGAGGCTAAAGACTACAGCCAGCAGTGGCCGCTATTTCCGCATGCTTTCATCATCGCAATCACAGCACTCGGCTCAGCGAGCTGCAAAGATTCATGGGAGAGGTGGAGAGCAAAGTGAGTGTTTCAACTTTTCAAATTAACTTCCTATGAAAGTTAAGCTTCCAAAGACATGAACTGATCACGCGCCAGACTGATCAGCTCATGTGCGCTGTGAATGCAGCCGCACCGATCCTGCTGCGTTTGTGCCGTGACACTCAATCGCTCACTCATAATATATTGAACAGACACGTACAGTTTTTAATTGTAGCGCCTAACTGAAGTGATTTTATGAAAATGAACACGGTGGGCAAGTGATCCAGTAGCCGTGCCTGGAGTGCTCTAGGGCAGCGAAGTGCATTCTGGGAATTGTTGTCTTTCATCCCCATGAGACAAAAATACATTTTCGCTGTTTTCTCAGTCTAGAAGGCACCAAATTCAAAAATAATTTCACATTTCTACTACATTAATGACCGAGTTTAAATACAGATTCATCTTCCCAGCGCTGAAGTACCCCTTTAAATGTATGGATTAGCTTACTTAAATATTTTAAATTCAGGGCAATTAAAATGCAAGATTACAAAATAAAAATGGCTCCTGCACTCCTGATGATAAGCTAGTGCACTGTAAAAAATTATATGATCAATGTTATGACAACATGGGTTTTTTTACATTTTTGTTTTTACAAGTTATAGAAGATTCAACTCATCAAGTCAATGTGTAATGTAAATTAAGTTGACTTAAAAAAAAATTCACACATTGATTGTACTTAAAATTTTAAGGCAGAAACTTTTTTTACAGTGCAATATGTTTCGATTATTAATATTATACGGAACCATGATGATGGACAATATGAGATGGGAGAAAAATATGTTGAAATGTTTTGCAAAAATGTTGCGTTCCCCAGAGAAACTCTGAAATCAAGTGTTATTTGAACAAAAACATTTTGTGAGCGAATGCCAAAGCATTGACATAATCTTTTCTCCAATCTCCATCACCATGTTCCTTTAGGGGCTCCAAATTAGTTTATTTTTATAAATATTATAAATAATTATTTTAATACTTTCAAATTTGACTGTAAAAAAGTATTTTCGTGATTTATCACATTTTTTTATCTTAATTATCAACTTAGATAATTAATGTGGTTCAGATAACATAATATTTTGAGTTTCTATGTATTAAACCATTCTCTATCATTGTATTAACTCTGAGGATACTGAACACTGAACTGAGGTAACTTTTTTAAGTTAAACCAACAATAATTTTTAACAGTGTACTGTATAGTTTACCCAAAAAATGCGGCCCATGTCCAAATGACCCTCCAGCTAAATTGTTATATTTTACCAAACTATTATATCTTTCTCATAATTTTTTTCTGTTAATCCACAATTTTTTGCAAAAATGACTAATGTGTTCCTCCTCTGGAATTCCATGCATTCATCAAAGTTCACATTGCATCTAATTTCCTTGTTGTAAAATGGCACATTGTGTCCAGTACTCCAGTATTTTTTATTTTTTATTTGTCAACCCACACTGTAGCGAAAGAGGAAGTGAAAGGTTTTCTGTTAGGGCTGTCCCTTGGTTTAGCGTTGTCTAAACCAATGCCTAAATATGACTTGTGACGGCCAAAATCACGTGTGTGATGGGGATGACAACAGATACTGCTGTACTTTCTTACTGTGTGGGTGAATTTGAAAATAAAAATCCCCCTCCTCAAAATCCTCTCATAAAGGGATCTCCCACACAGAACAGTGTGTATAAATTCTGATGGCAAAAGCCAGCATCAAATCCAGCTTGAGTGCTTCAACAGACTCTCTATTCATCCAGCCAACTAGTTAAACAAAACAGCCAGTATGACTACTTCTCGTCATCTTCTCCGCAGTGGTGGTACTTCTATGTGCAGTTAGCCTCAGTGAAGGTATGGAGGACACAGATAGTTGTGTATTGTATTACAGTATAATTGTTGTATTACAGTCTTGTAGTATATTGAAGTTTAACAAATAATTCTTGTTTTTTTTTAATGTAGGAATGCGTGTTTCACCACAAAGATGCTGTTTCTCCTATACGGACCGTCCTCTGCCATTCAAACTAGTGGTCGATTACAGCATGACAAGCCAGCAGTGCAACAAAGAAGCCGTGCTGTAAGTATAACAACTGTGTTTTTGTGTTTGTGTATAATTACTATTATGTTTAAGTAGATTTGAACTCATTTGACCAACAGAGCAAGTTCATGTGTGTTTGATGGTACTGATATTCTCTGTACAGGTTCAAGACCGTGAAGGGCCGTCAGGTGTGTGCCAATCCCACTGACTCATGGGTACAGAAGTACATGAAGACCATTGATGGCATGCGCATGGGAGCCAGGGGACCTTGTAATCATGCTGACCGCGTCTTTCAACTTCTGAACTTCTGTTGTGGAAAGTACAGGACAAGTCTGGAGTCTGAGCAAAACTGAAAGAAAAAAAAATGCAATTATTGTACTCGCCGACAAATGCATTGTCACTAACTAATCAGTATATTGAAGCTATGGGGTTAAACAATCCAGAATGTACGTTGTTTATCTTGTTTTACTAATGTATTTGAGTGTTCTGTGCTGAAAGATATTACCAATGCTTATATCTCAAAGTTTATAGAAGAAAATTAAATGATTTTGAATATTTTTGTATTGTGTCAGAGACAAAATATACTATATAATGATGAAGATCTCTCTTTATGTAAGTTTTTGCTAACTTAAACTCCTCAAAATAAAGACTTTCTCAATTTGACTTTTTCAAACTTGTTCATTTGTTATAACATTTCGCTATTATTCACGGTTCGCACTTACATAGGTTGTCTGTTTCGAGATTTCTGTACATAAAAATAAAAAAAACGAATTAACCTTCGTATTTGCATATTTGAGAGGCTATTAACATGCAACATAAATCCACTTTGTCGTCTTAAAGATGCAATAAGCTATTTTATATGGAAAAGTTATAAAGTGATTTTCCTCCCTGGAAGGTTTCACTGAATTAACTAAGTTCAATGCAAAGGGAGATATTTTCTTTTAATGAAATCGATTTTTAAGGACTACAACGGCTGGTAGGGACTACAACGAGTTCCTTTCCGGGTTGATGACATCACAAACCCTAACATTTACATAAAACCCTGTCCCCGAGAACACGCAACAAAGGGGGTGAAGGCATGTTGGGCTGCTTTAGAAAAGAGGAAGAGTTGTTGTAGTAGAGCACATTTAGGAGTCAGCTCAAGCTGTCGCACACATACTGTTTTTCACCAACTATATAGTAGGGAAGTATGCGATTTCGGATGCAGCCAATGAGTCACAAGTCCAGATGTATAGCATGCTAAATATCTCACGGGCATCGGTGACACATCTGCTTCTACACTATGCGGTTGTCACTCAAATGAACAAGCACAGATTTGCCGATGATTTCAGGAATTTGTCGGCAATTTTCACAAAACTGTCGGTGAGTGAAAATCAGGGCTAAAATTGTGCAGTGTGTTCCCAGCATAAGGCCTGTTCACACCAAGACCGATAATTATGAAGGTAACTATAACTTTAACTATTAGCATCCACACCTACAAATGTTAACCTTCCTTTTATTATAAGCACTCTTTAAAGCAGTATGGATTTGGGTTGGCTCAAAATTTTTTATCAATCATTAGCTGGAAAAATCTTTCTGAAATTGATTCCAACGATCTGTCGTTATTGTCACAGATGTGGTTTAGACTCTTTGTGGATGCTATTCTCATAGAACTGGAACAATACATTTGCCTCAATGCGTGAATCAATGAGCCTTGGCCGCCCATGACCTTGTCTGCGATTCACCACTGTTCCTTCTTTGAGCCACTTTTGATAGATACTGACCACTGCAGACCGGGAACACCCCACAAGAGCTGCAGTTTTGGAGATGCTCTGACCCAGTCGTCTAGCCATCACAATTTGGCCCTTGTCAAACTCACCCAAATCCTTAAGGTTGCCAATTTTTCCTGCTTCTAACACATTAACTTTGAGGACGAAATGTTCACTTGCTGCCTAATATATCCCACCCAATAACAGATGCCGTGATGAAGAGATAATCAGTGTTATTCACTTCACCTGTCAGTGGTCATAACGTTATGCCTGATCGGTGTAGTTATCAACCTTGGTGTGAACAGACATAAACACTGCTGTTAATGCACTGTTTGATGTTTTTAACTGCTTCCCACAGATGCTCATTATAAACAACATGTGAAGAGCATGAATATGAGCCAAGCACTGTTTACATCATAATTGATTTCACTACTGCTAAACTACTCGTCATTCTGGCACGAGATACAATGTGTACCACCGATCCCATTGTTTTGTACGTGTACACCAGATGGAAAGTTTGCAAACAGTTTATGCCCTTTTGAGTGTGTGACGTACAGTGAGTGATCATTTTCAACCACGCTGGTTTGTGGTCATGTGCTTTTCACTGTTGAATTTGAGAAGGTGTATCTTCAAATATAACCAGACTTAGTTCTCTTTTCTCCCTGCAAACAAATGTCATGTTGGTAATAGGAAGTGGCACTGTCCATTTAAGTTCATCAGATACTGTGTGTAAAGCTATCTGTTTGATTTGACCATGTAGAGGCACTGGGCAGAACAGAAGAGTTAACTAAAACTAGGATTTTGGATTAAGTCGCTGAGAAACAACAGAGGTCATTGATTTCTTTGAAACTGATGGTCATAATCCAGTCCCCTCTAATATGCACATCATTTGGCCTAACACAAGAGTTTTCAAACTTTTTCAAGCCACGGACCATTGAGAGTTGCATTTCAAGTCTGGTCATTAATATAATATAGTATCATACTAATGTGTAATGTATGTACATACATACTTTACATGCATATTTTATATAGTTTACATTGCAAAGACATTTAAAAAAATAGGTATAGAGGTATAGAGTTATGAACTGTACTACATTTCACTTTAATTTATGTGCATTTTAATGGTGCAAGGACAAATACATGTTTAGATGAATTATTTTTTATAATTTTTTTTTAATGCATATTATCATCTTTTATTTTATTTTTTTTACAAAATGTAGTTCAGAATCAAACTATAGTTGGCCTTACAGTTAGCCGTAAACTCTTTGAAAATGCCTTCACAATGGAGTGGACTTCAACTTCTTTTAAAAAAGAGAAGTAAGATAAATGTGTCTGGAGATATATGCATGGTTTTGGGAAGTACATTGAGAACACTGAGAGTTTCTTCCACACTGGCAAAAAAAAGAGTTCTTAGCTGACATCTGCTGGTGGATTTTTTTACAATTATTTTATTTTTTATTTATAAGATTTATGGGAATTGTCCAAATGTGAAGTAAAACATAAAACCACTGAAGGCAAATATAAATACGAATATAATAAAAGTAAGGAACAATATCAACTTGTTAGTTCTGCAGTCTTCTACTGCCACCTACTGATGAAAGTTTTCAGTCTGATAGGCTTTCATTGGGAAAGATGGGAGAAGGATGCTGGGCTGCATATAATATATGTAAAAATGTAGGCCTATAAAGTTTGCCAATGTCCAAAATTTGTGTGCACTGCTGCTGATCAATCATTTGAAGATTACAAAATTCCAATTTGTAATGAATGCAATGCATGACGTGTTCATAGAAATTTATAGAAAGGTGATCAGATTTCTGAAATGGAAACCGGGGACGTTTCCTGTTTGAGGGGTCAAAATATCACTGAAATCTCATTTGGTGGATTTCTATATATACATATACAGATACTATATACATATACTATATATATATATACAGACTTTTCTTAGTCTAGAGAAGCTAGAATTATTCAGACAGTTAAACTGCTGAAATAAAATCTACAAATGTAAAGAAAGGGAAGGTGCAGTTTTTCATTCATGGTAAGTATAATTGGATAATTAAGGATAATATAGCCTAGCATTTTCGAGCACAAACATAAGTTGTAATTTCAGTATAAACAGCTTGTGAAAAAGAAAATATTAAATCAAATTATAAAATGTTACAATATTTGTTAAATAGGCCTAATTTTATGTATATCATATTTATATGTTTTGTAAAGTTATAAATAGCAAGCAGTTCAAAATAATATTATAACAAAAGTTGTTATAATTTTTGTTATAATATACCCGTAATAATATTATTTTGAACTGCTTGCTATACTGTGGTTGATATGTTTTAATTATGTTTTAATTCATTGTATTAAAACCATACCAAAAATCCTAATAATAAAACTAAATCATTATATATATATATATATATATATATATATATATATATATATATATATATATATATATATATATATATATATATATATATATATATATATATATATATATATATATATATATTGATTTATTTTATTATTAGGATTTTACAATTAAAATAAATAAAATAGGAAATACAATTCACCAGCAAAAATAAATACCAAAACTAAATCAACTTCAAATGTTTTATGTTTGTGCTCGAAAATGGCTAGGCTATATTATCCTTAATTATCCAATTATACTTACCATGAACGAAAAACTGTAGATTTTATTTCAGCAGTTTAACTGTCTGAATAATTCTAGCTTCTCTAGACTAAGAAAAGCCACTACAAAAAAAAGAGAAGTGGTTGTGTTTTCTTAAAGCATGAGTTTTGGTAAAAATTCAGATATGATCATGGAGAACCAAAAAATGTCTTCATATTCAGAAAAAGGATTTACAAGAATGTCTTTAGGAGAAAAGTAGATATCCTATAGCCTTTATCTCGTATAGGCTAATAAAGTGCTCAGACACAAAATATGCTACACAATTGTGTAAATTGTGCATGGCTAAGTTAACATAATTAACAGGATTTATTTTCTCTATACAGTGTGGAGTTGTGAAATGCTGACTTTGTAGTGACTTTTGTATGGACAGTACAAAGTTTATTTTGGCATGTTCATATCGGATGGGAGATCCCAGCCGAACTGCGTCTGCGCCAGTTTCCTCACACCATCAGAGGAGCGCTAACGGAGCGGACGCGATTCCTGCTTCTTCATTTTCACTATAGGTGAAATACAGATCACTCAATAAAGAAACCGTTTAAAATAGAATGATACTTTGACTATTGCAATAGATTGTGAATATAAACCGTGGCATTGGTGAGATAATCCAAGGATCTGTTACGATTTCTTGAGGTAGGCCTAGACTTGATTAAGTTTTCTAAAATGACAAAAAGGATTCTTGGGATGCTCCAGCGATCAATTCATTTAATAGTAGGGCCTATTGATTTATTATGTAATACATCATGTGTATTTGTTTATGCTAAAGTTATGTAAGGTTAAATGATTCTTAAAACGGAAACTCTGACTGTGACGTTTTTAAAGTACGATTGTTTCCCAATCAGTTTCCCAATCAGTAGACCCCCAAAAACCCCCTTGTGGGAGTGGTTAGGATTAGTGGGTGGGGGTTGGGGTGGGCGTGTCAAGTCCCACCCATTTGGCTCTGCAACGAGCGCTAGGCCTACTTGTTTTCCCAAGTATATGTCTCTGTTTTCCTGCCTACATGATTAAAGTCAACATGAAACCAGAATGACGGTTCTTTTTTTCATGGAATATTTCAATATTTAAATGATTTATCCATGAATTTAGTAAAGACTAAGCTACTACACGTAATGCACTACTACAGTACATGTAATGCACAAAACATTTGAATTCATGTAAACAAGTTGTGTAATATTTTATACAAGCATTGTTTTGTATTTTCATATTTTCAATGGTGGTCATTTTTGATTGCAAACAATATAAGTGTGACACTTTTTTCTTTCTTTTTTTTGCGCGACCATTTAGCCTTCGCAGAAATATTACTCCATTTGGCACACTTTTTATGTCACATGCTAAACCAGGACGACATAGAATGTGAATCCTTTGTAAATCCACTCTTATGGGGAAAATGTGTGAATTGTTTATGACATAAGCGATAGAATGTGATAATTTTTTATATTGATGATTCTGAATTGGAAAAAGGGACACTGAGATAAATTAAGATTGTTACAATTTATTGTTATTAGATTGTTATTTTATTTGTGCTTTTGAGAAGTAACAGAAATCAACTGAACATTGTAAATAACCATACCATCAGAGGAGCTGCGACAGAGCAGATGTGTCCTGCTTCTTCATTTTCTCCTCTTCTTACTATACGTAAATTCTCATCTGTTTCATCTGCTCGGCCTCCTGAACTGGACCTGCAATATCAGCTCTGACAACTCCACTGATTCTTTCTGTCATTGTAAACAAACATCTTGAAGAATGAGAAGCCTGATGTTTCTGCTGGTCCTGGTTCTCTTCTGCTCTGAGCCGATGACTTCAAGCTGTGAGGACTCTTTGGTTTTTTATTTAAGATAAAATTAATTGTTTTTTAGATATTTTTATGTCAGATTTAGTTTCATTTTTTGCATTATATGATTTAAAAATATAGAAAACGTATTTTTATTTTTTGCATGGGCATGGAAAAGATTTGTGATGGCCCTATTTGTCTTCATATTTCAGCTCCTGATGCAATTAATGCAGCACAATCAAAGTGCTGTGTCGGGTTCACTAATATGAAGGTTCCTGTGAAACTGGTGAAGTCTTTCTTCTGGACCAGCAGCTCCTGTCCCATACGAGCCATTGTGTGAGTGTCATCTTAGACATTTCATTTTCAAACTGCAAATTGAACCTGAATGAGGCACTACATTAAAAAAACTTTGATCTAAAACTTTTGTACTTTTCTCCTCAGGTTTCAGATGATTTCAGGAGAGAGTTCTGTGTAGATCCACAGGCCGCCTGGGTGAACGGCCATGTTGATAAAGTGGACAAAAGAACAAGAGTCTAAAACAAACTACACTGTTTCTATTTGAACTGTGCATTTTATATTGTATATTATATAAAGCTATTTTATTTACAGAATAATTTGTGATTGGATTCAATTGTTTTAATAAAATAATAATTTCGATCATCTGCAGAATTGTTTTTATCCTGCACACATTTTGAAAATATACTTTTTATTTAAATGTAGGCTGTCTCTATATGTGACTCTGGACCACAAAACCTGCAGTCATAAGTCGCACGGGTATATTTGTGGCAATAGCCAACAATACATTATATGGGACAAAGCTATATTATTTTTACTTTCTGCTAAAAATCATTAGGATAATAAGTAAAGATCATGTTCCATGAAGATATTTTGTAGATTTCCTACTGTAAATATATAAAATATGTATAGTAATATGCATTGCTAAGGATTTCAATTGGACATCTTTAAAGAAGATTTTCATAATATTTAGATTTTTTTGCTCACTCAGATTCCAGATTTTCAAATAGTTATATCTCTGCCAAATACTGCCTTTTTGTGGCCCAGGGTCACATATCTGGTGGATCTATACAGATGTTAAGAAACAAAGTATTTGCATTAAGTATCTCAGTCAGGCTAACATGAATTGCCAAAAACTGACTATACTATCTACAACAAATCTGTTTAAACAACACATTTCCCTTGTAAGTACTAAAATACTATACACTTGATATTAATAGAATTAACAAAATGAAATATCTTCAGTAAATAAGATATACCATGTCCTTCCCAGTACTGTTCTGCAGTCCATTGTGTGGTGGAAGATTTTAGTCTGATAAGCTTTCAGTGAGAAAGATAATAGAACTATACATTAGATATTATGTAACAACTCAAAATTTTACAGATAATAAAACTATACTAAATCTTGTCCACTGTTGCTGAAACCAAAATCTGTATCTGTAAGATCACAAGGGTTACAATAAGATTACAATTTGCAATGAACTGTCTGCTATATTATTGTATAATAAAACTAAAATCAAGAAAAAAAATATGTTTCAGTAACACTTTATTATAAGTTTACAGTAATAAAGTACTTACAAATCATTTGTAAACTATTAGTTTATAATTAATTCATAGTTACTATATTGTAGTCTCTACATTTATACTAATAGGCTAAATAATGAGTTCTTCATTGATTGTCACTGAAATTAACACAAAAAATGTTTTATTAGCTCATATGTAAAGAGTTAGATAATGTTTTTTATGCTTTGCTAATTTATAAACTGTAAGTTCTCACTTTAGATTAGGTCACTGAAAATGGGAAAATGTCATAATAAGTGCTTCAACCGAACCTTTATTAGACATTAAATGCATTAAGTTTATTAAGTGTTCCTTAAAAAAAAAAACTGATAAAGCTTGGGTTAAAGCACTTAATTAGTGACATTTTCCGTGACCTATTCGAAAGTGAGAACAATTTACTCCTAATAACCAATTAACAATTCCTTTACTACAAGCTAATCAAACAATAATAATAGTGTTAATTAGAATGACAATGAATAAAGAACTCACTATTTGTATATAGCTTATTAATATATTAACAATGTAGAGACTACAATATATTAACTATTTCTTTAATGTTTTGTAAGTATTTTATTACTGTACACCGAACAGGCATAACATTATGACCACCTTCCTAATATTGTGTTGGTCCCATTTCCCAAAGCATCACACTGCCTCCGCCGGCTTGCCTTCTTCCCATAGTGCATCCTGGTGCCATGTGTTCCCTAGGTAAGTGACACACATGTACCCAGCCATCCACGTGATGTAAAAGAAAACATGAGTCATTAGACCAGGCCACCTTCTTCCATTGTTCCGTGGTCCAGTTCACTGTCAGTGCTTTTGGTGGTGGGCGTGTCAGCATGGGCATCCTGACTGGTCTGCGGCTATGCAGCCCCATACGCAGCAAACTGCGATGCACTGTGTATTCTGACTTCTTTCTGAATAACTTCTTGAGCAATTTGAGCTACAGTAGCTCGTCTGTTTGATCAGACCACACAGCCCAGCCTTCACTCCCCTCGTGCATCAATGAGCCTTGGCCGCCCATCATCCTGTCGCTGGTTCACCACTTTTCCTTCCTTGGACCACTTTTGATAGATGACCACTGCAGACCGGGAACACCCCACAAGAGCTGCAGTTTTGGAGATGCTCTGACCCAGTCATCTAGCCATCACAATTTGCCCCTTGTTAGACTCACTCAAATCCTTACACTTGCCCATTTTTCCTGCTTCTAACACATCAACTTTAAGGACAACATCTTCACTTGCTGCCTAATATATCTCACCCACTAACAGATGCCGTGATGAAGAGATAATCAGTGTTATTCACTTCACATATCAGTGGTCATAATGTTATGCCTGAATGTTATGCCGGTGTATACTTATTATAAAGTGATACTGAAGTTTCTAACACAAGTTGTCTTCTGAATTCTTAAAAGCATCCTGTGGATCTCTGGATGGATCTTCAGAAATATCCAGAGATTCAAGATTAATTATGGTTTTAATCTCAAGGTGAAATTTTTAACTTCCAAGTAAATCACACCTATTTTTTTTCTTTCGATGCAAGAAAAGCTTCCCCTTTTCTTGGTATTACATTTGCATGTTTTAGTTCTGTGAAGCAGAAGTTTCTATTAGACTATGAAAACTCACTAAACACTGATGAATGCTAACTGTGAGATTAATAATGGTGGATTTATGACTTTAATCAAACACACCTGAACCAGTTATTTAGAGTCTTTGGGTTTACTTGTGAATAAGGGGTCAAGGTTTAGCACTTAATATTTAGTGATAGCAAAATTCATATTTGACCATAAAATCTTTAGATTTAGCCTCATGCTGAGCAAGGCCTAAAAAGAGGACGTTGTGTGTTGCTTTAGATAGTCAGTTTTAAACAATTAATGTTAGCCTGACTGAGATACTTAATACATTTTGTTTCTTAACATATATAGATACACAGATATATATATATATATATATATATATATCAAAAAAAAAAAAAAAAATTAAAATTTGAATTATCATTTATATTTTATTAAAACAACAATCCAATCACATAAATTATTCTGTAAAAATAGTTTTGTACACACATCAGCACAATATACAATATAAAATACAGAGTTCAAATAGAAACAGTGTAGCTTGTTTTAGACTCTTGTTCTTTTGTCCACTTTAGCAACATGGCCGTTCACCCAGGCGGCCTGTGGATCTACACAGATCTCTCTCTGAAAACATCTGAAACCTGAGGAGAAAAGTACAAAAACAAGATTTAGATCAAAGTGTTTCTTTAATGGAGTGACTAATTCAGGTTCACTTTGCAGTTTGAAAATGAAATGTCTAAGATGACACTCACACAATGGCTCGTATGGGACAGGAGCTGCTGGTCCAGTAGAAAGACTTCACCAGTTTCACAGGAACCTTCACATTAGTGAACCCTTCACAGCACTTATCCACATTAACTGCAAAGGGAGCTGAAATGAAGACATGCAAAATATCACAAATCTATACCAAAAAATAAGAAAAAAATCATTAGGCCTACATCTATATTTCTAAATTCCCTAATCCAACAAATAAAACTAAACGTAAACTGAAAATCTGAAAGCAATACATCTTATCTTAATTAAAAACCAAAGAGTCCTCACCGCTTGAAGTCATCGGCACAGAGCAGAAGAGAACCAGGACCAGCAGAAACATCAGGCTTCTCATTCTTCAAGATGTTTGTTCACAATGAAAGAAAGAATCTGTGGAGCTTGAAGATCTCAGAGCTGATGTCTAGATTAACGTCTGAGCTCCTTCTTATATACATAGTAGGAGATTAATTCTTCATAAAGATATTTATGTAAATCCATTTCTGAGTATCTACATTGTAAAAGGCGTGTTGTTTTTAGCTCTTCCATCATCCTATTTCTGCTTTGTCGCTCATTTAAGGAAGTGGAAGGGACTTTTCTTTTAAATTCAATGAAAACGTGCTTCAGGAAAACTAGTCTACATTAGATATTATGTAAAGTTTTCTCAAAATATTATAGATAATAAAACCATATATTTTAACAACTGTGGCTGCAAACCAAAATCTCTATCTGTAAGATCACAAGGGTTATAACTGTAAGATTACAGTTTGCAATGAACTGTTTGCTATATTATTGTCTCCTAAAACAAAACAAAAAATCAGGAGAGAATTTGTACATGAAGCTTCTGAGGAACACAAGTTGTCTTGTGAATTCTTAAAATCATCCCATGTGGATTTCTGGATAGATTTTTCAAAAATTTCCAGAGGGAGACTCTCCTCCTTTCCTCTTTTAGTTAGAAAACGAAGCGATTTTTAGTTTTAGTAGAATAAAAATATAATTTTAAAGTGAAGGTTTTACCTCACCCATTTATTTTTCTCAATGTGAATAAAAGAAAAGGAAAAAAACACCCTTTTCTTTTCATTATTTTTGTATGTTTTCTGTGAAGCAGTTTAACTGGTGCTTCTCTATTAGACTTTGAAAACTCACTAAACAGTAATTAACAATAGTGGATTTAGTAACTTTTATCAAACACCTGAACCAGTTAATCAGGGTCTTTGGGTTTACCTGAGAGTAAGGGGTCAAGGTTTAGCACCTAATATTTAGTGATAGCAAAATTCAAATTTGATCATAAAATCATCCACTTGTTTCCGACACTGGGATCCTTCTGAAGTCTGTACACTGTCAGAAAAAAAAAGGTACATTGCTGTCACTGGGCGGTACCTAAGGTACAAAACCGAAAAGTACTAATATGTACCTTTAAGGTACTAAAATGTACCTTAAAGGTACTAATAATGCACTCTTAAAGTACTGATATGTACCTTTTAAGGTACTAATATTTACCATTTAGGGGTGAGTAAGGTACAAAGATTTTACTCACCCCTAAATGGTAAATATTAGTCCCTTAAAAGGTACATATCAGTACTTTAAGAGTGCATATTAGTACCTTTAAGGTACATTTTAGTACTTTTTCACTTTTGTACCTTAGGATACCGCCCCAGTGACAGCAATGTACCTTTTTTTCTGAGAGTGTACAGAGACGCAAATGAGCTGTTTAAACTGGACGTTGCAAAGCGAATGTTCTTTCACACTTCCATTTGTCCTGTTGTGGACAGACTCAAGCGTGTGGCGTGTTCTGTTTGCTTTTGACACGACACTCACATCCAGTGTTGGCGAATGTCAGCCGCTATGCGCCTGAACGCCAGTGGGCAGGGCCTATTGTTTGATGATGTATAACTATTCGCCGATGTCTTGTGCCAGACGCATATAAGTTGTTGCCCATGTGACATTACAGATTTTTGGAGCTTGATTAAATAAATGTTTTGGGAAGCTTTCCTTTACACGCACAAGGTTTAGGAGTGTGTTTACAGGAATGTTGGAATAGGAAAGGACCATCCCCAAACTGTTCCCACAAAGTTGGAAGCATGAAATTGTCCAAAATGTCTTGGTATGCTGAAGCATTAAGAGTTCCTTTCACTGGAACACAGGGACCAAGCCCAACCCCTGAAAACGTCTCAGGTTACGTATGTAACCATGGTTCCCTGAGAGGAGCGAGGCGCTGCGTCGGCGCTGCGGGAAGCGCCTCTGCGTTACTGTGTCGTGAAGCACTCGTGAAATCAGTCCAATGGCGTGACGGGGCGTCATATGCGGTGGCGTCATTGACCAGGAAACTATAAAGCACCCTGAACCAAACTATGTCAGCTTCTTAAATGTCGAAGCAAGGCGGTCACAGGCATGCGGGAGTATGGCAAGCGGCGCGGCGTCTCGTTCCTCTCAGGGAACCATGGTTATCGTAACCTGAGGCGTTCCCTTTCAAGGGAACTCGCTGCGTCAGCGCTGCGGGAACTTAATACCCACGCCGCCATAATACCAAGTGCCTGTCTGTGTGAAATCTTAGCGCACACTATGTCACAAGCACTCGAGACCCAGTCGAAGCCACACCCAGCCTCAGCTATCCATTTGCTCAAAGTCTTCTTAGATGCAGCCTTCCCTTGCTAGGGGACCTAAACCAAACAACTGGTCGGTTTTACACCACAGGGCAGTACTGTGGCGTAAGCATCTAATGCCCTTACTGAGCAAAGCAGATTTAATTTCTCCTGGTCTAGTTTCTAAAACAGGCGGAGCTCTGGAGTGAAGAATGGTCTCTACCACCTCAGTGGGAGGACCTGAATCTATGAGCTGGGCCCCTCAGAAGCCAAGCCCACAGTCTCCATAACTCTAGGTGGGGGTGAAATATTGACCCCACCCCTTGGAAAGAAGGTCTCTCCTGACAGGAATCTCCCGGAGGGCCGTCTAGGAGAGACACTATGTTCTGATAGCCACACTCGGCCCGACCAGAGCGGGGCTATTAGTAACAGATGAACCCGTCGGTGTCCCTCTCCAGAACTCCTGGGAGCAGCACCAGGGGAAAGGCATACAGGCGCAGCCTCGGCCACGTCTGTACCATGGCATCCAACCCCAGAGGGCTGGATAAGCCAAAGGAGCTCCACCACCTGAGGGTGGAGTCTTCACTTCCGGTGTCAATCCCTGCCTCGACAGGAATCTGCTCCGTGATTCACTCATGATTGCCCTACAGCCGATGAGGATGCATCCGTTGTTAGCATCAGCGACAACAATGAGCCCCAACACCAGTCCCTGGGACAGAAACCAAGGATTATTCCACATAACCAAGGCACGAAGGCAACGCGCGTGACCTTGATCATGCAAAGGATTTCCCCTCGGGAGAACCCCTTGGTCTTGAGCCACCACTGCAAGGGTCTCATGTACAGCAGGCCAAAAGTTATCACGTTGGACCCTGCTGCCATCAGACCTAACAGTCTCTGAAACTGTTTCACAGTAAGTGACTGGCCTAGCTTCACCTTATTTATGGCTATGAGAATCGCTTCTACCCAGCGGGCGTTAGATAAGCCTTCGTGGTCTTGAAATCCCAAACTACACCTAGAAATGTGGTACTCTGTATTGGAGATAAAACACTTTCTTGGCGTTTAGCCTCAACCCGACACTTTCATGTGGCGAGAACAGCATCTCGATGCTGAACCGCTAGTTGTCTTGATTGTGCCAGAACGGGCCAATCCTCTCTATAGTTCAGAACGCAGATGCCCTGGAGTCTCAGAGGAGCCAGAGTTGCATCCACGCCCGTGAGCGTGTGGGGAAATAAAGCTAGGCCGAAAGGAAGAACCTCATACTGGTAAGCTTTGCCCCAGCAAACCCGAGGAACCTCCTGTGTTGAGGAAGGATGGAGAAGTTCAAGTATTAAGTCTATTGTGACAAACCAGTCCTCAGACCTGATTTGACATGCAGTCTGTTTCAGCGTGAGCATTTCTATACTGCAGTTTAGCTGACACAGATCTAGAATGGGACGCAGCCTTCCATCCTTCTTCGGAACTATAAAGTACCGGCTGTAAAACCTTGATTCTCTGCTGTGGGAGGGACCCTCTTTATAGCCTCTTTTCGCAGAAGAGTCTGTACTTCTTGTTCCATAACCAGAGCCTGCTCGGGGCTGACCACTGTGGATACCACCCTGTTATCTATCTGCAGGACCCAATCAGAGAAATTTGGCAGAAGTTTCCACGCTGCCAGAAAATCTACTAAGGGAACCAGCCTCTCGAGGCCGGCCTCTGGTGTTTGTTGAGCGGTCAGCTTGGTGTCCTGAAGCGGCGCACCGGCGAGAGCAACCAAACCGACCCTCTTTGAGCCCTCCTCGGAGGGCATGAGCTTCCCGATGCCGCTACGTTTCGGGCGGACATGGAGCGTGTGCTCGCTGAGGACCGCTGCGCCCTGAAGCACCAGAGGTGGCAGGGTTGGCAGAGCGGCCCCTGATGGCACCGAAGGGCGGGCACCATGTAATCACGGTGAACACCGACCCACTCCGAAGGACTGCCATCAGAAGTCTGACCCTTCCGGTGTCAGAACTTTATTTTATTTTTAATGCAGTCAACTATCAACCAGACAAGTAAAAACGGTCTGGATGAGAGACTGCATATAGTGTATAGTATTTATCATTTAATCCCTCAGAATTAAATGCAGCCAAATATCAACCAGACAAGTAAAACGGTCTGGATGAAAGGCTGAACATAATGTATAATGTACAGATTATCTTCTGAAAAGTATTTATCATTTAATTCCACAGAATTAAATGCAGCCGAATATCAACCAGACAAGTAAAAACAGTCTGGATGAGAGGCTGAATAGTGAAATAGTATTTATCATTTAATTCCTCAGAATTAAATGCGGCGAATATCAACCAGACAAGTAAAAACGGTCTGGATGAGAGGCTGAATAGTGAAATAGTATTTATCATTTAATTCCTCAGAATTAAATGCAGCCGAATATCAACCAGACAAGTAAAAACGGTCTGGATGAGAGGCTGAATAGTGAAATAGTATTTATCATTTAATTCCTCAGAATTAAATGCGGCGAATATCAACCAGACAAGTAAAAACGGTCTGGATGAGAGGCTGAATAGTGAAATAGTATTTATCATTTAATTCCTCAGAATTAAATGCAGCCGAATATCAACCAGACAAGTAAAAACGGTCTGGATGAGAGGCTGAATAGTGAAATAGTATTTATCATTTAATTCCTCAGAATCAAATGCAGCCGAATATCAACCAGACAAGTAAAAACGGTCTGGATGAAAGGCTGAATATAATGTAACCTATTAATACAGATTATCTTCTGAAAAGTATTTATCACTTAATTCCTCAGAATTAAATGCAGCCAAATATCAACCAGACAAGTCAAAACGGTCTGGATGAAAGGCTGAATATAATGTATTAATACAGATTATCTTCTGAAAAGTATTTATCATTTAATTCCTCAGAAATAAATGCAGCCGAATATCAACCAGACAAGTAAAAACGGTCTGGATGAAAGGCTGAATATAATGTTTAATACAGATAGTCTACTGAAAAGCAGTCTATTTATCATTTAATTCCTAAGAATTAACTGCAGCCAAATATCAACCAGACAAGTAAAAACGGTCTGGATGAGAGGCTGAATACAATAATACAGATAATCTTCTAAAAAGTATTTATCATTTAATTCCTCAGAATTAAATGCAGCCAAATATCAACCAGACAAGTCAAAACGGTCTGGATGAAAGGCTGAATATAATGTATTAATACAGATTATCTTCTGAAAAGTATTTATCACTTAATTCCTCAGAATTAAATGCAGCCAAATATCAACCAGACAAGTCAAAACGGTCTGGATGAAAGGCTGAATATAATGTATTAATACAGATTATCTTCTGAAAAGTATTTATCATTTAATTCCTCAGAAATAAATGCAGCCGAATATCAACCAGACAAGTAAAAACGGTCTGGATGAAAGGCTGAATATAATGTTTTAATACAGATAGTCTACTGAAAAGCAGTCTATTTATCATTTAATTCCTAAGAATTAACTGCAGCCAAATATCAACCAGACAAGTAAAACGGTCTGGATGAGAGGCTGAATACAATAATACAGATAATCTTCTAAAAAGTATTTATCATTTAATTCCTCAGAATTAAATGCAGCCAAATATCAACCAGACAAGTCAAAACGGTCTGGAAGAGGCTGAATATAATGTTAATACCAACATCAACTCAGATGAATATTTAACATTTAGTTTAATCATGAAAACATTTACAAAACTTGGTTTTCAAGTTGACCGTTTACTGAATATTCACACATAGGCCTTTTTTTCTTTTTCTTTTTCTCACTTTTACAAAGGAACCATAGACAGTCTGCAAACACACATGGTCCTACTTAGTTTGCACACGATCATAAGAGAGAGAGTGAAAGGGACATTTCCGTCTGCTCAATTCCCCACGCATATATTGCGGACCATAATCACACATTGCCTCAGCAAATGCGAGATCTGTAGCAATTAGATTCTTATTGTAGATGCAGACCCATAATCTACGCGATGCCTCGGCAAACGCGCGATCTGAGCCACTAGACTCAACCCCGAAATCTACACGCTGCCTCGGCACACGCGAGACCCGAGATCGAGTCAGAATCTATATTGCAGACCCGTGATCTACACGCTGCCTCGGCAAACGCGAGATCCGAGCCAAGGACCTTTGTTGACTTTCTCCTCGAGAAGAAAGCCAAGCAGGAGCAGAGACTCTCGATAGTGAATGTTACACGTCGAGAATTTTACGAATGCACACTGTCAGCTCCGTTTTACTAGAGCTGACCATGCAGCATTCTCCACTCCAAACAAACAACACAATAATCGCGTGTATCCCCACTCGTAATGAAGCGAGGGTAGGGAGGAACACACGATCAAAAATGCTGTCCGCTCGCCATTATATCTCCTGTCTTTATTCCTGTTTTTTTTTTTTTTTTTGGGACAAACAACAATAAATAGACAAAGACAGTTTCACACAGAGCGCCTTGCTGAAGACAACAGAAGCTGACATAGTTTGGTTCAGGGTGCTTTATAGTTTCCTGGTCAATGACGTCACCCGCATATGACGTCCCGTCACGCCATTGGACTGATTTCACGAGTGCTTCACGACACAGTAACGCAGAGGCGTTCCGCAGCGTTTCGGCGCTGCGCGATTCCCTTGAAAGGGAAACAACCCCACACCATAATCCCCCCTCCACCAAACTTTACACTCGGCACAATGCAGTAAGGCAAGTACTGTCCTCCTGGCAACAGCCAAACTCAGACTCGTCCATCAGATTGCCAGACAGAGAAGCATCACTCCAGAGAACTTGTCTCCAGTGCTCCAGAATCCAGTGTTGGCGTTTTACACGACTGCATCCGAAGCTTTGTATTGCATTTGGTGATGTAAGGCTTGGATGCAGCTGCTCGGCTATGGAAACCCATTCCATGAAGCTCTCTACGCACTATTCTTGAGCTAATCTGAAGGCCACATGAAGTTTGTTGGTCTATAGCCATTGACTTTGCAGGAAGTTGGCGACTTCTATGCACTGTGTGCCTCAGCATGCGCTGACTCCGCTCTGTGATTTTACGTGGTCTATGACACTTTGTGACTGAGTTGCTGTTGTTCCCAATTGACCTATTGGTAAACCCCTCCCCTCGAACACTGATGAGCCAATGGCAATTGAGTATCAGCGCCAGAAACATCTGTTTGATGGTAACACTGATTCCAGAGAGGATTTTCTGGTTGTCATCTCATTAAGTTAGTTAAATTTAGTGAGTCAATGCTAACATATGTGAAATGTATGAACAGTATATGTTTGTTTAGTGTTAGTTTTATGAGTGTTTTTGTGTAATTTGCGATGTATGTAAATGATAATGCAACGGAGAGAGAGTTTGTGAATGAGACGCGTTAATGCGCACTTTTTATGCTTTGTTTGTTCAGCTCTTATGTTGATTTTTACTTTGGAGTGAAAAAGGACACAATAAACTTCATAAACTATCAGTAAAGTTTGGCCATCAATCGGACAGGGTCCGCTACATTCAGTGTCCAAAAACACCAAAGGTTTTCTAACTGATCACTGTCATTGTTAGACTGTAAGCAACTCAGTTTGTTTGTAAGATAGGTCAATTGCTTCTACTTTGTTATAATACCACTAAAAGTTGCCCATGGAATTATTTAGTGGCGAGGAAATTTCACGAATGGACTTCTTGCACAGGTGGCAACCTATCACGGTACCACGCTTGAGTTCACTGAGCTCCTGAGAGCAACCCATTCTTTCACAAATGTTTGTAGAAGCGTGGCCATGGAAGTGATTGGAACACCTGATCAAGGCAAATTAAATTTCACATGTCATGACCCATTTGATGCTGAGCACATGCAGCAGACCTGAAAAGAGGAAGCATTTCTGTTGTTTTTCTGAAGCATGCTTTCAGTGAATCTGATAGAAAAGTCCCTTCCACTTCCTTAAATGAGCGACAAAGCAGAAAAAGGATGATGGAAGAGCTAAAAACAACACGCCTTTTACAATGTAGATACTCAGAAATGGATTTACATGAAATATCTTTATGAAGAATTCATGTCCTACTTTGTATATAAGTAGGAGCTCAGGCGTTAATCTAGACATCAGCTCTGAGATCTTCAAGCTCCACAGATTCTTTCTTTCATTGTGAACAAACATCTTGAAGAATGAGAAGCCTGATTTTTCTGCTGGTCCTGGTTCTCTTCTGCTCTGTGCCGATGACTTGGTGAGGACTCTTTGGTTGTCAGCTTTAGTTTAGTTTAATTTTATGTCAGCTTTAGTTTCATTTTTTGCATTATGTGATTTAAAAATATAGAAACTTATTTTTATTTTTTGCATGGGCATGGAAAAGATTTGTGATGGCCCTATTTGTCTTCATATTTCAGCTACCGATGCAATTAATGCAGCACAATCAAAGTGCTGTGAAGGGTTCACTAATGTGAAGGTTCCTGTGAAACTGGTGAAGTCTTTCTTCTGGACCAGCAGCTCCTGTCCCATACGAGCCATTGTGTGAGTGTCATCTTAGACATTTCATTTTCAAACTGCAAAGTGAACCTGAATGAGACACTCCATTAAAAACTTTGATCTAAAACTTTTGTACTTTTCTCCCTCAGGTTTCAGATGATTTCAGGGAGAGAGATCTGTGTAGATCCAGAGGCCGCCTGGGTGAACGGCCATGTTGCTAAAGTGGACAAAAGAACAACATCAGCTGCAACAACAACAACATCAACATCAAAAACTTCTGCTGCAACAACTGCTACAGCAAAGACTCAGAGCCACACAGTCTAAAAAAAGCTACACTGTTCATATTTGAACTCTGCATTTCATATTGTATATCTGATCTATGTGATTGGAGCTTTTTAATAAAATATAAATTATTATAATGTAGTAATGTTTTTTTTATGGCATTTAATTAGATAAAACATTATCTAAATGGCTTTTTATTTAAATTGAGAAGTAAAAGTATATGGGTAATACAAAAAATATAGTAAATAACTATAAACAGTTTAGTAAATACTATAAATATCTGATATAACACAACTTTATTGTTATTAAAATTCATTTTACATCATTAAGGTCAACTTCATACTGTTAACGATTAATCGAAGATTGATTAATTGTCAATAATACATTTAATCACTAAAATGTATGGATAGTCGATTAAACATGTCATGCACGTGCATGCTGGTCAATCATTATGTTATATTTGGGTCCATTTTACAGCTGGAGTTACACCTTCATCATGACTACTGTATTTGTGTGTTTTGTGGGTGTGTGTGTGTGTGCATTCGCAGCCTTTTGTTTTGTTCAAATGTAAGTGGTAATGTTGTGTTTATTTTGTGTAGACCTATATATCTGATTTATCTCATAAAGGATGCATTTGGTTTATAATTAGAGAGGTAGTAAAGTGCCCCGGTGTTCAGTTTCAGCGCGCACAGGCTAAACAGCAGTGCACAACTAATAATGACTATGGTTGGGAATGCCATATTACAAAACATTAATGAGAACACTATCTTTATAAATCGTTGCAAATTCATTGGGTTAGTTGCCGTGTTCAGCGTGTTGTTCCAGGAAAAGTGCGTCCACATATTCTGAATAACAGATCTGAGATGCCGTTGGTGACACGTCGTAGCTATCACTCGTTATATTTGATTATTAAATAAGTACTTTAATTAAATGATCAATCACATCGACTCATTTTACAATCCTACTAGCCCTTTATTTAGACTAAAAACCCTTCTGGTAAGGAGCATGACGTTTTGAGCAGCATTTGCACACCCTGTCATGCTTTTTATAAGCCACTGCTGTCGCATATGCAGTATTAAGACTAACGATTAATCGATTCATTTAAATGACAATTGATCATGGGAATTTGTGTAAATTGACATCCCTAGTGTATACCAACTCAATTTAATTTATATTCAATGAACAACACAATACATGCTGTTTCTACACAACATACTGCAAAAAAATAAAAATAAACTCATTTATCACATTCATATTCCTGGTTAAATAGACTGACGCAAAGAGTTTTTCAGTCTAAACTGAGGACTCTAAAATTTTATGTTAGAAGTTGATACTCTCTCGTTAAGAAGTGTGAGAGATCAGAAGAAGCACTACGAGCCAGTCTGATCATACTTGTATTGTGATATATCTGAAAAGATTGTTCCAGCATAAGCCAACAATCTTTGCATAAATGCGAATTAGCTTTGGTTTACACTTAGGTTTACAGACGAACTATTAAAGGGGTCATGAATTGAGAAATCAACTTTCCCTTGAGCTTTTGATATATAAAAGTTCATCATAATATAAGAATATCCTGTAAGTTTCAGAGCTGAAAACTTCCTTGTTAGTCAAATAAAAGCTTTTATTGACAGCTGGCTCAAGCAAAGCGAGGATCTGCGAATTTGCCTCCCTGTGATGTCAGAGAGCAGCGAAACGCTTCCTCAACAGAAGAAGACCAACGCCTAATTCTGTAGCCCCACCCTTCATCTCGCACATGACATGTAATAGGTAAATAACATAGGCCTTTATGTGCTAAACCGGAATGAAGTTCCAGTTAATGTGGGTAAGACACTGCGTGTTTGTTCACTTAATTTCACCGCGGATTCTTTTGTAAACAAGAGGGTGGATTTGCTTACTGTCTAAGAGCCACGTGACTGTCAGGTTTGTGTGCCTCGCTGACAGGACCAACGTAAATATAGCTTCCAACGTACGCGATTTTAAAATGTACGACAAGTTTTCAAAAGTAATAAGAATTCACTTCTACTATTAAGGAAATTTTGGTAGGCGACATAGATTTTGCTATGTGAAAATAAAATAAACTATCCACTTGTTTCCGACACTGGAATCCTTCTGAAGTCTATACAGAGACGCAAATGACCTGTTTAAACTGAATGTTTCAAAGCGAACATTCTTTCACTCTTCCACTTGTCCTTCCACAGACTCAAGCGCATGGAGGACGTCAGAAGCTGACACATCTGTGACACATCTAGCGTGAGAGCATCAGTGATTATAATGGGTTCTGTTTGATTTTGCCGCGATGCCCACATCCAATGTAGACGCCAGTGGGCGGGGCTTATTTTGTGATGACGTATAACTTCGATTCGAGAGCTGCCAGCTAGTTCAAGAGCACTGATGACGACACAGCTGTTCCACGACTGGCCGGATTCACCTCACAACAACAATCACTTGTGTTTCATGTTTATTCTAAAACCTTCCGTTCCACTAATGCTCACAAATCAGTTTTTTAGTAAGCACAGCACGAGCGTCACTACAGGAAGCAGAAAGTGTCTGACTTCATGTCTCAGAATCTGACCAATGAGAATAAAGAGTGTCATCATCAAGGCTTTCTCAGACGATTTTTAAGCAACTGCAGCGGATTGTCTTATTATAGGGAGATGAGAGGCTCTGTATCGCTTACCGTTGGAGAATGTGTAAACTTGGATCTCGTCCGGCACCTCAGCCTATCGTGTAATGGCAGTGAGTGATGTCAGTGCCCGTCGTTCAAAGTTTTATGACAGTCAGTTACATTTTATGTTAATCAGTTTCTGGTTATTAGCACACTGGTCTTGTCACCTCTCGATGCATCCTTGATAAAAGGGTGGATCAAGGACACATTCGGGGATTTGAACCGTACTTAAGTGAATTGTCTCACCATGCACTGCTTCGATCTGCTGCATGTTTCAATGCTGTATGAAGTTGAACAAGCCTTGTGTCGAACACACCAGGCAGTCATATGCAAAAGGTGTTGCCCATGTGACATTAAAGATCCCACACTATCAATACAAGCTGATTTTGGAGCTTGATTAAATAAATGCTTGTTTTTATAACAAGGAGGATGTATAAGTTATGAAACTTGCAGGATGTTTTAATGGTACAAAGACCATTTATATGTCAAAATATCAAGGCAAAATAATTTTCACATGTCATGACCCATTTAATGCTGAGCACATGCAGCAGACCTGAAAAGAGGAAGCGTTTCTGTTGTTTTTCTGAAGCACACTTTCAGTGAATTTAAAAGAAAAGTCTCTTCCTTTCTTACATGAGCGACAAAGCAGAAATAGGATGATGGAAGAGCTAAAACAACTCGTGTCTTACAGTCTTGATACTCAGAAATGGATTTACATGAATATCTTTATGAAGAATTCATCTCCTACTATGTATATAAGAAGGAGCTCAGACGTTATTCTGGACACATCAGCTCTGAGATCTTCAAGCTCCACAGATTCTTTCTTTCATTGTGAACAAACATCTTGAAGAATGAGAAGCCTGATGTTTCTGCTGGTCCTGGTTCTCTTCTGCTCTGTGCCGATGACTTCAAGTGGTGAGGACTCTTTGGTTTTTAATTAAGATAAGATGTATTGCTTTCAGATTTTCAGTTTACGTTTAGTTTTATTTGTTGGATTAGGAAATTTAGAAATATAGATGTAGGCCTAATGATTTTTTCTTATTTTTGGTATAGATTTGTGATATTTTGCATGTCTTCATTTCAGCTCCCTTTGCAGTTAATGTGGATAAGTGCTGTGGACTGTTCACTAATGTGAAGGTTCCTGTGAAACTGGTGAAGTCTTTCTTCTGGACCAGCAGCTCCTGTCCCAGACGAGCCATTGTGTGAGTGTCATCTTAGACATTTCATTTTCAAACTGCAAAATGAACCTGAATGAGGCACTACATTAAAGAAACACTTTGATCTAAATCTTGTTTTGTACTTTTCTCCCTCAGGTTTCAGATGATTTCAGGAGAGAGTTCTGTGTAGATCCAGAGACCTGGGTGAACGGCCATGTTGCTAAAGTGGACAAAAGAACAACATCAGCTGCAACAACAACAACAACAACAACTGCTGCAACAACAGGAACAACTTCTGCTGCTGCAACTGGAACAACAACAACAACAACTCCAGCAACAACAGGAACAACTTCTGCTGCTGCAACTGGAACAACAACAACAACAACAACTCCAGCAACAACAGGAACAACTTCTGCTGCTGCAACTGGAACAACAACAACAACAACAACAACAACAACTCCTGCAACAACAGGAACAACTTCTGCTGCTGCAACTGGAACAACAACAACAACAACAACAGCTCCTGCAACAACAGGAACAACTTCTGCTGCTGCAACTGGAACAACAACAGCAACAACAACAACTCCTGCAGCAACAGGAACAACTTCTGCTGCTGCAACTGGAACAACAACAACAACAACAACAACTCCAGCAACAACAGGAACAACTTCTGCTGCTGCAACTGGAACAACAACAACAACAACAACTCCTGCAACAACAGGAACAACTTCTGCTGCTGCAACTGGAACAACAACAACGACTGCTGCAACAACAGGAACAACTTCTGCTGCTGCAACTGGAACAACAACAACAACAACAACGACTGCTGCAACAACAGGAACAACTTCTGCTGCTGCTGCAACTGCTACTACAGCAAAGACTCAGAGCACCACAGAATCAAGAAAGCGTCACTGTTCCTATTTGACCTCTGCATTTCATATTGTAAAACTGACCACATTTCTGATGTGTATATAAAAATATTTTTGTAATAAAATAATTTATTGATTTAATTGATTGGACCATTTCAATAAAATATAAATGATTATAATGTAGTGATGTTCTTTTTAAAGCAATCTTTTTATCTAAATGTAATTTATTTAAAATTCAGTAGTGTAATACAAAAAATCGAAAAAATAAAAATAAATACAATAAATATATGATGCAATACAACTTTATTTGTTAATAGTTCACGGAAATTAATTTTGCATTGATAAGGTCAGGTTCATGTGTATACAGTATATATTCAATTTACAACACAAGACGTGCTGTTTATTAACACCACATACAACATAAACTCTCATTTTTCACAGCACTGTTCTGGTTAAATAGACTGATGCAAAGAGTTTTTAGTCCAATTAAACTGAGGGCTCTAAAATGCCTATTTGATGTTTGAAGTTGATGCTCACTGCAATACATGTGAGGGATCAGAAGAAGCACTACGAGCCACTCTGATCATACTTGTGTTGTGATCTATCTGAAAAGATTGTCCCAGTGGTAAGCCAATGATCTTTGCATAAAAACGTATTTGCTTAAATAATTTAGATTTACAGACAAACTACTGGCTTTCTTTGAATTGGTACACTGAATGACACATCTGTATCCTCCACAGTCAATACTGACAATACTCTGCACTAGGTCTCTAGGTAAATCTGCACATTTCCAAAGACTCTTCTTTTACATCACGTGGATGCCCGGGTGTGTGTGCATTGCTTACCTGGGGAACACATGGCACTATAGGATGCACTATGGGAAGAAGGCAAGTTGGCAGAGGCAGTCTGACGCTTTGGACAAAGTTCTGCTGGGAAACCTTGGGTCCTGCCATACATGTGGATGTTACTTTGACACATACCAGCTACCTAAGCATTGTTTCAGACCATGAACACCCTTTCATGGAAACGGTATTCCCTGCTGGCTTTGGCCTCTTTTGGCAGGATGCGCCCTGCCAGAAAGCAAACATGGTTCATGAACTGTTTGAGGAGCACAACAACGAGTTTGAGGTGTTGACTTGGCCTCTAAATTCAAAATCAAGCATCTGTGGGATGTGCTGAACAAGCAAGTCCAATCTATGGAGGCCCTACCTCCCAACTTACAGGACTTGAAGGATCTTCTGCTAACATCTTGGTGCCAGATACCACAGCACACCTTCAGGGGTCTAATTGAGACCCTTCCTCAACGGGTCAGGGCTGTTTTGGCAGCAAAAAGGGGACCAACACAATATTAGGAGGGTGGTCATTATGTTATGCCTGATCCGTGTATACTTCAATGATATCAGCAAGTTAGACAACAGTGACAACAATACCTCATAACATCAAAACAAATAATTTTATGACTGTAAAAGTAAAAAAAAAAAACATTTAAATTTTTTTTTACTGTGTGTCACCCCTTCATTATTATAAGTTTTATTGCAGTCTAATATGCATCATGTGATGGAAATTGGTTTGTTATGCTCTGAGGGTGTTTACGACAACAATGTACTAAAAACAGAAGTTTTTCCTTTGCATTTTTGAAAAGTTCTGCGTAGAAATGAATGACAACATTGTCAAAACGTTGCCCTTTCACACAGATTCCCGAAACAACTAAAAATGTTGCATTATCCATGCCAAGCCAGTGGTTAGTGATGTCACTTTTTAAAGAAACACTAAGCGCCTAGAGTATAGACTGATCATGTAATACGCATGTGCATGACATCTCCGTTTTCACAAATTCATGTTTTTGTACTTGAATAGCAGTATTGTTTTTAAAAACTTGCACTTTGAAAAAGTTTGTGTTTTGTTTTCAGGCCCCCCAAAACGACGTTTTTAGTTGAAAATGGAGTAAACACCTCCGAGGCAACATCAATCAATTGATGTTCATGCTCAGTGCTTAAAATTCACCCTTAATTTGAGACTGGTAAGGCCGATCTTGATGTTTAGTGTGTTGCAGTCTAAGATACTACATCCCACTACAATAAAGAGCTGCAATTGTGACGCAATACAAAGCAGTGAAATACATGAACGTAAGAAAATGCTGAGGAGGAGATTTTAAAACCACATGATGCAACACCATGCATTCCATTCACAAGAAATCTATTCTGTCTGTGTCAAATGTTTATTTTTCCCTAGACATTATTTTCACAGTTATGAGGTAAAAAGCCCCTATAAAGGGAAAAATATGAGATGGGGAGAAAAATGTGTTCACTTGCCAAAGTTTTGCTTTTCCCTGAGAAACTTTATTTAACATCAACATAATACATTTTTCCTCCCATCTCAATTTTTTTTCCTTCACAATGTGCCTCTAGGGGCTCCGTATAAGATATTAAGCAGTAGGGATAAGTCAAGTCTAAAACAAAACTAATGAAAACCATTTTGAATACACCTGAAGGCCTGATGGACATCTGCTCTTTCTCAGAATATTTGCCCCTGTGAATGCTGAGTAAGGCAATTTGAAGAAAACATGCATTTTACCCTTTTTGTGACGCTGAGGAGAAATAAAATAGAAGTAGAAAGAGGATGAGGAATGGAAACAGCTCAAGCCATGACATGTTGATCCTCAGAAGTGCATTTATTTGAATGCACTTTACCTCCATGATAAAAAGTTACCCTCTGCATGATATAAAATATTTTCTCAGAATATTTGCTTTCACTTGGGTTCCTTTTAAAATTACAGTTCAACTAAAAAACAAAATTGTGTAATTTACTCACCGACATGTCTTTCAAAACCTGAAAGAGTTAATTTAGTGTGAAACACAAACACAAAATAAAGATGTTCAAGATGCCCTTTAAAATTTAAGTCAATGGTGATAATGGCCATAATAAAAATAAAAGCTACCATGTCTTCAGATGTTTGAAATAAGCACACAGGCTCACTGTAAACCCTAACGCTCATAATAATTAATTGGTTTGAGTAGAGCCAACTCAAACTAAACAAATGAGTTCAAACAAATGAACTTTTTTGAGTATTTTGAACTTTCTTTTGAGTTCTCAAAACTGACACATAAATAATCTGAATTGTTTAATTGTTTTGAGTTTTATGAACTTGTTTCTTTTCATTTTTAACCGAAACTGGGCTGGGATTTCTATTTCCCAGCATGCTTTGTCATGACAACCAAAAGGGACAGTAAATACCAAAACATTTTTTAGCTTAATGATTAATGTTCCATAAATCTGTAAAAATAGATGGACTGTATTATTTTAACAGAGATGACAGACAGACAGACAGACAGACAGACAGACAGACAGACAGCTCCTCGTAATTCACTTCTTAATAGCATACACATATTTCTGCCCATTTTCGGTCGTACTTTCAGTTAATAAAGTAAAAAATACTGCAAATTTCTGCTGTTATTTTTGTGATGGTTTGGGGTCCTTCATCAAACCTTTCAACACAGAACCCATGCACCTCAGATTGTTTTAATCAATACACAAATCATAAAAACAGATTAACACTATATCTGTTCCTAAATTCTGATTTGGTGGGCAAGGCAGATGTTTGGGTTGGCTCAGCCCACCCCTCCAGAACCGGCCCTGTGTGAATGTGTAGTCAATGAACGTCTATCCTTCAATATATAATGAGACACAGACTTCATTCAGTACACACTTTCAGACCAGACTCATAAAGCGCTAAAACATCAGAACAGATACTCCTGAAGAATGAGGAATCTGATGTCTCTGCTGCTCCTTCTGCTCTTCTGCTCTATTCAGCTCACTTCAAGTGGTAAGTAATGATCTGACATTATATATACGACAAGTTATTTGTGCTATTATAATGCAATTCATTTTGGGGAACGTCCAACAGTCTATTCCATCAGCATATTTACCTGGCCATAAATGCATTTACTGTAAGTTTTATTAAGTTATAAGGTGAAACCTTTTGAAATGTTTTATGTAAACACTTTAGGTCCTATAGCACTTGAATCTCGATCAACAGGCTGTTTCCAGTTCTCCAGTATTAAAATTCCTCCGAACCGAGTGGTGTCTTTTTACCGGACCAGCAGCAGCTGGTTTCTAAAGGTGTCTTCTGATGGTGATCTTTCATAATAATACATATCAGTCAGCTTTTTCAATCATTAAATGCACTTCAAGTCTTTCAAGAATTTCAAGTCTTGGTTATAATGTACAAAAGGCATCATAATATAATACTTATAAGTGTCTTAAATTAATCAACTCTAAGAAAAGTGCTTAAAATTCAAATTTATTTAACTAAATAGGAGTAAAATTGTGAAATAAACCTGCAATATATATTGTAAGATTTTAGAGTTATAATACTATTAAAATGTGTTAATCTGATTATCTCTCAATGTTAAACCTAAACTGATCTGATGTAAACTTTGAATGATCTGTATTATTATTGCTAATTTAAAAAAAGAAATAGCCTATATATTGCATTTAGAAGTTGTCATATGTTAAGATTTTCCATTATTAAAGTATCTGCCTTTATATTTATTTACTTATGTACTTAACCGTTTAGGTAACGTCAGTCTGTCAAGTAGCAGTTAGTGTAATATTCACTGAAAATATATAGGCCATATTAAAAGAAAAACATAAAATATTATAAAAACATAAAAACAGTCTATTTTCATTTTAAAAAGTTGTAGTATTTAGTATGTTGTTCCATTGATGCCAGTGTAGTCTCCAAGTAAACTTAAAAAGCATTTTATGAACAATGTTCTCAAGGTAATCTAAAGGCAATGGCATATCCTATTTATAGATTGAAGCTACTAGACCATTAAAATAATTCACTAGAGGGCACAAGTAGCTACATCATGCTTTTTTTTTTGTTTTGTTTCTAATTCATAAGTAATAAAGATTCACTTCATAATCTGCTTGTGTGATTACAAATATTTCCCTCTTTTCTCTTTTTCTGTCTGAGCTCTCGATGCTGATATTTTAATTTCATTTTTATGCCTGAACTATCGGGATTTAGAGTGGGTGTTGTCACAGGACGATGATATAGAAGGAGTTTCTGTAATACCAGTAAGCTTGGGGACTCTAAATGCCTATTTGAGTGTAGAAGTTCAACTCTCTCTTTACAACCTGTGAGGGATCAGAAGAAGCTCCACGAGCCAATCTGATCAAACTTGTGTTGTGATATAGCCTGAATATAATCTGAAAAGTATGTTTCAGCGGTAAACCAATGATCTTTGTACAAATGTGATGCAATGAGAAACAGGCGGAGAAACATTTTGGATACTGAATATTACATTTACTAAGTAAACATGTACAATTATAGAGACAACAAATGAATTAAATATGAAAATTAACAAAACAGAAAAACTAAGATTAATCTTCTTCAATAGTTTATAATAAAATCCAAACTATTGTATCTAATAGATATAGAGGAAGAATGATACAAAATATGTAATATATTTTCAGAATGAAAGGAGAGGTGGAAGAGAAGCAGCAGAAGTGAAGAACTAAATAAGAGAAAGCAATATAAATGCAGGAAACTTGAATTGTCCTAAACTTGTGTTTTGGTCTGTTAAGAAAAGGTCAAACATACTTATCCATTATGTCATATGCTACAGTCAAATGCTACAGTTGCAAAAAAGACAAAAATAGATGTGGTTTGACATCTTTAAGAGACTCTCATCTGCAGAGATGGAAACAGATATATTTCAAGATAAAGGTACATCATGTAATCAATTTGAGGAAAATACACCTCTCGTTATAAAGAAGGGACATCAAAGATCTTACATTTGGAACTAATCAAACATATCAGAGCATATAGTAGAAAATATATAAATGATTAAAGAAATCAATAACATGTAAAAGAATAATAATTAATGATGATTAAATGAATACATACACTATAGTGCACAAAGTTTTGGGTCGCCTGCCTTTACATCCACATGAATTTTAATTACATCCCATTCTTAATCCTTTAGGTTTATTATGTAGTTAGCCCACCCTTTGCAGCTATAACAGCTTCAACTCTTCTGGGAAGGCTTTCCACAAGGTTTAGGAGTGTGTTTATGGGAAAATTTGACCATTCTTCTAGAAGCACATTTGTGAGGTCAGACACAGACAGAGATTCAATTTGAATAATGAATATCAAATTTACTAAATATCAGGTTGAGCTCAGGACTCTGTGCAGGCCAGTCAAGTTCCTCCACACCAAACTCGCTCATCCATGTCTTTATGGACCTTGCTTTGAATGAAGGGGCCATTCCCACAAAGTTGGGAGCATGAAATTGTCCAAAATGTCTTGGTAGGCTGAATCATTAAGAATTCCTTTCACTGGCACTAAGGGGCCAAGCCCAACCGCTGAAAAACAACCCACACCATAATCCCCCCTCCACCAAACTTTACACTTGGCACAATGCAGTCAGGCAAGTACCGCTCTCTTGGCAACCTCCAAACCCAGACTCATCCTTTGGATTGCCCGACAGAGAAGCATGATTCATCACTTCTGAGAACACGTCTCCACTGCTCTAGAGTCCATTCCATAAAGCTCTCTACAAACTACTCTTGAGCTATTCTGAGGGCCACACAAAGTTTGAAGGTCTGTAACTATTGACTCTGCAGAAAGTTGGCAACTTCATGTGCTGACCTCGCTCTTTGATTTTACGTGGTTACTGCTGTTCTAAATTGCTTCCACTTTGTTATAATACCACTAACAGTGGAATATTTAGCAGTGAGGAAATTTCACGAATGGACTTATTGCACAGGTGGCAACCTATCACGGTACCACGCTGGAATTCACTGAGCTCCTGAGAGCAACCCATTCTTTCACAAATGTTTGTAAAAGTGTCTGCATGCCTAGGTGCTTGATTTTATACACATGTGGCCATAAAAGTGATTGGAACACCCGAATTCAATGATTTGGAGAGGTGTCCCAATACTTTTGGCAATATAGTGTAGCTATCAATAAAGAAGAGATTAATAAGATTCAAAAGAATAAATTTAATAATTTTGAATATGAATAATTTGATTCATATTGATTAAATTAGATTTAGTTTTACAGACAAGCTATTAAACCAGGTCATACTGCAATACAAAATAACAAATGATTTGCTCCAAAAGATCTAATCCTACAAAGGAAAAAATATATGCTGTTCTGTCTTCTTACAGAGAAATTCTATACGAGGAGACCATGGCAGATCAGAATCTATCATAATACCAAAAATAGAGGCTTGATTAATTTCCACATTGTGAATTTTCACTGGATGTAGCTGATGATCATCAGAAAGTAATGCAGTCAGTATTATAAACCATAAATCATGAAGGTAACTAATGGCAGTTACAATTCAGAGTAACATGTATTGTTTATCTTTGCTATCTGTATTTTGTTTCTGTGAAACTGTCACATGCCTGACCTGTCTTGTGTGCACATGTGGGTTTTGTTATTGTGGCCATGTGCTCCTGTCATTGTTTGATCCCTCCCCCCTATAGTTATTTCATTATTGGTTTCATTTGCCCCAACTGTGTTCCCTCATTCCCAGTTTGATTTCTCCCCTTTATATACTCCTTGTGTTTGTCAGTCCTTGTCGGATCGTTATGTCTATGTCTCCCGGTTCCCCATGACCCGTTTGGTATGTGGTGTATTCTGATTATGTGTTTTTCCCCCTCGTGGGTTTTTGTTTTGAGTTTATGTTTTATTTTGTAAATAAATCCCCCTTATTACTGAACTTGAGTCCTCGCACCCTTTTTGTCTTTTGTGTGAACGTGACAGAACAATCCGACCACTTGAGGACTCAGCAGAATGGGAATCTTCCTATTCCCATCTCCCTACCCTTCCGCTGCATCAGGGGAATCTCAACGAAGTAGACTCTTTCCCTCAGGCAGGAGGGAGACAGCATAAAGGAGTTTGCTTACCGGTTCCTGTTTGCAGCGGAGGAGCTCAACTTCAGGTAGGCTGAACTTAAGGACGTTTTCAACAACTGCCTCAAGGATCCTATCAGCGCCTGGGAGATGGGCATGCTGGGGACGCTATCTTTCTGGGAGTTTGTGGGGTATATGTACAACCGTGATGGGGACGGAGTGCCCTGGAGGGGTGGTCTTCTACCTCTTGGGCCTCCCCCATTTTTTCCCACAGACTACCAAGTTCCCAGTCCTCCGATGACCCTTCGGGAGAGGGAGGAGGAAGAACGGAGTCACCTTTCCGGTGGTCCCCGTTCCGGCGGACTCTGTGCCATTGGACTCTGTGGCGATGGTCACGGTTCCGGTGGTCTCTAAGCGGAGGAGGAGAAGGAAGGCGCCATCCGTGACTGCTCCGGTGGTCCCAGTTCCGGTGGATCGTGTTCCGGTGGTCCCAGTTCCGGTGGATCTTGGTCCCAGTTCCGGTGGATCGTGTTCCGATGGATCGTGTTCCAGGGGGTCCCAGTTCCGGTGGATCGTGTTCCAGTGGATGTGTGGTGGTGGTCCCTGGACCGGTGGTCTGTGTTCCGGTTCCAGTGGTCCTTAAGCGGAGGAGGAGAAGGAAGGCGCGCTCCGTGACGGTTCCGGCTGGTTGCTGTTCCGGTGGTCCCAGTTCCAGTGGATCGTGTTCCGGTGGTCCCAGTTCCGGTGGATCATGTTCTGGTGGATCGTGTTCCAGTGGATGTGTGCTGGTGGTCCCTGGACCGGTGGTCTGTGTTCCGGTTCCAGTGGTCCTTAAGCGGAGGAGGAGAAGGAAGGCGCGCTCCGTGACGGTTCCGGCTGGTCGCTGTTCCGGTGGTCCCAGTTTTTGTTTTGAGTTTTTTATTTTGTAAATAAATCCCCCTTATTACTGCACTTGAGTCCTCGCACCCTTTTGTCTTTTGTGTGAACGTGACAAACACATTGGATAATAATGGATTAAGCTGTAAATTAATAATATTTCTAACCAACAAATCAAGTTTTCAATATTATTAAAAGCTGCTGGAAAATATAGAAACGTTTATTAATACGTGGTATAGCTCAGAAGTGCAACTGTATTATTTTAAGGAGCCTGTGGGAGGTCATTTGAATTAAAAAGGGTATTTACGGGAATGCATTATGCATTTTTAGCACATATAGCAACACCTTCAAGTAAAGAGGAAGTAAAGAGACAGTGTCATACTCAGAAAAGGCTGCGTCACTGGTCCAGAGAATCAGCATTTTGGGGGATTTCTTTCAACACCTCATTCGCCGTCTCTATATAATGGAGTGCTGGCAGTTCACTGCATACTCTCACAACATACTCTTGTGTGGTTTATCATACTTGGAGAATGATGACCGTCTTGAAGATTTCATTACTGTTTCTGATGCTTTGCTGTGCTGTGCAACTTACCTCAGCAGGTGAGTGTCTGCTGGTGACATCTTTTTTGCTTTCATGTGCAAAGCGTTTCAGGCTCCAGATTAAAACATTCCCAGAGGAAACTCAAGCCATCTTAAACAGTTGTTTTTTTATCTATCTTTTTGGTTGAAAATACAGTATTTTAAAAACATATACTGTTTAAAAATGTGTTGAATCATGTTTTGAATGATTTTCTTAATCTTTTTCAGCTAATGAGGCAATTGAGTCCGCAAACAGAAAGTGCTGCTCTGAAGAAACCAGTTCCAGAATACCTCTGAGAGTGCTAAAGTCTTATTACTGGACTAGCAGCAGTTGTCCCCTTAGACACATTGTGTGAGTATCCTCTCCATAGATGTATATATTGCTAACATTTACTATTTACTCACATTCATGTTGTTTTACTGTTTCGCCTCTCATCTGCCGTAGGTTTGTAACAATTCATAAGAAACATCGCTGTGTGAAACCTGATAATGTGCAGGTCCAGCTGTACAAAAACCACATAGACAAGAAAAGTGCTTCAGATTCATCAAAATGAACCTTTCTACATCTACACTTTCTATACTCACACACCATATATGAGTAAAATTGTAAAATCAACCTGCAATATTGTTTTGTAACATTTCAGTGTTATTATTGTAATGTATATTTTAATGTGTTGAGCTGTATTGTAATTACTAATATTAATAAAGATAATATTGCATATAGAAGTTGTCAAATGTTAAGATTTCCTTTGTTTTACTGTCCATTATTTATCTGCCTTTGTATTTTACTATTTACTTACTTTTTTTACATGACAGTTTTATTAGATGCTGTCAGTTAGTGTAATTAATATTTCAAATAAAAAACGTTTTATTTTAAAGGTCTTTGATACATTTTTTTTCAATGGTGCAAGAAAAAATTTATAATTTTTATAAATACAAAATTATATATATATATATATATATATATATATTTATATTTATACTTATTTATATATATATATATATATATATATATATATATATATATATATATATATATATATATATATATATATATTATATATATATATATAAAATTATATATATATATTTTATATATATATATATTTTACATGTTGCTATTTTATGAACAAAAGGTTATCAAACATTTTAACTTTCATTTTCTAAAGACAATATAAAAATACAAATAAAATCCTATATTTTTTATGAATAGGACTCATTGCAACTATTTGAATATTTCACTAGAGGGCACACAAACATCATTACCAGAACTCTAATGGCTGAGATTCACTGGGGGACCCTAGTTGGGGACATAGATGTAGAAAATCATGCTATATTTATGAAATATAGAGGCTATTAGATGGATAGAAGATGAAAGTGGTCTACATTTTCAACTGGAACTTCACTCCCTGGACTCATGCAGTCCCCCCAAAAGTCCTTGCTATATCCCTATACTATCTCTACCCCTAAATCGAACCCTACATATAACTTATCCGTAAAATTAGAGGAGAAAAAATGGTATAGAAGCCCCTAAACCTGATTGTAAGCCTAAACTTAAAAGGGTAGTTCACCCAAAAATTGCCCCATGTTTTACTAGCACTCAAGCCATACTAGGTGTATATGATATTCTTCTTTCAGATGAATACAATCGGAGATATATATATATATATATATATATATATATATATATATATATATATATATATATATATATATATATATATATATATATATATATATATATATATATATATATATATATATATATATATATATATATATAAAATATCCTGGCTCTTCCAAGCTTTATAATGGCAGTGAATGGAAATTTGAAGCCTAAAAAAGTGCCATACATTATAAAAGTAATCCACACGGCTCCGAGAGGTTAATAAAGGCCTTCTGAAGTGAAGTGATGTATTTGAGGAAAAATATCCATATTTAACACATGATAAAGTAAAATATCTAGCTGCCACAAGACCGCCTTCCGTCTTTAAAATATAAAACAAAAAAAAAACTGTTACTGACGCGACCATGCACTGCTATTATAAAGCTTGGATTAGCCAGGACATTTTTTTTATATAACTCTGATTGTATTCGTCTGAAAGAAGAATGTCATATACACCTAGGATGGCTATGGGGTAATTTTCATTTTTGAGTGAACTAACCCTTTAACTCTAAATCTGATGGTTGATTGGAATATTTTTCCAGGATCAAAAAGGATGTTGATCCAAGAACAAGTTCTACTTGGTTAAATGGCATGCATGCTCCATACTAATGTACAGTAGCTATTTAGAATTGCACCTGTTACCTTAGCTGATGTCTTGGCCTGAGATGAGGACACACTAAGATAGAAACATATTCTCATTGGCTGCATTCTGGTCATTCACAAAAGTTATAGCGCAACCACAGATGCAGACGCTACATTTATGTGTGGAACTTGCATAGCTTTCCTGATCTATTGAGTGGGAAAAAAATAGAAATCATTTTCATTTTTCTAAAAAATTTAACTAACTGATAAATGTTTATTCCACCCCCTACCCTTTTCCAGCAGCTCCTGCAGGAGCTTTAGATACCAAAAATAATATTACTTCAAAAGTAAAAGTCTATCTTCTGGATTTTATTGGAAATACCCTCACAGTTCTGAAAACAAACTTAAAATAATCAATGTCACACAAGCCAAGATGTTTCTCAGAACGTGTATTTTAACTAGCATGAACTAAACAGATGCTAACGAATGAACAGCATTCCGGTTCGCCATCTATTCTAAACTCAGTTTTAAGGTGCTTCGTAGGAGATAGATACAAGATTCAAGATTCAAGAGTTTTATTTGTCACATACACAATTATATACAGAATATATAACTGGCAGTGAAATGTAAACAGGTCCGCTCCATAGACAGTGCAAATAACAGTTACAAGAAACACAAGGAGGAAATTAAAAATAGAAATAGAATAAAAAGTACTCAACATAGAATTATAAGTAATCAAGTAAAAGATAAAATAAATAACTGGTTAACATAAAATATATGTAAAATGTGCAAACAATGGGTATAATGTAATATATAGAAATAGGACATTTCCTGTGTGAAATGCAGTGAGCAGCTCTTATGTATTTTTAGCACCTTAAATCAACACCAAATTAAGAGGAAGAGGGTTGAGAGACACGTCGTTGTGTGACTGAACCAGAGAATTAACAAGGGGATCTTTCAAAACGATTTCACCATCTCTGTTTCTGCTGGCAGTTCACCACAAATTCTTTTCTTGGGGTGTATCATACCTGGAGAATGAAGAAATTTATGGTGTTTCTGTTCTGTGTTCTCCCGGTGAGTTTCTGCTATACTTCGGTGGTTGTAAGGCATTTCAGGCTTCATTTTCTGAAACCGTCTTGTATTTGAGTATTTGTAAATTGGAAAATCTCTCAACTGCTGAGCTACAGGATTGTGCTCAAATGTAAATGTTATGTCACCAACAGCTCAAGATCTTCCAGTCTCTGAAAGGTGTTGTTTAATTTCTAATTCAACATAACATCATTTTTAACATGTGTATTATGTCAGCACTTTAAACCAGCATCTCAAATGTGAACTTTTTTCCCTCAGGGTCACGATCCCTTCCCTACAGGCCAATTTTGTATGAAACCAGATAAAGAGAAAAAATGGAAAATGTGAGCTTCGCCACTTAAAATGCAACATATGAAACCACATGTATGCTGTTTATATTTCTGAACCACTCTCGTTTTTTTATTAAACATGTTTTTGTTTTGATCAGATATGCATCAGAAGTAACCCTCACCACAGTCATGCCCTTGCCCTCCCACACCGACCCACCTCCACTACAACCTCCCCAGCAACCAAACACCATCCCGACTTCTCACTCAACATATCACCCCTCCAGTTCCATGACCACCCCAGCAACGCTTCCTCCCATCCTGCCAAAGGAAGATGCACAACCTAAACCTCCACCTATATACCCCCCTTATGGTTGTATTGTCCAGAGAACAATTTTAATTTAAACATTCTGAAACAGTTTTATGTTCTTTATCTTTTTCTGAAATATTGGATAACCCTTCATATCTGCAAAACCGTATGTATGTCTAAAAACATGTTGAATCACATTTTGCTATAATGAACCCATCACTTTTTCATGTTGAGTCCGCAAACAGAAAGTGCTGCTCTGAAGAAACCAGTTTCAGGAGACCTCTGAGAGAGCTGGAGTCTTATTACCGGACAAGCAGCAGTTGTCCCCTTAGACACATTGTGTGAGTATCCTCTCCATAGGTTTAGATCTATGGTTTAGACGTACATTGCTAAAACATAAACCACATAGACAAGAAAAGTGCTTCAGATTCACCTAATCTAAGTATTGATCTCATTATCTGTCAATAATAAACTTTACTGATCTGAAGTAAACTTTATATGAGCTGTATTATTTTTAATGAAACAAATATTAAATGAAAAAAATATTGCATATAGCATTTATAATTTAACATTTTGTTTGGTTTATTGTCAATAACAGTATCTACATTTTATATTTAGGACTACTTTACCTAATTTAGGAAACAACACAGTTTTAATATATTAGTTCAAGTCGCAGTGTAACTAATATTTACTTTAATTTGAATTAAAAAATATTTTGATTAAAAAAGTATATATTTTTTATTAATGAGATATTTTTTTATGAACAAAAGGTTATCAAACGTAAAATTATTATTTTAAAGGCAATAATAGGCTAGTATTAATTAATATACATCACAATTACTGTAGTATTAAAATATTTCACTAGAGGGCACACGTTACAGATCATAAACGGTTCATAATGTAGGCTACTCTCCTGAGGTTGTTGATAGCCTAATTAAAAGTATTTCTTTCTTTTTTTATTTTCCTGTTTGAGATCTCGATGCTGACATATTTCGTTGTTTTTGTGTGTGTGTGTGTGTGTGTGTGTGTGTGTGTTTTTTAAGTATTGCGCATGCATCTGTCGAGGCAATACGGCATCTTTTCACTCTTCCTCCGTCCACGTGCCTGCCACTACAAATACCACAATCCATTGTAAAAAAAAAAAAAATCCAGTGAGCCAATGAAATGCGAGAGTGGGCGGAATTGTATGACATCACTACAAGTGGCCAGTCGCTGACCAATAGAGGTTGATTTCTCTAGGAGGAGGACAATCGCCTTTCATGCCCGCAGCATTGTAACATTTTTCCCCGGCCGATGCTCGCATGCTTGTTTTTGTCCTGTGTACGTTTACCTCCCATAATTATCCATTAATTTAGTCCGAATCAGAATCAGGCGTGAGGGTTCATCATCGCTTCTGCACTCGACCCATTCTGTGTCGACTCATCTTTTATGCCTGATCTATTGGGATCCAAAGTGGGTGTTGTCACAGGACGATGATCGAGAGACCCGACTCAGCTGTTTCCAGCGTTGCAGTGAGTACACTATTCATAGATTTATCTAAATATGTTAGATAAATCCATTAAAATACATTTAAAGCACATCTTGCTCATTGATTCATGGATTTGCATGGTGGTGGGCGAATTGATTTCTAGTGTGACTGTCCCCTAATCATCTGTCTGCTATGGCAAGCTGTATTCACATGTATTGCTTAAAACTAACCAGCATCTATTTTTGATACAATTAATTTCGTACATTTTTAAATGTTATGTTATTCAATTAGTAACTAGTACTCTATCATTACATACAACTATTTATTCATGTGCTGTTTATCACTATATCAATAGTGACTATTTCTTTGTTACAAGTAACATCGGAAATTCTGTGGTGATTTGTGTTTCAGGTGTTGACTATTAATAGTACTAGTAAAAATGCTATTGGTTACAACAACAGTTGGAATACTTACTAGTTAGCAGTGAATCGCTGATATCTGAACCACTTATTCCCATAGAATTCAATGGCAAATATTTGCAATTTGGCAAATATTTAATAAGGTAAATGATTAATAATATTATGTCTAGTACTAGTTTATGAAAACAATTCTAGTCACTATTAGATTACTTTTAAGTAAATAAAAAAAAGTACTATTAATGTAAAAAAAAAACAAAAAAAACAGATGCTACCATAGAACTAAATGTTAAAATAACTTACCATAATCTGGGGTTCTGTGATTATTGATAATTAATATAATTATTAGTAAATTATGCCACATGCACTTTATCTCATGTAGTAAAGCATTGCAATCCAAACCATGCAAGACTTAAGAAACAAACATTTCAGAATCTACATTTTAAGTACATGGTACAATATCTGGTCCCACTTTATATTAGGTGGCATTAACTACTATGTATGAAAAAATAAGTACAACGTACTTATTGTGTTAATTTGTATTGCAAAACACTTTTGCTGATATCTAGTTGGGATATTGGTAAGTTTAAGGGTAGAATTTTTAAAAAGTAAGTACAATGAAAAAACATGTATGTACACAATAAGTGTATTGTATTAAATGGTTAATTAAAATGTTACTACACAGTACACACACACACACACATATGTAATAACACGTTGAATGTTCATTGACCTCAAGACAAATGATTGTTATTCCAGGTGCATAAAAATGTGTTTTTAGAGTAAATAGCTGTTAATAGTTATTTGGAGAAGCAAATGAGAATGACAGGCTCTAAGCGTGATGCCCAGCTCTCTTGTGGAGAGCAGTGAGTGGAGATGCATTTCAATAGGGTTAGAGAGAGCGGAGCAGCCAAAAACTGTCACGAGCATATATCACAATTCCGTCTGTGTGAACTTGAAGGAAACTGACTTTAATGCTTTGACGGTTATACATTTTAATGCTCCAAGTGCTTTTTGGCTCCACTATAGTTAGGGTCCTCATATCAGCTGTGTTATACAGCTTTCAAAGGACACAAATGATAAACCCATTCGGAATAGTAAGCTTGTGAACACCTACACTGTTTTCCCACCTACGCTATTTGCATCCTTCAATTGAACATGGATAGGGCTGCAATAATCAATGATTTGATTCACTCATCTGGTCAGATGTTGTGTTGTTTCCCGTGTTGGGCCATGACATCAATCTTACAGTTATGTAAGAGCGCTTCAAGAGCGAAAGCATGGAAAATGCTCTGAGCTGTTCAGAGCATCGCTATTTATAGACTGGTGTATGAATTATATAGTATAGATTTGTAGAATATGCAATTGCGTTTTGGGATGTGAGTGTCCATAAACTGTCAGAGGATTCATATCAAATCCATTTTGATTTACTGTGCTTTTAAAGAGATAGTTCTTTATCCCTTAAATTCTGTCATATTTTTTTTATGGATGTCATTCCAAAGCTGGATGATTTTAGGCATGCACCGATATTCAAATGTTGGCTGATGATTTACTGATGCCTGGTGATGATAATTTTCTGATAACTATAATTTGCTATTCTATTATACTTTTTATTATTATTTAATTATATAAAAAATAAATATAATGGTTATTTTGCATTTTTTTAATATCGACAATATGTTTTTCTGTTTGGCTGTAGTGACAGCGACAGGACTTTTATTTTGAGGGCGGCATCAAAGACCAAGTCCTATCTATTTGAATGGGTAAACCTAGAATCTCAAATACTGCTTGAACTCACAATTAAATAACATATTTCAAATCGGCAACAAAATCTGACATGAACTGTCCCATAAATGTTGTTTCTTATGCTCAAATAGCATTAAAAAAAGCTTTTTTTTCAGGCTAGACGAACCAATGTCCATGTTCAGTCCTAAGCATGAGTCTCAGGTTTCTTTAGGAACCGGAGCTTCTAACGGCAGCTGCTGTGTGTGTGACGCAATGACTTTACCAATCAGCGATTAACTCTTTTACTTTAGAAGACGGAACTTTTCCACCATATTGCGTGTTGCAGTTTCTCCCATTTCTCTATATCTATAGTCTTTGGCTATATACAGCTTGCCGCTGATATACTCATATCATATTCACTGTGTACTGTATGTAAAATTACTGTTACCTTTTCTTTATTTCAGAAAATATGATTCTCATGGTGCACAATTTTACCTGATTATTGAGTCCGCTGTTGGTTACAGTGTTTACTTCTTCTTTTTGTATTCATGTTTTTAAATGATTTCTTTATTTGTGAAAATACTATAGTTATTACAGATACAAGACTTTGCTAAAGCATAAATCTGTTTATTTTATAGATTTACTTTTAATTGATGACATATTTCTAATTTACTAAATATGTAAAATAAATGTAAATTTCATTGCAGCAATTATAATGCATGTTATTTAATTAAATAGCGTAATATCATATTTTGCTTTTACTTTATAGCATTAGCCAACCTGCTCTCTTTAATATAATCTATAATATAACGTTCGTCTAAATGAAAATCTAAAATCAGTCATTTTAAATGCTACAAGTGAAGTTTGTCATAATGTACAATATGAAAAATGTATTTATCAGTGTTATTAAATTATTAGTATTTATAATGATTGAGCATCAAGTGATGACACAGTTAATCTAAATGTAAAAATAGGGAAAATAACGACCATACCGATAAATTAGAACAATTATCGTCCGATAACCGATATGGTACCAAGTACAACGTATAGGCCTGGGCACGGAACGTCGATACTTTTATGGTATCGAACGAAAAACTTCGATACTATGAGTATCGAAAAATGATTTATCCCGGCTGTGTCTGTGAGCCTGTAGCATACTTGCATGCAGTGTTCCCTACAATGTATTCACAGCGACGCAGCAAAATCTTCACATGATCAGTAATATCACGACATTCACTTACACACTGTAAAAGCACAACAGCCAACGTCATCTTGAAATTGTTTTCTGACAGTATTGACTAAGTTCAGTGCATGAAATCCTCCGTTAGCTTGAGAGAGAGTTCGCTCACGCGGAGCTACAGCGCGACAGTCAGTTTAATGAGTGACGGTTGGCTGTGATATTAATCTTATTTTATTTTCGCTTCCAAGGATTATACAAAGAAGATATGAGGTAAAACTGTTATAAACTATATCCGCGTTCCGTATAGCGCAAATTCCTTCCCTTCTCAGCGCGCGCTGTCATTTCTCCCTAAACATAAACTTAACGTCAGAGTCAGCACAATGTGTGATTGTTGTGAAATGCAGTCTCTACTTTAGCTAAAATGCAGGACGTGTATGACAAAATTAAAAGTACTATATAATCCGCCGCGCAATAGACGCTGTTTCCAAGTTCAGTGCGAGCGCGCGTGTGTGTGTGTGTGTGTGTGCGCTGTACACGCTGCGAAACGGACTGACTTGCACATTATGCGACTAAACCATCAAATACACAACAAATAGCCTACTGTATATGTCAAAATGGCCGGCTTGAAGAGTATTCACTTAAACACAGTTTATCTTAAATGGGCTTAAACAGTTGGGAGAAATCAATGGGAGAATGATATCATTAGATCTGCATTCGGTCTTAAAGGGGCACCGTCTAATAAATCTGCTGACTACTGAGACAGTAATGTCAATCAAACAACAAAAGGCAAAGAGAAAATTACTCGCAGCTCTTTTATGAATAACTTTAGTTTTAATCAATTTATACAGTGAAAACTATGCAGTGTTATTTTACATTTCATTACTTTATAAGACTTCAAAATTATTATATTTTTTTTATTCTTAAAAAGTTAAAAAGAAAATGCAATAAAAGAGTCTGCTGGCACACCCCTATCCAAAAAGCACAACCAGTTGTATTAATAATGTTACCCTGAGTGAGAACTGTTACTAGAATTTTTTAAATTACATTTGTTTAATGTATTTTTGTTGATGTTGAAATGAATTTTAAAACATATGGTATCGAAAAAATTATCGCTAGGAACCGGTATCGAAACTGAGGTTTCGAATTTGGCATCGGATCGAAAGATTTTGAACAATACCCAGGGCTAACAACGTAACATGCATCCCTGATGATTTTCTTTCTTTCAAGAATTTACATTTTTACATGAACCATGGCATACACTGTTTCCCAAAGAGTCTATTGCCTTACATTGGCTTTGTGGTCATGGTCATTCATTTTCAGGCCAAAAAGAGTTAACTCGCCCTGGTGATCCTAGCTCTCCCCGTTGAAACTATCTGCCTCTCTCTAAATGATCAGCATGGCCCCTACTAGTTAGTTTTCCATTGGCCTACCATGCATGAGAAGCTCAGCGGAGCCAAAGCAGAGCGATCAATTGTGTTTGCCTCGCCTAGCGTGTGCTTCAGCGCTGTGCTTCCGACAGCATGAGATTACAAGAGGAGGAAAGCGACGGAGAGAAAGGGATGGAGGAGCTTGAGAAGGAGAACTTGCATCTGGACAAGGCTCTGGCTGTGATCTGGAGCGAAATTCACTGTCTCCATGACGACATTGAGTTCATGATGGATTTTATACGAAACGTAAATGAGCATGTGAAATAGGCTTCACCGCTTTTTGTCACAAGATCCCATGTGTCCTACCTTCCCCAGTCTCTTGGTTTCCAAAAGCTGTTTGGGCAAGCAGTTGTGGTGTGTTCCTTTCACACATGCTTAACGCAGATCTGTTTACTTATCCTCAAATTAGTCAAATTCCATGTTATCCTTTGTTGTGGTATCCCTGCATGTTAGATTAGGAGTTTGACTGTGCTAAGTCATTATCCACTGTAACTAATGTTAATATTAGCATAGCCTTTAATATATTTCCTCTGAAGTCTTCTTGAGCCCTGTTTTGAGAGGGATAACAGTAATGGAGGAGCCATTCTGCTCTTTAATCAGTGGAATGTGGAGTAAAGCTGTGTTCTCTTCCAGCAGAGGAATCTGGAGGGTTATGTCGGCTTCGCCAACCTCCCCAACCAGGTGTACAGGAAGTCCGTGAAGAGGGGGTTTGAGTTCACACTCATGGTTGTCGGTAAGTCGCAAAATTCTTTTGCTCACCTCTGAGAATGCTTTCTATGAAATTGGTGCATGTTCCAGTTTGATAAAGTGATTTTTTGTTTTTGTTTGGTCGAGTATATTTTTGTACAATTTTAGACATTATATTAGATTTTTAAAAAGTGTGTTAGTCAATTGCGTTGTACAAAGCCCTGCACATGAAAAAAAATATGTAACAATTAGTTCCCATGACTTACTAATACGTCAGCGCGTTTTACTAATTCATTCCCTGGTTTTAAGTAAATCGTGTGCACAATATAATAATTTTCTTCCCTCAATTTACTAAATCGTGGCTACTTTGTAATCATTTATTTGTTTCAGTTAAATCAATACACTGTAAAATCCAACAGTGATTATAACTAACTGTTAATAGTTAACTTTAATTAATGTCTTAATTTAATTGCAAAAATGTAGTAATCTATACTATTCACATACTATGCCTTTTTTACTTAGAAAACCCAATTAAGATGCATTGATTGGTTTGAGTGCCATTTTGTCAAGCAAAAACAAAAAAAAATCACCATTATGGTGATCAGTGTTCCCTTTGGTTGGGCACTTGAACTTGTAATTCTCTTTCTATTGATGCCACAAGAAATCACAGTTATTTGGTTTCAAAGGAAGAGAAGTTATAAATAGGTTTAAAAGTTTCATAATGAATAATGAACTAAAGTTAATGATTTAGTCAAGAATTAGGTCACCTTTTAAAAGCAACCTATGTAATACTTCCCTTCATGTCGTATAATGATTTTTTAAATTTTTATTGCTAACATTTATGTCACAAACACCTTGTGAAACTTGGGTTGATATAATCCCTCTATATTTGTAACAATATCTTGCAGTTTATCATGTTTGAGCCACACACAGACTTCAACATTCAGCAATCTAAAACACAACAAGGTAACAACAATGGTAGCTATACTAAGTCAGGAGTAAATCATAAATCATAGATATCTTACTCAAATATTAGAACAATTAAAATGTATGCGTACTAAATAAAAATCTGCAAGTTCTACGTACTTAAACTTTGAATTTCTTAACTTAAAAATGTAAGAACTTATTTGTTATATTTTACTGTAATTATGCCTTCATGAAACATTTAGGAAATGTTCAGGAAACATTTAGAAGACATTCAGGAAGCGTTCAGTTAACACTAACATGGCATTGCAAGTCTTGTGCTCAAGGTTGTGAAATTAGTATATTGAGAAAATGAATACTGAAGTTTTATAAAAATTATATATTATTTTCTATATAATCATGGTAACAGAGTTACAGAGAAGAGAAGATACTAGTACTGACATCAAAAGATGAGGGTTTTAAGTTCTTTCACATTAATGTCTTGAAATGATGACGATGCTGATGTCATAATGACAATTTTTATTTTTTTATTTTTTTGGTAGTTCATTATAACAGGGTTGACACACAACCTGAGACAGGTTACAACTAAAATTTACATTGTCAACTAAAATAAACTCCCCCTCATATATATATATAAAGATAAAATGTGAGTGTTTCATTTCACTACATATTTTCATACAAATGTTCATATTTCCTCATATAGTAAGGAGAAAAAGAAGTGAGAACAGGCCTCAAATGCAAATGAAAAATGTCTGTAACACAGTGAAGTGGCCTTATTTTGCATGCATGAGAAGCACAAATGGCACTCGTTTTGTAGAATGACACAATGAGCTTTCTGTTTTTCTGTTTTTACATTAAGTAAATAATCAGTGGCTTTGAATGAAAGTGATTTTTTGCTGATGAACGAATTAGTTTATTCCCACATATGAGAGTAGATAGATGACGAGTGTTTGGATGATCAATACTATTGTCATCATCACATGCTCTCTCTGTGGTTTGGATGCTGTGACTAAAGCTATATTGGAAATATGGATCTCGGTGACATAACTGCTGTGGCGCCTCACCATAGTAACCGGGTGTGTGTCTGTTAGCGCTTGAAGTGGGTTTGCTTTTCAGCTCTGGTGCAAAATAATCTATTTAGTTCTCTCTTCCTCTATTCCTCTTCCAAGTTGTAACTGTGCCTTTGTCTCTCACTCATTCCCTACCTCTGTTTATAGGCTAGTTGTCTAGTTTGCGGTTTCCTGTTTGGTAAAGCGGCCTATTGAGATGCTTGTGCTGGTATCAGGAGACATAACATCATAAATCTTCCTCAGACTTAAAACTGTCCTTGGGCATGTCCAATGGCCTTTTAAAGAACAAAGCTGAAAACTGTCGTCTTGTTCTCTTGTCACTCATCCTGACGGACACTACAGAGCTTTGGCTGTGGACTCCAATTTTCCCTCCAAAATTTTAGGGAGGAAAAAAATCTGTTTCCTGTCTTCTCTCTCTCTCTCCCTTGTGTTTTTTTTTCCACAAGCATTTCCTTTCTTGAGCTTTCCCTCTCACACCAGCTGGCAAAATGTTTCTTTAGGGAGAAAGCGTTGGAAAATGTGAAGAGTTGTCGAGGTTCGTTTTTCAAATGGAGTTATCTAAGGCGTATTAGAGGTGGTAACGCAGGCCCTGCAGTTTCTAGTCTTGTTTAAAATATGGTTTTCTTTGTACAAATTCCCTTTTAATAGCCTTTACTCAAGCTGTGTAGGAGAATTCACACCTGTACAAGCAACGGATAGAAAAAAATTGTATATATTTCACCCATGTTTTAATTGCGCTGTTTGCATTCCTTCTCAATAACAACTCCGACAGCTGTGTTTGGACTAAACTTGATGTTTTAAAGTGATGACTTTTCCAATCGGTAGCTGAAGTCTTCAGACATGGCATGTTGTTGAATTCCATGTCCTTCACTGATATTTTCAACATCAAGGACAGTTTGTCTGTGGCTGCGTTAGCATAGCTACCGCTAGGAGCTGCTACTTTTCTCGTACATTACTATGCTGTAGGTCCCTGGCTGAAACCCGGACACACACATAGAGGATATTTAATCCCTGGATTATGAAGCCAAAGCTTCCTCTGTGGCCTGCCAACAGGTCATCTAACAACCTGGTCATGGAGCTAAGCCTGTCAGACTGTCTTAGCCAACACATCGGCCAATGCACCAACAAACACTGGGGTATCTTTGGGTTTTCAAACAAACTTTCTTCTAAAGTTTCATTCAAGTCAAATATGGGAATATTTAAAGTTAGTTTTTTGTCTTTTTGGTTTTTTGTCTAAACTCTCCAAATCTATGAATCTTTGAAGTAGAGTAACAACACTATTTTGTTGATCGTCTCTCACGCTACAAAAGCCATTGATGGGTTTCATCATTTTGGACAGGTTTTTGTTTAGATGGGGGTTTTAGATACAAATAAATTTTTTTTCTTCATATTTGGCCGTAAGAAAGTTATAAATATTTTGTTCTATTTCCAGTGCAGTCTGCTTTGCTAATTATTAGGAGAATTATATATATTTATATTGATGGCAAACCTGGATTTCCTTCAGGTGTTCAAGAAAATGTTCTTATTATCATCAATGTTTTTGCTGCTTCACGCCGGCTTCACACCGCACGCGTAAGCAGGGCGTAAGCAGCGCGTATTTTTTTCGGCGCTCATGTTAACAGATTAGTGCATTCACACCGGCAGCAGAGGCAGCGCAGCGGCGCGTAGCAGGAGCAGAGCAGAAGCGTCAGTGCCGCGATCGTTTGGCGCCGGGTCTTTTTTGACGCTGAATTAAAGCCACAGTGCATTGTTCTGATCAAAACTGACCTGATTAACATGAAAAATAGCTAATTTCACCATGAGATCATGTAGTGAAGTGTTCCGTGTGTTTCACAAGCACCATATGACATCCGGCGCTGTGAAAAAAAAAAAAAAAAAAAAACACATCTCATCACTGCCAGAAGTTTTTGCTCAAACTTCAAAGGCCTGTTTAAATGATTAAAACGAAAGGCTTATTTTAACATTAAGAGTACTTTTATCACGTAAACTACCTTTATACAGCATGTTATGCATATGTGTTTGGGACAGAGGGGAACACGGTCGCATTTGCTGCAGATAATGCTACCCATCATTAATCAAAGCACGAGACAGACAGGGGTCCGAGGAGAACAGCGGGAAAGTGACAGAATGGACGATATTCGCCTGTATTTGCAATATACGAGCAGCGGTTCAGCTGCGCGAGACAAACGCAGCCAGTGTGAAAGCACAACTGATGCACGCTGCTCCCGCTCTCCTTACGCACCTCTTCTGCCCTGCCAACGCACTGCTAGCGCGTGCGGTGTGAAGCCGGCGTAATATTTTGTGGAAACTGTGTTACATATTATTGAATAGAAAGCTCAAAAGAACAGGATTTTCTTTAATTATAAATCTTTTGTAACATTTTTAATGTCACTTTTGATCAATTTAATGTGTTCTTGCTAAATACATTTAAATAAATAAATAAAAAGGTATTACGTATTAATTTTACTGACCCCTTTGAATGTTGTATGTGCATTTACTGAATCTAACCATATTTACTACAAATAATACTACAATAATTACATGTTCAAAACATGTTACCAAAATATTTTTATAGTTTTTATTTTTTTATTTAATTTTTTTTGTATCCCAGTCTCAGTCTGTCCAAATGTCCTTTTAGTTACTGTTATCTTCAGCATGTTTATGAATCATTCTGAATCATTGCAAAAAATTTAGTTAAATCAACCCGACTTGGACCAAATTTAGATTTCGTGAAAACTGAAATTGAAGTTTTGAGTGAATATCTATACACTCCAACTCGTTGAAATGTAGTTTTTCTGTTGCATTATGGGAAGTGAAGTGTTTGAACTAACTGAGTCATTTCAACCACAGGTTTCAGATCCATAATGAGAACATGCAAAGGTGCTTTAGGTCACAACTTTAAATCCTGGTGTAGGTTTCTGGAAAGCTGGCTTGGACCTTCTAAGAAATTACAAGCCCTTTAATATTATGTGAAAAATGTATCTTACCCGACTTTTATTTGTGTGAAGACAAACAGATATGAATGAGAACAATGCCATTTGGAGAACTAAAATTCTAACTGTAGCATTTTTACTCTTTTGTAAAGGCTGTGTGTACTATGTTACAAGTTCAGAACAGAAAATAAGAAATTGATGCACATTGCAGAAACATAGTCCATAGCTTAAGGCAGAAGATGGTCCAGCTGTGTATGTGGGCATCTCACATTGCCCTTGAAAGCGGGAATGTCTAACACACTTCCACCATATCTGCATGAGGCTACATCTTCATTAATCTGGATACATTTGATGTCACATGACTAAACATGCCTCATCATCATTTTCACAATTCACTGCAAAATATGCCGTATTCAAATGTATCCACTAGCTTAATTCTGGGAAAAACAATGCCTTCTCCAAATATGCTTTTAAAATGTATCCAGTTTAATGTAGACCAGTGGTTCTGAACCCTGGTCTTTCACATTTTGAGGATCTCCTTTGACACACCCATTTTAGGACTTGGAGTTTCTACTAATGAGCTGAAGACCTGAATCAGGCATGATTGATTAGGAAGACATTAGGGTGCGGGACCAGGACCAGAGTTAAGAACCACTGGCGTGGACGTAGCATGAGTTGATAAAGAGCAGGGATGTCAAACTCACTTCCTGGAAGGCCACTGTCATGCAGAGTGTCTCTCTAGCCCCAATAAACACACTTGAACAAGCTAATGAAGGGGTGGATCTCATTCAGCTCCCTTGTTCAGTAGTCAGGGCACTGATGAGGGTGTCGGCCATTTTAAGGGATTTCTCAATCACAAAATCCATAACATCAACAAATAATGTCAGAAAGATATCAGTTCTGCTGTTGTTCATAAAATACCAGTAGTGACATTGTAGAATGAGGATGTTGTCATGGCCAGGGTCCTTAGTTTACTGTCCTTACCAGTGCCCGAATTGGTGTACAGAGCGTAGGGATTCATGAGCTAGGTAGCTATGGAGCTGATTGTGATGCACCCAAGGTCTTCTGGAAACTCTGGAGACAGGTATTTTGGTGTATTAGTGTGTATGTTGATTGTTCACATGCAGTGTGTAACATCACACGTGTCACCTCATAGATCTTATTTTCAATGTTGGACTGATTGATTTTCCTATTTGACTTGACTTTTGTGTTTGTGTGTGTCCATGGGAGTTTTTACAGGGCATTGCTGATTGTTATCTCAGGCTGTTCGGAGATGAACTCTGACCTTTGTTCCTGAACAATGGATCTTATCACTACAGGAGCCCCTCTCCCTAAGCCAGTTTAACACACTTACTACCATGTGTGCATTCTCACGTCCTTTAAAATCAGAAACTGTTGTAAAAGCATGATTTGAGTGTTTTCCAAAACTATCGTTTTTTTGTAACTAGTTTAAATAATTATAGTTTTCCATGTTGTTCTCTGTTTATCCGTTGGGGTAGGCAGGGGACCTCTCTTTCGCTCTATGTCTGCTATCTGTTTGTTAAAGAGTTAAGCAACTGTATGGCAATGGTACTAGAGCCCCTTTTATGAGGGGAAAACGAGTGAGTAAGGAAGAAAAGGGATGGCTGGGATTAGATGGGGGCAGGGCAGTGGAAAAGGGGTGGAGGTGGAGGATTGTCAGGATATCTGAGCCCAGTAATGAGCCCTGGGGTGCTTTCTGGCCCATAGCATGATGACAGGAAGAGGTAAATAGATGAAAGTCAAGAAGAATGTGTGGAATCTGTTTGTCCATTTGTCCCAGTCCTCCCATCCACCCGTCCAGTCAGGGTAGTAGTAATGAATAAGAGTAAAAAATACATATAAAAACGAATCTCTAAATCTGAATAGGGCCGTTTTTGATTAATTGATTGATTGATTGATTGACATTTTTGAAAGTCCATTTTAAAGGATTTTTCCAAATTATTAAATGAATGATTCATGCAAAAAGAAACATACTTTTTACGTAACTCGTAACATTCTTTTTCTGTTGAACATAAAAGAAGATATTTTGAAAAATGTTTGGAACCGAACAACATTGCAGCCCATTGACTTCCATTGTATTAAAAAAAATAATAATTTTTTATTTTATGTTCCGCAGAAGAAAGTAATACATATTTTGGAATTGTTTTATTTTTAATTTATTTAAGTTTTAGTAATTTTATGTACATTTCTATTTAATATTTCTTTTTTAAGTTTTAGTTATTTTTCATCTAATAATTAAATTTTATTTAAATTAATGGAAGCAATTTTTAATAGTTTTACTGATGAATGACATGAGGGCGAGTAATTGACAGAATTTTAATTTTTGAGTGGATCTTTTTAAATGTAAAGGTAATTTTTCTGTGCAATCTGTTTGAGGTTTGTCATGTAATGCTAATTTGACAGCACTAGCTCTGCTAGCTAAACTATGTAAAAGATGTTTAATGATGTTTTTGATATAATGCACAAAACACTGGTTATTCAAATGCTTTTGATCACCAATTGTTCAAGCTAAAAGCTAACCGTCAGGGTCAGGAAGTGATGCTAGCATGCGCTTTTAATTCGGAAATGTCTGTTCCCCTGGTAGCCTGTCTGAGTCTAGTTCAATGTAAAGCCAGTGGAAATAGGGTCTATTTATTTACATTATGTGGTTGTGCAAGTCTATTAGCACTACTATAGAACTTTTCCTCTATTTAATTCTTGTCCAGTGTCTCTGTTTGTCCCCGCTGTAGAGGCACATGTGCTGTAGTACTAAGACAGATGATAGAGGGACCAAAACAGGTCAGCCAACTGTGAACTGATAAAGGTCAGCCAACTGTGAACTAGACCTGGATCCTTGCTGTGTGACTGAAGTGTCTCGTTTTCAGAGATCATGTGGACCGATATTTAATTGAAAGTGGGGATGAGGCTAATTGGGTCTGGCTTTACCCTGAGGGGGTGAAAGAGAAAGAGAGGAAGAGAAACGGGGCATTAGAGATAGCTGGAGACGCTTGATAATCTACTCATTCTCACCCGTTAAAGCAGTGGCATCAGGATTTCGAGAACACATCCTGCTGTTTTTGTGTGTTGTTCCTGTAAAGTGCAAGCTAACCTGTGGAAATGGTTTGAGCAATCGAATTTGTAATGAATTTTTGGTATGTTTTTTGCACAAACATTTTATGTGGTTTTAACCAAACAGCTGTGTAGCCTAATCTAAAGTACACTGCAATATTATTATAAAAAGTTGTTTCATGATCTAAATGGTTGCAACTATATTTTTGTCTTTTTTTTTTTTGGCTAAAGCTAACTGCATATATTAGCAGAGGAGAATATGCTTTTCCCCATTGGGTGTTGGTACATGGCTTCCATTAAAATGCCAGTGTAAGTGCAGACAGACCAAACAACACTCTGTCTCTCTTTATCAGTCTATCCTCCCCCCTTAAATCTCTTCCACTGGTCGGTGATGTCCTTCCACCCCACCCCCCACACACACATACACATAGATGCTCTCACAGTCCAGTCACTCTGTCTTGTTTAGGTAAGTCCACGTAGCCTGGGGCATGGAGGAGTAAATTTACTTAACAGACAGAGGGTGAGTTTTGTGTCTGTGTGTTATCTCTGGCATAGCACAGAGAATCTTTAAGTGTGTGTGTGTGCAGATGTTGAACCATTTTGGCTCCATAGGACACACTGGGAACTGCTCCTGCTTTGGCAAAGAGAGGGGGTCAGGGTTGAAGGTTGAGGACTGATATCAACTGATATCATACAGGCATTAGATAATCTGGGTCTCATTTTCCAATTTATCTGCATTTAGTTTTTTCCTAAATTGCGTCATTAGCTTTAACACAACAAGAAATCTTTTTTTTATCAAAAGTATTTATTAATGCATATTTTTATTAATAGTATTTGTTAATGCATATAATTGAGCTTCTGTGATTGAGCTAATTGTCAAAAGTGTTATTTATAGCATTAGATTTAGTTCACCTGAAGCTTTAGAAACAAACAAACAAAAAAAACACTATATGAATCAAATTAAGTCTTACAGAAGGTAAATGCAAACTTCTAGTCCATGTTTATGACATTATCAGCAATGATACTGGCATTTTCAAGCCTGTTTGCTTTAACCAGGTCCTGGTGTGGTAAATGAATAAGGCAAGAATTGAAAGCTCAGAAGCTGAGGACTGTCAGTGGGAAGATTGTTTATTGAGAGAAGGAGCTTTCAACACCCCCTCTTGAAGCCTTGGATCAAGCTTGTGTCAAAAATGTGGAGTGAGAATGTGTATTTGAGTGGGTGAAGATGGTGTACACTTCAATGAAGCACTGGTGGTCTGCTCCAGATGATCTCAAGTGTTCCCTTCCCCCCAATTCAAGAGATGTTCAAAATGAAACCGCCTCATGCTCATCAGTTGTAGAGAGAAGTGTGGAGTTGGCAAGAAAGAATGCAGCAAGCAATGTTTTATTCCTTTAGCATAAAAGAGCTTTCTCTCGCTCACTCTTTATTTTTGTCTACAACATTTTCCCAATATACCCATGAATCCGCTGTCTTTCGATTGCTCTCCTCAGGAAGAAACTATTGAATTTCTGGCCAGAGTCCCACATGTGCCATTGGTTGGCTCAAAAACAACAAACTAATTGTGTGTTTCTGTGTGGGTGGATGGATGTGAGAAAGCTTGTGAGGATCTGTGGGGAATCTTATATTCATCACCTCCTGTTTTTAAGTATGGATGTCTCAGTCTCTTTCATGTGGCATTTCATCCTCTCCTTTTGCCTGTATTAGTGCATTTCATGGCACCAATTGAGCATGGCAACCTAAAATTTTTGTTTACCTCTTTTCTAGGTGAGTCTGGACTGGGCAAATCCACGCTCATCAATTCCCTCTTTCTGACAGACCTATACTCTAAAGACTACCCTGGCCCATCTCAGAGGATCAAGAAGACTGTTCAGGTATGCCCTCTTTAGTTGACCTTTAACTCCTGATACTGATCCTCTGGCCTTTCCCTAATCTACCATTTCTATACATTAGGCATGCTGCGTTAGTCTGTTACATGGTGTTCGGCCATATACCGCTTACATTACTTTCCCACCGTGGCACAGCCCTCGTTGGCTTTTTTTTATAGAAATAAAAACCATATATTTCAGTTGGACTGCTCTATATTAGTCTTGCTCGCTCTTTCTTCTCTTCCTTTGACCCTTTATCTGCAGCCACCATTATCCTCCACTGCCTTGCAGCCAAATGTGATATAAAGAAGCCATGAGAGAGGCTTCTGGGGTCTGATTTCTTAACTTTACCTTGGACCAGGAGTTGGCAACCTTTTTTTAATGATCAATGTGCACCATTGTAGTGGAACTGTGCAACCTAACTGACCAATTCAGTTTGTAAAACATTTGGATAGCACAAAATATCGATCTGTTTTCTTGAGTGCCGCTGTTGTGCTGCAGGAACCAATTTGTGGTCTGTCCATGGTGAATGTGTTGTCGAAACTGGTTTACATGGTGCTATAAGCAAGCCGTGCAAGTAAACAAATCCACTCTGCATTGCACAGACAATTGGGACTGCCACGCTGTTCAGTTGAGCAGCAAAGTTTTGTAACATTTTTATTGTTATCCTATCCAGCTCATTAGATTACCTGCATGACTATAAGGAAGGATCCTTGGGCCTTATCGCATTAATCACACTCATGCACTCAGTGTTGTTTTTTGCCTCTTCAAGTGCTAGACTGAATCCGAAATCGCTTTACACATTGCAGTGCAATGTGGGATAGAATGAGTGCACTCGATAATGTCCACTATGGTTTTGAACAAATGGCTGTCCCATCAAATAATGCCCTATTTGAATGTATAGGGGGCAATTTCAGATTTATCCCTATAGTCAACCAACACCTGAATGCTTTCAGACAGCTGTAGTCCAGAGCACCAGTCAGATTCAAGCAATCACAAACAGATTGCTGCCTTCTGAGAGTTCCAGGCCAGAGCAAATGCTCCCAGACTCACCAGAGGAAAGAGACAGTAGAGTTTTGACCTTATATGGATTTGATAAACAGGGTAAGAACAGATGCTGAGGCTAGAACATCAGAAAAGGGGGAGGATACACTGCAAAGGGCTTGCAGTATGATGGAGTGACTCAATTGGAGTGTTTTTTAAAGAGGATAGGAGGGGCGATATGAAGGGGTCTAGATTCCTCTGGAGGCTAGTAGGGTTCAGTAGGAGGTCAAGAATTTTCCCACGAAACCCAACACCCGTCATTGACTTTCCCACCACCCTAGAGATGGGACGTGTTCTGAGGTGGTCCAGCCCTTTCTGGTATGCAGCTACTCTCGTTCCACTTTGTGTCTTTGCTCCACTCAAGGCTAAGTTCACGGTTAAGGTTTGGAACAACGTTGTTTTGAAGCTGTTTTGACATGACAAATCCTTGATGGCAATCTTAAAAAAAGCACCCCAATCATGCAAGTACAACTCCAGTCTACTTGAATCAAAATCTCAAGAACTTGCCTGCCATGCTTATTTTGCAATAAACAGGGATGTCAAATTCTGCTTCTAGAGGGCCACTATACTGCAGAGTTTTATTCCAATCATAATTAAACACACCTGAACCAGTTAATGAAGGTCTTCATGATTACTAGAAACTTCACAGCAAGTGTGTTAGAGCTGAATTTTGCATGACATTGGCCCTCAAAGAATAGAATTGGGCACCCTTGCAATAACGTCAAATGCACCAATAAAACCTGACTGGTATAATACATTTTTCTCCTTTTGCTCAAATTAGGGTGGTCAAATTCGTCGTGTCTAACCCTGTCTCCAATGACTCCCTAAGTCCTTCTCCATGTCCACACTTTGGTGATGTAATGCCAGATAGATTGTTGGGTAGAAGTCTGCAGTGGAGACCGCATCAGTAAAGGCTCGTGAGCACCCTTCTGAGGGTGTACTCACACTAGGCACTCTGAACTGTGCCCGAGCACGCTTTGACCCCAAAGCCCGGTTCATTTGACAAGTGTGAGCGCTCCTTTCGGTGCCGTGGCGCAGTTTGTTTGGCCGGCCCTGACCCGCTTGGAAGAGGTGGGCCAGAGCGCGTTAGTTGGGCTCTAGCGCGGTTCGCATGCAATGTCATCATTATGACAGCAAACAGCAACCTATTACTACTTGGATACACTTTTCGATTAAATCAAGTATATTTAAGTTTATAATGGTCCTGGTGCTCACCTTGTAGCTGCCTCCGTAATAATCTTGAAAATCACGCCCCCGGAATAATTGATAAATCTATTAGGCAGTCTATTAGAGAAAGCGTTTTTCTTCTGGTCTTTCCAAAACAAAAAGTTGCATTGTGAATGACTTAAGCGTGCTCCGGCCTGGTACGTTAAGTGCAATGTGAGTGCAAGCTTGGTCAGGAGTGGGGAGGGGGGACAATCACGCTAGAGCATGGTACAAGGCCTAGTGTGAGTATACCCTGAAACCTAAAATGATGACTGGGACACCCTACAGCCTCACAGACTTCACAAATACAGTTACTATTGCAAGTACACAATAGCCGGCCAAATGCGGGTGTGCTAATGTGCAATGTTGACGTAAATTAATTAATTATGATCAATGTATAACTTATTGTAAAACTGTGGAAAAACATTGATTCTTGGGTTTAAAATCTTTAAACTACAAAAATGCCAACAAACGGCCACTTTTATCATGTTCGCTTTGGCGATCTCGCTAGTTTCCAATGAATTCTTTCTGATTAGTTTTCTGATAAAACTTCAATTTGTTGATGAAATGATGGGTTTGTGTGACGCTGTTCCAGAGAGGCATATTACGGGCGGGTTTTAGTTAAGCACTTGGTGCTACAGGCCCGAGGCTATTAGCCCGGCCTCGCCCGTTGAAAGCCCTGGCTCGCACTGGCCCAACAGTGGAAAGCGTCTTATGTGTTCACAACATCAATTCTAGTTTGTTGGGATCTTGTTTAGGGTTATTTGCTTTTCTCAGCACTGTGCAGAAACCGACCAAACGCAAACTTCGTATCTTACAGTTTGAATGCAACTGTGGCATCTGTCACCCAACATCTAAACAAATCCATTCACGTTTGAATAGATGATCTAAAACCAAAGGGGCTTTGCTTGCTGCCACTGGAATTCAATGGAAGGTTCATCCCAAGGCACCACAAAACAACATAAGTTTTAGTGATTTTAGATTTCATCCCGTCACTTGCTGAAGGCTTACTCGGACTTCACATTCCCGACATCACTACTTTCACAGATGAAATCTCTCTGACATTTTAATGTTTCCCATGTTCATGCTTTCCTCTTGATACCATATTTAACCTTCTCTGGCACTCTCCTGGGTGGCAAGATGCCTTTTGCGCGATGCACTTTGTCTTGAGCTGTTCCACCGTGAATGCCCGTGGTATAAATTTGTCAGCCTGACCAAAGGCCATGTTGTGATGTGTGGCTGTCTAGTCCTCTGTGGTCAGTTTAGGCAGGACATGGAGACAGCGGTGAGCGTATTTATATTCAAACAATCTGCAATGTTTGTGATAGCAGCCACACAAGGGCCACTCTGGTTGCATTGAATGAAAGTCTTGACATTTTTGTGGCTTTGTGTTTCTACATTTGAATGTATTTCTTTTTCTGGGTTTTTGAAAACTGAAGTGGCCCGACGTGCCTCATAAACATCCTAGCATGAGCGAGAATGCAAGTGTTTTATTAAGGTTCACTCCTCTTCACTTTCCTCCATTGCCTTCGTTTTCTCTTCCTCACACTTTCTTCTCCTTGAGTCTCTCCCTCTCTCCCTCTTTGAAGAACTAAGAAAGGTTGTGGTTGTTTTTGTTAGTGAGAAAGTTGCGCATGTGTGAATGAGAGTGCAGTTTTAGAAAAAGAAGGTCAGCCAAAAATAACCAGGCCTGTGAGAATAAGCGTTTTTACTGAAAGCAGCTGAAATAACTTCAGGAGATGAAGCTGAATCAAAGTGACAACGGAGATGACTATTTTAGTGTCTCATCTCAACTCTGTCTCTCACACGTGGCCTAACCTAAAATGCAACTAATGCACATGGTTGCCTGAATTACTAGTTGACTAATGGGAGGATGCCAACTAGTTGATTTTGGATACTGACTACTTTAGTTTTTAAAGTGGGACTATTTTTAACTGTAACTTTCAAAAAAAGAAACTAACTGTTGGACAATTAGTTGACTGCCATGGCTTATTCCTGTTAATGCTTATCTGTCATTAGCTGCTTTTGAATGAGAAAGTGTTCATCATTGTTTATGTTTTAGAGTCATCCATGACCTTTCTAGGCTGACTTTTGGTTTGATGCAGATGCAAATGTACAAACTGTATTAACCTCCACTCCACCTTAGGGTTATTTAGTATTAATGTTCTGTCAATGACGTGAATCTGGAACAAACAGGCTAGATTGCTGTCTCAGGCTATGTTACACATCCTGTTCTGACAATTTCGGTCCTTCTTTTAGGTGGAACAATCCAAAGTGCTGATAAAGGAGGGGGGCGTTCAGCTCACGCTCACCATCGTTGACACACCAGGCTTTGGAGATGCGGTGGACAACAGCAACTGGTGAGTTTAATTCCTAGGGCCTTTCAGATTCTTGCATAGATGCTTTCAGAGACATAAACTCTTATTATAAAATAATTTTATATGCAGGATACTATGATGGTCTCTGACTTTGCCTTTCATCTCTCCTCCTCCTCTTTTTCAGCTGGCAGCCAGTCATCAACTACATCGACAGTAAGTTTGAAGACTTCCTGAATGCTGAATCCCGCGTAAACAGGAGGCAGATGCCTGACAACCGGGTGCACTGCTGCTTATACTTCATCGCCCCCTCTGGTCACGGGTGGGTACTGCACTTTCTACAAATGAAGCCTGGCATGAATCAACCAGCTTAAAATAGAAGCACCACACACACATGTCCTGATTTACACATTTTGCACTTTGTTCAGGAGTGGGATGATGTTGGAATGTTGTACATGAATACTACACGACTGTGGTACAATGAAGGCATCAGAACATGTGACTGTGCACTGATTTAAATGCATTAACGAGTGAAATAGAGAGATGGAGGACATGTGAGCACAGATGGAGATGCATACTACCCACACCCATATCCAAAAGCATTACATAATGCCCACTAAACTGGGCCTGACGTATGATAGGCGTTGACATGTTTTTTTGTGAAAATTATTAGCTTATTTGGCTTAGTTTTTCATGACAGATATAAGATTTGTGATAAAATATGACATATTTCTTGTGATGCAAGAATGCTTTATTTGTTTTAGTGAATATTTATTGCAGGATTCTGTACATCATTGAAACATGCATTACACTTTTTCGGGATGTTTTTTATTTATCTTTTCAATTCAGCTGTTTATTGTTTTGTGATTTAATGGCATTGACATGTGGGAACATTCTCTATAATCCTTTAGTGTATAGTTCATCATCTACACTCTTTGAATAGGAAACACAAATCACTGTTTACTTAATATTACATTCGGTGACCCTGCGGTCCTATGTGTTCAAACAGCCCCACACATTTCGTTGCGTGGCCTTTTTGAGACGCCACTATGCAGCAACATTCATATCTCTGTGACCTTTGTGTTGCGTCTTCAGTCTCGACATTCCTGAAATGTATAAACAGCCCCTCAGCTGGCCCCCAAAGCCACACAAACACACACAAACACAGCTCAGTGTAAAGAACAGCCTCTTTGTCTGGAATCCCAAATGAAAGTGATGCAAAGAGAGACAGAGTAAAGCCCTCATTCCCTCCATGACATAATTTTTCTGGTTTGGAAGGAAACGATGAGAAAACGGTCAGTGCTGTGTGGTGGCTCTGTGCTGACAGTGGCCCCTCTGCTCTGGTCTGTTTATTCATGCATGTTTCTGGTGTCTGACTGGTGTTGTTTTTAGTGCTATCGCATCACTTCAAAAGGACATTTTTGTATTTGGTGAAAGCTTTGCAGACTTCACTTATGTTTTACTTCACTTTACTGTTACTGTCCATTATAGTCATACACCGATCAGGCATATTTTAACATTATGACCACTGATAGGTGAAATGAATAACACTGATTATCTCTTCATCACAGCACCTGTTAGTAGGTGGGATATATTAGGCAGCAAAATAACATTTTGTCCTCAAAGTTGATGTAGAAGCAGGAAAAATGGGTGTAAGTGTAAGGATTTGAGTGAGTTTGACAAGGGCCAAGTTGTGTTTGCTAGACGACTAGGTCAGAGCATCTCCAAAACTGCAGCTCTTGTGGGGTGTTTCCTGCCTGCAGTGGTCAGTGTCCATCGAAATTGGTCCAAGGAAGGTGGTTCACATGATGCACATGGCTCAAGGCTCATTGATGCACGTGGGGAGCGAGGGTTGGCCCGTCTGGTCCGATCAGACAGACGAGCTACTGTAGCTCAAATTGCTCGAAGTTAATGCTGGTTCTGATAGAAAGATGTCAGAATACACGGTGCATCGAAGTTTTTTGTGTATGGGGCTGCATAGCTGCAGACCAGTCAGGGTGCCCATGCTGACCCCTGTCCACCACCGTAAGCACCAACAGTGGGCACGTGAGCATCAGAACTGGACCACGGAGCAATAGAAGAAGGTGGCCTGGTCTGATGAATCACGTTTGGATGGCTTGTGCTTCGCTTACCTGGGGAATATATGGCACCAGGATGCACACTATGGGAAGAAGGCGGAGGCAGTGTGATGCTTTGAGCAATGTTCTGCTGGGAAACCTTGGGTCCTGCCATACATGTGGATGTTACTTTGACATGTACCATCTACCTAAGCATTGGTCAGGGCTGTTTTGGCAGCAAATGGGGGACCGACACATAAGATATTAGGTCATAATGTTATGCCTGATCGGTGTATAATTTTTGTTGTGCCTATTGTTTCATACATAATCGTAGTGGTTTCCTCTACTTGTAGAAACTTTTGCAGGATCATTCATACACTTGGTTGTACAAGGATTTTACAATATTGCATATTGCCGTACTACACCTAGTTATACTATAATTAATTTAATAATCTAAATAATAATGTATTAATAAACAGCTACATAAAACAAACCTAAAATCTTTTTTTTTCAGACTGAAGCCTCTTGATATTGAGTTCATGAAGCGTCTGCATGACAAAGTCAATGTCATTCCCCTCATCGCCAAGGCCGATACTCTCACGCCAGAAGAGTGCCAGCTTTTCAAGAAACAGGTGTGTGTTTGTGTGATTTTACTTTTTACTTTTAATGATTTACATTTTACCATTTTTCTTCAAGTATACTACTGTTCTCTTCATCATAAGATTATGAAGGAGATCCAGGAGCACAAAATCAAGATCTACGAGTTTCCCGACACAGAGGACGATGAGGACAGCAAACTGATCCGAAAGATAAAGGTAAAGAGTCAGTCCATTAACTTAATACAGAGCATGAAAGAAACTGTACAGTGTACTAAGTACAATGATTAAATCAAGAGTGCAGCAGATAATTACAGACAACATTAGTTCATGCATTATGAACTAAAAATGTGTATATATATATATTATATATTTTATATTATAACAGTATATTTATACAATAATTAAAAGATTCAAGACTAAAATGTACTTTTAAAAATAAAAACGTGACCAAAAATCACTCTTTGGTTTTGTCGGGGGGATAAGACAAGTGTTCGATCGCTCATGCGTTCATTTCAATAATTTGAATCCCCCAATCTGATCTTTTCTATTAAAAGAACATGTATTCGATCCGTATTTTACAAAAATGTGCAATCTGGCAACCATGCGCTCTCTTTCAAGCTTGGATGATCTGAAAACACCAATAAACAAGTAAACTGCATTTTAGCAATCTCCGTCCATTTGAGATTTTCTGCTTAAAGTGTCATTCAGGTGGTCTGTGTTCTGTCTTGTCGCTTGTGCTTTTTGCGATTGTGCTGAATAACTGCACTTGTGTGAGCTACTGAAATTAGCCTTGCTGTGAAACAGCCAATCGGAGCAGAGCTCAACATTATTATTCATGACTATTCCAAAAAAGCTAATAACAGCCCTTTTCATTCTAGGGACAAATCCTAGAGTTGTGAATGGACCTGTAAAACCTTATCTGGAGTATTTTTGCCCTTACCTAAACCACATACCTTCTATGTAGATATCAAAGAACAATTTAAAATATTGTATCAATGCATACTATGCCACCTTTACATTTTTAAATTAGAATTTCACAAAGGAAAAGCAATGATAAATGTTTTCGCCATTCAAGTCCTTATTTTCCCCAACAGCATCCACAATGTTGCTTGTTTCTCTTGGTCAAATTGACTTTATTGTGAGATACAAATTGCTACAGAACTAATTTAGTTGTCTGAGCCGGCCTGATCTGGATCTAAAGTTCAATGCGAATCTACGTCAGACCCCCTGCATCCGTTCATTTTCCCTGTGAGTGGTCAATACCGACTGTAATTAACTGTGGTTTGCACCGACAGGAGAAGATGCCTCTGGCCGTGGTCGGTAGCAACGTGGTGATCGAAGTGAATGGCAGGAAGGTCAGAGGTCGCCAATACCCCTGGGGTGTGGCAGAAGGTACGTCCTTGCATCAGCATGACCCATATGAGTTTGTCATGTGGACTGCGCCATTTCTAAGGGAATAGGGGTGTTCCAGTGCGTACAAAACAAATGCTTGAGCTTGCTGGATGATCTCCCTCCCAGCTGAGGGATTCTGGAAAAGGGAGGACAACGAGGTATAAGGTTTTCCAAAGAGAAAGACTGTCACCCCTTCTTTTCATCACGGGCCGCAAATGATTTGTTGTTGTGGTTTTACTTTCCCCACCTTTCTTTCTTTAGAAATCTCTCCTCCCTGTGAAAGTTTTTCATTTGGAATTGTTGTTGGTGCGCGAGTGTGTCTTTTTCCTCAGTTGTTTACGTGTCATTCTTTCTTTTCTCTTTTTTTCTTTCTGTCTGCTCTATTCCATGACTGACAGAGGGCATTATTGGTAAACAAAACCATTTTTCATTTATCCTCTCTACGTTAAGGCCTCCTCCTCCTTCCTCTTTCACCTTTTTGCTGCTCTGAAACTTTGCTGATTGTCAGATGTGTGCTCTATCAATAGTCATGGAGAAACCTGTAAGCTGCAGCCCCCATAGAAAATAGAGCAGTGCTGCTCTTTAACATGTTTATGTGTTGTTAATTACCCTCTATGTAGAGCTGGACGATATAGCAAGCCGTTATATTTTACAGCCTTTTGATTAAAGATTGTTTAATAAATCAGAAAAATGCATAAAGTAAAATATAAATTCAAAATTTAAACTCAAATTATTATATTGATGCATGAAAGTCTTTTGCTCACCAAGGCTGCATTTATTTGATCAAAACTAAAACTGTAATATTGTTACATTTCTACATTGATATTTAAAAACAATATATATATAATTTATTTCTGTGATGCAAAGCTGAATTTTCAGCATAATTATTCCAGTCTTCAGTGTCACATTATCCTTCAGAAATCATTCTAATATGCTGATTTGCTGCTCAAGAAACATTTCGTTTCGACTTTAGCTTATTCGTGCGTGCCATGACTCTGTCTGACGCACCCACCACTAGCCTAGCTTAGCACAAAGACTGGAGGTAAACGGCTACATCTAGCCTACTGCTCAATAAGTGACAAAATAACACCAACATTTTCCTATTTATATGTTGTGATGTGTATAGTTAAATCACAAATTAAAAATTGCGATTTTCTAGAACGATATGGCTAGGAGCTATACTCTCATTCCTGTATAATAATCAAGGAACTTTGCTGCCGTACCATGAGTGCAGTGGCGCAATGATCAGGCACTGTGCGTAATATCATTGCGTCTGCTATATTACCTTATTATATACCTCCAGTCTTTGTGCTAAGCTAGGCTAGTGGTGGGTGTGTCAGACAGAGTTATGGCACGCACGGAGATGAGAATGGTATGTATGGACTTATATAACCCAAGGAGACACAGTGAATAAGCTAAAGTCCCAAAAAGTGTGTGTGTTTCTTTAATATTTTTGCCATTTTTTTTCCAGGATTCTTAGAATTAATAAGAATAGCATTTATTTGACATTGTAATTATGACATCGCATATATATATATATATATATATATATATATATATATATATATATATATATATATATATATATATATATATATATATATATATATATCATATTATATTAAAATATATTATATTAATATATAAGTGTGTGTGTATGTACTTGTGTACACACACACACACACATAAATTATGTAAACAAACTGTTTGATGCCATTAATCGATTTGGCAACACTAATAATAACAATTATATATGTGTGTGTGTGTGTTTACCTGCAGATATTTTGTGAATCATAGGCGAGGAGGGAACACAAAAGCTAGCCAACTTGCACAGTCTAGGAAACATAACTGGCTAAATTAAAACTGTGACTGTCTAAATATTTATGATGTTGCTTAATTTGATATTGCGACTACATCATAAATATTTGATATATCATCCAGCCCTACTCTTATTTTTAAACAAAACCTTGCATTCAGACATGCATGCCTCCCATTACTTATTTCCAACTTCCATTTTGGATTCAAATGCATTGAGGGGTACAAAATGCGGAATGGGTCCGGGGTCAATCTTTTTTTTGTTTTGTTACATATATATATTTTTATTTTAAATTTATATTTAATCATTTATAAGCATTTTTGCCTCTGAACTCTGATGCGGGGTTGACTGAGTGCTAATGTTTCCATCCTAACCTCTGATCAACACTATTCTAACATATGATCCTATATATGGGACGTGTTTTTGAGGCACCATTCATACCTGTCAGCATCAGGAGTTTGCTGTTTTGCTGTCCCATCAAAAAAGAAATTACAAATCCCATGATCCCTTTAGACATAAGACTCCACCTCCTGCCCCACCCCTAGCTCCATTTGGCTGGTATCTCTGCTTGTCATCGCTATGCCATGTAACCTTTCCTACAACACACCATTTTTAGTCTTAGTAGCCCATAAATCACAGGTTGAGTGGGGGTTCCTACAGGAGAGACTTTAGTCCCGCCCCTCCAACTGCTCTCTCACAGGTAGGTGGTTGTAGCAGATGATTGACACGTGAGGCAGTCAATCAGAATGAGTTCTCCGTATAGGTAAGGTTCTCGCTTGGTAAAGCATCGTAGGGCTTTATAACTGTTGTAACTGTGCAGGTTAGACTTGCAGAAGACCCTTCATCCTTTAACCATCTGTCAGAAACCAGTGTCTCTGGTCCTTTTCCAGAATCCCATGTGACGACGACAGCGCTGTTTGATCATACATACCTGTGTATGATCACATAACAGCGGTCTGAACTGCTAACCTGTTGTTTATTTTTGTGACTGTTTAACATTTTCAGCATATTCAGTTTGGTATCTAAATACTAAATTGTGTTTTCTTTTAATTGACAACACCTGACATGTTTTTTGATTTTTCATGTGTCTGATGTTGTTACATTTATGTTCCGTCAACAACCTCAGTGTCTGATCCTGTTTGCTTTAAATGTTTAATTTGTCACTGTATTATGTCTGTTTTTAAATATTTAAAAAATTAGGGATGCATGGATATTAAAATTCTGGCTGATATAAGCACATTCATTATTTTCATGTTAATGCTGATAATTGATAAATGGCTAGTAGTATAATTCTATACTATTTTGCCTAAATAAATACTAAAATTAAGTAAAATGCTACAAGTGAATTATCACATTATATTGTTCAGATTTATTAAAGATTACATTTAACACTGTTAATAAAGTTTTTGTTTTTAAAGATTGCACAATCAAATAACCAATATTGACCGATATTGGTCATTGGTAGATAACTGATATATCATGCATCCCTACTAAAAAATAGCTTTTGACTGGGGTTTTTAATCAAAATAGAGATCCAGTCTCATCATAACTGCATACATCCACATAAATAATGCGTTACATGTCAACTTTTATTTATATACTTAACAACTGTACTGCATTATATGTTGTAGTCCTGCACATGTGTAATTTGTGCTTAACTTTTGACTTTTCAAGTTTTAAATGAAACCTAAAAAATGTACCTTTGGAATTGTAATATGTTGAAGGGTTTGGAAGTAATTCTGATGATGTTATTATCTATTTCTTCTTGTTTCAGTGGAGAACGGTGAGCACTGTGACTTCACGGTCCTGAGGAATATGCTTATCAGGTGAGATGAGATTGTTGTTTCCAGCATCAAGTCGTTAATAAAGTAAAATACTGAGGATGCAGATATTCAAAATACTTAACCCCAAAGGGTGACGATATTTGTAAAAAAAAAAAAAAAAGTTTTCTACCAAAATGCATGTAACATTTCTTTGTTACTTAGAGTTTTATCCAGAGTTTAACCTGTCATCTAACTGCCAATTTGCTGTTCTAGGACTCACATGCAGGACCTGAAGGACGTGACCAATAATGTTCACTATGAAAACTACCGCAGCAAAAAACTAGCAGCCGTCACCTGCAACGGGGTCGATGCCACCAAGAACAAGGGCCAGCTAACAAAGTACGAGAACAGTTTTATTTTTTTGTTAAAATTTTGTCCCAAACAAAATAAGCTTTATTTCCATCCACCTATTTTGTGCACATGATTTTTTTAAATTATCTTTAATCAAAGTAACATCTCTGATGTGTTTACTGGCGTGAGGGCATGAGATCACAGCAATAGCAAACCACAATAATCCAATGATGCAATATTTCCCATGGACAAAATCAAGTCCCACCCCAAAATTTTTCTCGGTTTCACTCATACAGTATTGTTCAAAATAATAGCAGTACAATGTGACTAACCAGAATAATCAAGGTTTTAAGTATATTTTTTTATTGCTACGTGGCAAACAAGTTACCAGTAGGTTCAGTAGATTCTCAGAAAACAAATGAGACCCAGCATTCATGATATGCACGCTCTTAAGGCTGTGCAATTGGGCAATTAGTTGAATTAGTTGAAAGGGGTGTGTTCAAAAAAATAGCAGTGTGGCATTCAATCACTGAGGTCATCAATTTTGTGAAGAAACAGGTGTGAATCAGGTGGCCCCTATTTAAGGATGAAGCCAACACTTGTTGAACATGCATTTGAAAGCTGAGGAAAATGGGTTGTTCAAGACATTGTTCAGAAGAACAGCGTACTTTGATTAAAAAGTTGATTGGAGAGGAAAACCTATAAAGAGGTGCAAAAATGATAGGCTGTTCAGCTAAAATGATCTCCAATGCCTTAAAATGGAGAGGAAAACCAGAGAGACGTGGAAGAAAACGGAAGACAACCATCAAAATGGATAGAAGAATAACCAGAATGGCAAAGGCTCAGCCAATGATCACCTCCAGGATGATCAAAGACAGTCTGGAGTTACCTGTAAGTACTGTGACAGTTAGAAGACGTCTGTGTGAAGCTAATCTATTTTCAAGAATCCCCACAAAGTCCCTCTGTTAAAAAAAGGCATGTGCAGAAGAGGTTACAATTTGCCAAAGAACACATCAACTGGCCTAAAGAGAAATGGAGGAACATTTTGTGGACTGATGAGAGTAAAATTGTTCTTTTTGGGTCCAAGGGCCACAGGCAGTTTGTGAGACGACCCCCAAACTCTGAATTCAAGCCTCAGTAAACAGTGAAGACAGTGAAGCATGGAGGTGCAAGCATGGCATGGTGTTGGGACTATTTATCGCATACCAGGGATCATGGATCAGTTTGCATATGTTAAAATACTTGAAGAGGTCATGTTGCCCTATGCTGAAGAGGACATGCCCTTGAAATGGTTGTTTCAACAAGACAATGACCCAAAACACTCTAGTAAACGGGCACAAAGTCTTGTTCCAAACCAACAAAATTAATGTTATGGAGTGGCCAGCCCAATCTCCAGACCTTAATCCAATTGAGAACTTGTGGGGTGATATCAAAAATGCTGTTTCTGAAGCAAAACCAAGAAATGTGAATGAATTGTGGAATGTTGTTAAAGAATCATGGAGTGGAATAACAGCTGAGAGGTGCCACAAGTTGGTTGACTCCATGCCACAAACCATGTCAAGCAGTTTTAAAAAACTGTGGTCATACAACTAAATATTAGTTTAGTGATTCACAGGATTGCTAAATCCCAGAAAATTTTTTTTGTACAAAATAGTTTTGAGTTTGTACAGTCAAAGGTAGACACTGCTATTTTTTTGAACACACCCCTTTCAACTAATACCCCAATTGCACAGCCTTAAGAGCGTGCATATCATGAATGCTGGGTCTTGTTTGTTTTCTGAGAATCTACTGAACCTACTGGTAACTTGTTTGCCACGTAGCAATAAAAAATATACTAAAAACCTTGATTATTCTGGTTAGTCACATTGTACTGCTATTATTTTGAACAATACTGTATATACATCGATCAGGCATAGCATTATGACTAACAGGTGTGCGTGGCTTACCTGGGGAACACATGGCACCAGGATGCAATACAAGATAGACTACAAATAACATTACCTTCCAAAGGATCCTAATGCTAGGAATGTGGTTATTTATTTTCAACAATGTGAATGTGGATTCTTTGTTACATCAGTCGCAATTTCAGCGCAGGCTTTGAAAACAGACTTTTACGATATAGACTCGACATTAATGCGACATGTAAGTAACTGTGTTAATTCTAATGCCTGATCTGTGACCAATGATTTCTGATATGTAATGAGTTCAAATCAGAGAGCTAAAATCCGAGAAGGAAAAATGCCTTTTATTGCTATATTGACGTTTTTAATGTAAAAATCATACTAACATTATAAGTGATTATAAGTCCAGGAAACTATAAAACAATAAGACAAAGCAGTTCATTAACCCATTTTAAAAAAGTTCCTTGTTTCAATGTCACTCTTGTAGGAGTCCCTTGGCCCAGATGGAGGAGGAAAGGAGGGAGCATGTGATGAAGATGAAGAAGATGGAGACGGAGATGGAGCAAGTCTTTGAGATGAAGGTCAAAGAAAAGAAGCAAAAACTGAAGGACTCTGAGGCAGAGGTGTGTATGTGTTTGATGTGTAGTTACAGTTAACATGGAATATCAAAAATACTTTACAGAGTTCATCCCTGTGCTTCCTCGATGCAGTTGGAACGGCGTCATGAACAGATGAAGAAGAATCTAGAAGCTCAGTATAAAGAGCTAGAGGAGAAGAGACGCCAGTTTGAGGAGGAAAAAGTCAACTGGGAGGCACATCAACGCATCCTGGAGCAGCAGAAACTTGATGCATCAAAGTGAGACTTCCTCTGTTCTTTCATCTCAATTCCTCAGTGCCCTGCTTTCTCTCTCTTAATAGAGTCTTTCTGTAACTCTCTGCATTATTCAGTCACTAAATAATGCAGTTAGCAAGGGGGAAAATGTTTTTTTAATAAGGAACTGCACTCATGCATAAAGTAAATTCAAGCAGGCTGATTGTCAAATCTGTCACTTTTGAATTAATGTAGCTAATGGGTTCTTGATTAATAAAATAATTATCATATTTTTTATCTTAGGTAGTGTATATTATTGCCAACCGATCAATACACAATAAAAGCAGTGGCATAATAGGAATAGCTTTAATTATAAAAACTGAAATGGGAAAATATTAATAATTACGTTAAAGAAAAAAATAGCTTTAAAGGTGCAGTGTGTAAATTTGAACGACATCTAGTGGTGAGGTTGTGAATTGCAACCGCCCACTGCTCACCCCTCCCTTTCGAAGCACATAGAAAAGCTACGGTGGCCAACACCGGACAAAGATGTCGTCGTCTGAGACTGCAGAGAGTAGCTAGCTAGCGCTACTGTAGAAACATGGCGGCACAAAATGGCGACTTCACTCTAAGATGCCCATGTGTATACAGATAGAAATGGCTCATTCTAACGTAATAAAAACATAATGGTACATTATGTGTAAGGTCTTTATACACCACTAAAAACATAGTTATGTATATTATATTGCATTTTTGTCAATAGATCCTCATAAATATTACACACTGCACCTTTACCTAATATTTTACTGTCTTGTTAAATTTACATTTGAAAAGTTTCCTATTGGTTAATGAATATCTTCACCAATGTTCTTCGTCTTTCTTTGTTTTCAGGACAATGGAAAAGAACAAGAAAAAAGGGAAAATCTTTTAAAGACGTCATGAAGCTCCAGTCCTCTCAAAACCAGAAACTCCTTGCATCTCTTTTGATGCTCTGATGTTCTATGACCCCATAAGAAACACATGCTCAAGTACTACGCTAGGCGTTCACTGCACACTCTATCGAACCAAATGAAATGAGTTTATCACCATCTTGTGGTTGACTGTCATATTACACCACATGCTCAGTATGTCAAGTGCATGTTCTCACCTTGACCAACATTCCCTTGAAACGTTAAATGATGCTTATTACAAACAAGACTTTGTGTTTGTAATATTTCCTAACAGAACAGGCTATTTATTTTTTGACATCATTCACACACCTTAGTGTTAAGAAGGTCTCATAGTAGGTTTGCTAGGATGTGATGGAGAATGAGACAGACGGATGGAAGCAAGTGCAAAGAGTTAATGCAGAGTTAAGCATGTATGTGTTGAAAAGCAAAGCTATGAATAGATGGGTTGTGGCGTTTGATACCTGCTGGTGTGTGTGAGATGATGATGATGTGTGTTTCTTTGGGGTCATAGACTAACCTGTTTTAACATTATTGCACAGCTAAATGATGACAATAACCGTTTTCCATGTTTTTAAACCATTCGCTGGCTGTGTACGTAGATAATTGTGTCCCTACCATAGATGGTGTTATACAAAATGGCATGATTGTCAACCTTAATAACAAACAATAGTCTTTTTTTGATATGGATGAATATAAAATAATTACAATAATATTTTAGGACGTTGCTCGAACGTTCTGCCTTAAAATTGCAGACTGTTTCGGCATTTGTCTGCTCATGTTTTGTTTTTATCGTGATCATGTCAGATGTCCCAAAATCTATTCCTAAACTGATCTGAGACCAGTTTGTTTCATTTTAATAGTTGGGACTTGGCTTTTTAGTTGTTGGGGCTGGTCCTGGATCAGGGCTTGTGGTCAGTTTTAACCTAAGTGAGTTCTGTATATCTAAACATCTTATTTTAGCCATACTTAAACCCCTTTATAATAAACTCACTTTACATTCCAAATGTTGATGAGAATCCAAGCGCTCTTTGTTTCTGTTGGATAGTTTAGATTGAGGGCACGCAGGCTCTATCACATGCCAAACAGCGTATAGACCGCAACGTGCACAAACCTCTCAACCTACCCATTGCAAAGAGTCCCTGTTTGCCTCATGTGTTCACACACTATTATATATTTTGCAGGTTTGTCATTATGCTTCGAACACTCAGTTCTTCCTGTCGTGGATCGCTAAGCCACACAGACGCTCTGAAGTACATGTTTGGTTTTTAGTAGAACAGTATTTTGGAGAAAAAAAAGGAAAAACTCTTTTCCTTAACCACTCTACATTTTTTTTTATAGTAGACCTGAACATGGCTCTAGGCATGTTTGTTTTCTTATTATTTTTTTGTACATGTATACGGTTTTCAATCTCCAATTGTTATCTTTGTCTGTTATTCTTTCTGCCTAACTGTACATTATTAAACTTGAGATGTTATGCTGATGATGATTGTGTTGTCATTTCTTATCATATCAGTATTTATGTTATGACGCCATGTCAAGACAACAGGTGATCTGTTTTTTATTGTGAAATGAGAACAGTTTTAGTATTCTGATGTTACTGTTCAGTTTTACTCTTCATTTTTATATGCCTGATATGTTGCGATATTGAACAGGATATCAAATAGGCTAAAAGCCCAATAAAACACAAACCTCTGGTATGATTATTTTTAATAATATAACCCTGAGGGGAATATTTTTTACAATCCTTTCCTTTTTTAATTTTTTTTTATAATTTAAAGGGTTAGTCCACCCAAACATGAAAATTCTGTCACTAAAGCTACACTGTGTAACTTTTTTAGTTTATTCTTAGCTTAAAACACTTAGTTCTTTCAAAAATATATGTGCTCATTAATGTATATTTACTTATATAAACTTATAGTAATAAAGTATTCTCGTAAGTGTATAATATGCCACTGAAAATACATTCGGGTGAGGGGTTCGAATGCGCGTCGCCATGTTGTCCCTCCATCTTGAAAGTACATTAGCCAAAGAGGGACATGCCTGTAAAGTCAAGCTTCGCCTTTCGCGTTTTAACACTCGATGGCACCGTGTCGAATGTGAAGAGGGGGACTGCTTGAGACTGATATAGCCTACAATGTAAACTTTGCCTTACGCTAGTGATGTCATACAATATACAGAATAACGATAACACCGATAAAAGTTACTTTACTAAGATTAGCTTGCATTCGTCTGGAAACCTGATTGCTGATGTTAGCAATGAAATGGTAAAAAATAACGAAAAGGTAAACCTATTATTCATTTTACATAGATGTCATAACCTACATGTTAACTGACAAATTAAATAACTGCAAATTATAATAGTTTTCTAAAGTAACCTCATCACTTCATCGAACTGGAAGCCTTATTAATCTTGGACTAAATCAGCCACCGTAGGAGTTAAAACGAAATGGGAATTGAGAGGAACAGAAACCAATATTCACTGGATGGTCATATGCCTTTTCACCGCTAGATGGGGCAAAATATCACACAGTGTAGCTTTAAGTAGCCTACTCACCCTAATGTCGTTGCAAACAGATATACATAATAAAGGCTTTATTATGTATATATGGTCACCAAATCCACCAATGTCCAAATAGCCCTGAAAATTTGGGAGCCCCAAAAATCAGAGCCCGACTCTGCGCAGTAGTGAGCATGAAGTGGCAGTAGCCCCTCACTGCAGAATACGAGATCCAGGGGGTGGAGTCGGATCTGGATCCAACCACGCCCCCTGGATCTTGTATTCTGCAGTGAGGACCTTCTCTGAAGTGGAGCCGCAGTATCAAGGCCCCGATCACACTCCTGCAGAAACGGTTAGTACAGTTTACTGCAGAACAACATGGAAATGTCGAAATTAAAGTTGAAGCTTCAATCTGTTCCCAAAAATCCTGAAAAAAGTCAGTTGGCGCCTTAGGCCCCATTTACACTGCATGGTTCAAGTGATCCAATTCCGATTTTTCCGTCTCATGTTGCACAGATATGATATGACATGTGAACGAGTAAGCAGTAGCCTGGATGACAAAATTTTTTGCTCAGGCAATTCGGTCTGGTCTCGATCCATAGAGGAGTTATCATGCCCGAACAGAAACTGTTCGGACCAATGAAATTGTCAGGGCGGGCTTTAGACGATGATGGACAGATGATCAACAGCAACGTAATCATCCACGTCATCAAAGGCGCTTTGGGTTGAATTTGCTCTTATCCTAAACGGAGAACTTGTTCGTATATGCATTCACCGTCACTATTTCTCTCAGAAACGATGATCGTGTTGGTAAGTACTCTGTGTAACCTTAAATTCTTTTATTACAATACTGGCAAAGATCGTTTACACTCATCTTTTTCTTGTAACGTTACTTAATCCAGACAGGGTTGCCACGTTTTTTTGCAATGTCACGCACAATTATAACTCAAAACTATAGCCCAAAACAATAGCTTAGAGACACTTGTGTTTCTAGCATGCACGCGTTTTCCGAGTGGCTCGAGCCGGCGTCACGCAGGCAGTGTGCATGCTCTAACCTGTTAACATGGGAGCCGAAATAAAAACGGACACGTCATGCAGCTGAGACGCTCACGCCATGGTTGCAGTGTGTAGCCGCTCCACAAGTATATGTCTCTGCAGGTTAGTAATAGGAGTTACTTCATCAGTGGGTGTGGCCATAAACAGAGGGATGGTTTCAACTGTGTTACCCGATTTGCCCACGTCACAGTGTGGGTAGGGTTTAGGGGTGGGGTCGGGTGAAGGGGATCATTTTCATTGCTTGATGTATAAACACCCATCAGTTTGAAAACACCCACTAATTTAGAAACACCCACTCTTGTTCCGCAGAGACCTCATACTCCCGCTACACGCTTTACCTGTCGTGCCCCGCCTTGACGCTTTGATTGACGGAGGGTGGGCGTGATCAGCTCTGAATGCATTTTCAAATCCACATCGACTGAATTAATTGACGTTTTAATCAAACCTCTTAAGAGTGAGTGTCAATGTATTAAAAAGTCATTTAAATCACAATTTTGCTACCATTTTGCTATATTTTTGGCTCAGAATGCATTTTGAAATCCACACTGAATTTTGCTACAAATATTACATGGCATTGTGATGAAAATGCAATCCTACATTTCCTAACTGTGAGTGTAAATGCATTTAGAACAAATAACATTTAAATGATCATTTTGCTACTGTTATGTCTTGGACACACATACCAAATCAATTTTAGTAATACGTTTTCATTTTCATTTTGCAACGAATAAAGCATTCAAAATGAATATGTAATTTACATTTTAAAATTACTATTGGAAATGGCAAAAGTAAATTATATAATTTAATTTTCATTTTGCACCAACTTGGAACATATGTAATGGAAAATGTAATTTTAAATAGAGAAATACATTGCCATTTTGCATATTGCATTGTCATTTTGCATATTGCATTGCAAATTGAATTCTGCTACACATAAGCTTCCATACTAGTGCGACTCCTTCACTGTTGATGTAATAAACACAGTGCAGCGCTTCTGGGTTCTACGGCATTTTAGGTGAACTAACCCTTTAAGATCATTATTTTAAATTATAGTTTAATCAAATGCATATACAATGCCTATGACAGGCTGAATTTGTCTTCACAGCATTTAATTTGTTGTGTGGAATTTGGAAGTCAATGGAAATGAAACAACGTCTCTCAGAATCTGCTCCAAAACTGTTCTTGGGGTTTTTTAAATTTTAGTAGTATACAGCAAATATATATATATATATATATATATATATATATATATATATATATATATATATATATATATATATATATATATATATATATATATAAAAATTAATTCCCTCCATCTCCACTGTTGGGGGTTGGATCTGTTTTCATCGGCAGGGGCAGTATTGGGAGTCGTTTGCTGGCCTCATGGGTTTGGGTTGCCAGGATAGATTTTCCAGTTCTGTTACACCACCACCCCTGTTAATGAGACAGAACAAAAATGCATTTAGTCAGAAAGCAGATGGTTCTGAACAATAAACTATTATTGTGGTTAAAAATGTTGTATTTTCAATGACAAAGCTCACATTTTTCTATTTTTCCAAGTCGGTTTCACACAAAATTTGAACCCCTGAGGGAAAAAAGTTCACACTGCAGCAATTGCTCTGACAAAACGCGTTAAAAATAATGTTGGAATTTGGAAGTCTATAAAATTGAAACAACACCTTTCAGATGTTGGAGAATCTTGAGCTGTTGGTGAGATAAAAAACAACACTGCTCTTCAGAAAACCACAGAATTTAGTGATTTCTCTGCAGAACAACTGTGTTCTTGTGTCACGTTGTGTAAACCTTTATAAATCTAATCTAGACTCCAAGAGAACCTACTTTGAGCCTCAGTCCAGGCCATTATCAGGAACATCCAGACCCCGGATAAACACGAGATGTCCTCATGGTTTCTGATCTGAAGTTGATCTGCAGGCTTCGATCATGAGTTTTTGGAGATGTCTGAGTGAGTCGCATTTGCTTCACATCGTAAATACTGTCTAGTGATGATCTGAGGTTTGATAAACACTGTCATGTTCCCCACCTGAGTTTCCTGAACTGGGACCTATTAGAGACCACCTTTCTGAGATTGAAGAAGCTTGAGCTGTTTGTTGAGATAAAATATTGCATTATTCTGACCAGAAGTCATCAAGTGAGCAATTATTTATGTGACAAATTATTATTTGTTCTCTTTAGAAAACAACAGGTTTTGCGCCATATTATTTCCTGCATATGATTTGTAAAAAAAAATGCTTAATAAATATGTAAATAAATAAGATAGACTCCAGGATAACCTACTTTGAGCCCCATAAGTCTAGGCCAAACACGATATAAACACAAGATCTCTCCATGGTTTCTGATTTGCAGGCTTTGGTAATGGGTTTTTGCAGAGTCATGTTTTAGATGCTTACAAATTCAGATCTGAGGTTTGATAAGCAAATCCCATCTCTACAGAGTTTCCTGGACCTGCAACCTAACACAAATCTTCTAGTGGTTGAATGTATGTTGTTTAATACAAAAAGCATTACAAAGATGTTTAAATCTTTTCTTATCAGTTTGTAGTGCTGGGGAAATATTAATTGTGATTTATCGCATGATTCACATCCAAAATTAAAAGTTAGTATTTACATAATTTACCCTGCACTTTGTTCCATTTTAATGGTTGGGACCTGGAATTGTAGCTGTTGGGGCTGATCCTAGATGAGTTAATTTATGAACTTATTTTATACAAAGTAAAAAAATAAATTAAAAAAACTATATAGGCCCACCTTTTCATAAACTTTATTTTTAAGTTAGTATTTATGCCAACTACAGATGTTTGTTTTTTTAATTATTATTATTATTATTATTATTGTGTATTATTATTATTATTATTATTATTATTCATATTATTATTATTATTATTATATTTTATTTTTGTTTTTGTTAATCTTTCATTATTATTATTATTATTAGTCATTTTCACTATTTTTGCCAATTTTGTACATGCATATGCACACAATCAAATGACCCTTACAAAAAAGTTTATTCAAGTGTGCTATTAGACATCTTTTAAACTAAAAAAGTTTTATGTATTTCTTAGAAATATACTTAAAATGTCACTTAAGTATACTTGACTTATACTGACAGAAAAGTCTAATGCTATTTGGCATAAACTTGTGCTAAATCCTTTGATTGAAATATACTTAAAATGTATACTTATACTTAAAATATACTTAAGTATTTAGGTATTTGGCCTTAAAACTGGCTGTCTATGGAGGAATCAGAAAGCTCGAACTCGGATTTCATCAAAAAGATTTTCCAAAGATGAACAAAAGTCTTACGGGTTTGCAACGACATGAGGGTGAATAGCTAATTAATGACAGAATTTTAATTTTTGGTGGAAATAACCCTTTAAGTGATAAAATAATATATAACCTAAATAGTAATAAGTATGATGTTATGTTCACTTACAGAAAACTTATACTTAGACAGAAAAGTAGACTTGCAGTATAAAACTACTAATTTACTGAGAGACTTCAAAGTGTACTTTCATAAAAAGTATTTGACTAAACTATCAGTAAGTTCACTTGTAGTATAGTAACAGTCCAAAAATGTAGTTGTGTAGTAGTTGTATACTGTTACACTTAAAAGTATACTTTTTATACACTAAAAAGTGGGCCAATTTAGTATTAAAACGGTACACTTACAAAAACTGATATAGTATACTTACTACATAAAGTATTCTTAAAATATACTCAACTACCTAAGTTTACTTAATAAAATGAACTTGAAGTAAATACTTATATTTGGTAAGGAGAGTCTGACACCAGGTAATCTCAATGCTTTTTAATATTAATTTGCATAGATTGAGAATTGAGCATGAAATGACAATGACAATGGCAATCAACTTGCAATACTGATCAGGATATGCAAAAATACATTTAATAAGAAAGGACAGTTGTCTTAAGCAATAACAGTATTATTTTGTGTACAGGTGATGCGTTTTCATTTCTGAAGCAGCTTCTTTACCCAAGGCTCGTCTGGTTTCACACAGAATTCAGTTTTAGGTGTTGTAACCCTGAGGGACATTAACATTTTGTTATTGCTATAGCATACGCAAAATCCTTTTTATCATTTTTCTACAATGTAAAATGAACTTATGAAAATTTTTATAAATTGTATATTTTAGTGTTAAATATATACTTACACAGCGCCTGCGACAGGACAATGTGAACTTGTCCTCAAAGCACTCACAATTTTTTTGGCTGGAATTTGGAAGTCGACAAAATCGAAGCAACACCTCTCAGGAACTGCAGCATGAGCTGTTGGTGAGGAGAAAAGCATCACCCTATTTTACTGATTTGGGTTAAAGTTCTTGATGTTAATTTGCAGAATCTTTAGATGAGTAGTTTCTTTCACGCACCATATGTCATACTATGTTTTATTCGAAACTTGAGAATAGCCTATAATTGAGGAACTTGCAAAGACTGTAAAATCTTTTCAGATGTAAGAGTGAAATATCACTTTACATGTATGTGCAATTCAATTATTGTGGCCTATGTCCATATGATCATTTAGTCAAGAGCAAAACTACACATCAAGAGAACTTACGCTGAGCCTCAGAAGTCCAGCCCATCAGCAGGACCAGCCCGAACACCAGACACAAAGAAGATGCCCTCATGGTTTCTGATCTGAAGTTGATCTGGAAGCTTGATAATTTTTGTAGATGTCTGAGACAATCCGTGACTGCTACACATTTATAAACGCTTTTGAACGTGATGCAAGATAGGAACTCAGATCTGTGGTTAGATAAGGACTTGTATTGCAGCCCCCTACCTCTTTCTTAAAGCCTACACGGGTATTCACATTTGCTATATTGGCTTTCTGCAAGAATAGATTGTGAGGTGATAACATGGTGTCAGAAGTTTACAGCAATGACACATATCTTCAGACAGTACAGCTTTTTTGCTGACAAGAAAGAGTCACTTGTTTTATTTGTTTCACATTCTGTTTAAAATAATATTAGGCTACTCTTGTACCTTCCGTCATGTCCAAAACGCATAAAAACTATAATGAATCTATTCCATGTGGTAAATTCATGATTTGACTTTTCCATCCGTCGGCATTTGCAAAGGAAAAAAAGTAGGTTACACATGCTGCATTCATTATCGATATGCACATTTACAATACGGAAATGTGTAAAGTAAATAATTATAATACTTTGTGATAACTTTCATGTATAATTTATTAACAAAAGAAAACTTACCAGATCAATAGTTAAGCAATTTCAACTTTTTTTTTTTTTTTTTATGTATGAGCTTAAACTCGATTTTTAAAGTCTGTTTAATATAATTTAAGTTGAAATGACTTGTACAAACAAGCTGATTCAACTTTTTTAAAAAATAAGGTAAAACTGAACTTAAGTTTTTGAGTTTTTGAACATGCTTTAATGTTTCATGGCATTATGGAGTTTCAGGCCAATTATGAATATACATAGTCATGTATAACTATAATTATGTATTATATAAATATGATATGTATTATTTAATTACTGCCTTGTTGCAAATAATTAATTAAAAACTTTATGAGTATTATTATTATTATGCTACTACTAAGTTTTTTTAAAAAAATCTATTTTTTAATTTCTATGCATTTTATTTTAAACTTTATTTAAACATTATGATTATTATTGTTATGCTACTAATAAGTTTAAATAAAATAAAATTCTAATATTTATTTTCAATACATTTTATTTTAAACTTTATTTAAAAATATATGATTATTATTATTATTATGCTACTCCTTAGTTAAAGTCCCTGTAAAGGCAATTCTGAGATTTGTTTCTAAACACATTAGAAATGTTAGAAATGTATTGTTGAAACACATTACAAAGACTGTGAACTATGTACTACTGAATTCAGAAGTTAGACCGTTAAGAAGTTTTTCACCAATGTTAATCAGGATTTTTTGGGCGGGGTTAAAACGGTGGCTCGATGACGCACTGGAGCCGCTTGGCATGTGGCCCCTCCCCCATAACTAGAGTACTTTCGCAATTTCGCATCAGTTCACCCGCTAGATTGAGTTACTGTCAGTACCGTTAGTTACTACAGCCTACAACTTACAAAACATCCTACAAAAAAAAAGATGATCTCAAGAAGAGGTGGAATACATTTTGTGAACAGCTACCTTAATGGAGTGCTGAGGATCACCACCAACACCTGCCTCTGTAGTGTCTTTACACCGGATAGTTTTACAAACTTTCATCGGCAACAACTGGGATTCACTGATAATCCGCTGCAGAATGGGGCGAACCGACTATCTCCGCCCGACCCTAATTTACTTATGGTGCCGTCGTGACTCGTGAGCTGTACTTGAGTGTTGTTGTTGTCTTGTATGTTTACGGCGCTTTCCGCCAGTGGGTGTGGTTTCGGCCGATCAACGGACACGCCCCAGCGTTTGAGAGCAGAGAATGCTGCTTATAAGATATTTTATGTACTTAGCGGATTTTTCGATTCAAATTTGGCTAGGTGGTTAATAACACATTTATCTGTGGTGTAAGAAACTCAGAACACATGTTTAATTTTGACTTTACAGGGACTTTAAAATAAAATTATAATATTTATTTTCTATACACTTTATTTTTAAAACTTATTAAAAATATTATTATCCTATTGTTATACTACTACTAAAATAAGTTTAAATAAAAGAACACACACACATATAAATAGTTATATAGTATATATATATATATATATATATATATATATATATATATATATATATATATATATATATATACTATATAACTTATTTAGATATTATCAGATTGCCTACCAATTTTAAAATTTTATGAAATATTTTTTTATCAAGATCCCACAAAAGTTTTATCTCGTGTTTTTTTTTTTGTAGTGGTTTATTTAGTGTCATTATTTGTGGAAAAAATCTAAACCAAAAAAGAAAAACCCTTGCTCTCATTATCAAACTGTGACATCTACTTTCTGTCTGACATTGATCTGGTGAGGTTTTTTCCACTAAGATGTTTTCAGTGTTTAGCATTTCACACTGTCTATATGAATTTTCTAATTTCTTTTAAGAAAATCTTAAACTGTTTATAATAATGATACTCTTTGTATGGCCGTTCTCTCAAAACCATCCAAAGTCATGATAAGTTGATTGAAGCTGAAGGCGATGCATCAAAGCAAGCATCTACGCAGCCTGATAATGATCTAGCTCAGCACTTTTGGCCTGTGGTTTGTTTTACGATATGTACCCTCATTTTCATGTGTGGCAAATGGCATATATGCAAATACTGTACTAGGATGTGTAAATGTGTGAATATGTTATCAGTCACGTAATCATCAGCTCGCAACCTGTGAATGTCTATTTGTTTTCAGCAGTAGGTTACTCACAAATGTAAATGTTTGATAATTACTTAGCCCAGTCAGCAACAAGATTCGGACCACATCACGTGATTCAACACACACCAGATGTGGGCCGGATCTGGACCGACACGATGTTGCTGTCTGGGAGAATATCACGTACACTTGCTAAAATAATATTACTGCTCTATCCATTAATCTAAGTCAGTAGAACATCAAAATCCATGAGGAGCTACCAACAGTGTGACATATTTCAGTTCTGGAGTAGGGTAAGTGACATGGGAAACACTGATATGCTGTAATTCGTGACTTTTAAGAGCTTAGTCATCATTTTAATGGTATGTACAATGTCACGCTGGCATGTGTTTAGAGACTTAACTCTCTCTTTCTGTTTTTTCAGCTTCAAGCATTTAATGCAATGCTCTCTTAAAGTTACTACATACGATCACTAGTATAAAGGCTAATCCACTTAATCTAAAATCATCTTGTAGCCTATATGTTAAACATATTCCCCTCAAATTAGAATCAGTTTAATTCGTTTTCAGCAGAGACGCAGAACGGAAGCAGACACTGTCATTATTCTGAGAAACATCCCCCTTTGAAATTCTCACCTATCTGCGGTGGCTATTTATTGCACAGCAATTTTGCTGTTTGCATCCTCTTCATTCACTATGTAGAGGACCAAACTTGCATGTAAATAAATAAATAAACTTTATTTTACAGTGTCCTTGTTACATAATGTTACATGTATCCTACTTACTGTTGTAATAACAGTAAATGGATTTTTCATGTAATTAGATTTTTTTACATTTTTACCAAGGGGGAGTTTTACCCCACAGGAGGGCTAAAATGTCCCCCAGGGTCTCCTACTCTGACAAAGCAATATGCTTTATAAATGTAGTATGAGTACAAGCGTGTTTTAGCTTAAAATATTAAAGACAAGTAATGAAAGGGCCCTCGCACCCGGGGCCACTGCCACCCGGTGGCCTTAGGAAAACAGGGCGACATGCATTTAAGTGGGTAAATATAGGAGAAAATGTAATTTTTATGTGCCACACTTCCTGCTGCCAGTAGGTTTTGTGGGTATTGGGCTGTTACATGTGTGTAAAGAGTTTCATACTCGTACGTGAAGCGTAGAGCAAACGGCGCTTAATTAAAATTTTGTGGGTGGCGCTATCGACTCATTTTGCCAAACCTAATTCTGAAACCCATATCAGATGTAAATTTTCACCACTTCTGACGCCTGTGCAAAGTTTCATGAGTTATCAAGCATGTTTAGGCCCTCAAAAATGCAATTCATTTCGGAGAAGAAGAATTGCTTGAGCAATTACAATAGGGTCCTCACACCATCGGTGCTTGGGCCCTTATAACAGTAAATAAACATGAATATTATTAATGAACCACACTGTAAAAAATTTCAGGCCTCTCCAATTTAACATTTTCTAGTGACCGGTCACACCTAAATTTTTCAATTGGCCAAATTGAATTTTATAAATTATGGTAACAGTCTGTTAACATGGGCTCAATTAGAAATAATATGTTGACCCAATGGAAACAATTTATTTTACCAACACTGTAAAAAATTTCAGCTCCTCTAATTTAAAATTTTCTAGTGACTGGTCACATATACATTTTTCAGTTGGCCAATTTTCTGATTGATACAATTTAATTCACAGAAATTCAAATAGGCCAATTAAACATTTTAAATTGTAGTTACAATTGCTTATTTCTCACTGTCCTAAAAGACAAAAATGACTAAAAACATAAATATAGTTAGCAAAATGAACACAGACAACAGGGTTGACATTTTATCACATTACTTTATTAACAAGTCAATTCCAACACAGGATATTTGGTGAAAATACATTATTTTCATATAGGCTGATCTGCTAAGGGTCTTGAGGGAAAGCCAGGAGATCGTAGCTGATGTTGTCACCGAGCTCCGATCTTGGCAGATCTTGCTCTCCGTGCCACCAAGGAGACGGCCAGATGTGTGGGCCGTTCTATGGCAGCCCTTGTGGCCACGGAGAGGCAACTATGGTTAAATCTGACGGAGATCAAAGAGAGGGACAAAAGCTTTCTGCTGGATGCGCCACTGTCTCCTGGAGGCCTGTTCGGTGGCGCTGTCACCACGGTTACCGACAGGTTCCAGGAGGAAAAGAAACAATCGGCGCTCAAGCAGTTCCTCCTCGAAAACCCCAAGTCTCATCTCCTGCTGGGCGGAGCAGCAGGCCCAGTACTGGCTCCTCGCACAGCGCGCAGCAAAAACAGAGCGTCGCCACTCGCACACCCCGCAGAAAGGGTGGGCGGGTGGGCGACGCTGTCAGACGCAGCCTTCCACGAGTAGAGCTGATCTGAGGACAGTTATTATTTCGAGGAAGGCTGCGCCGAAGAAGTCTGTACCACGAGGAAACTGTGCGCACTGAAGTGGAGACTCTTCACCTTATGATGCAGAGATCGCCTGTGGGATCCAGTTAACTGCCTCTGCGAGCGGTGCTGGTGTTCCTGCAGGAGAGATTCTCCGCTGGGTTAGCGCCCTCCACACTAAAGGTGTATGTGGCGTCCTTAGGTGCTTACCACACTCCTTTGGATGGTGTTTCTTTGGGGCGACACCCTATGGTTACGCGTTTCCTTCGTGGCACTTTGAGGTTGAGACCTGCAGTACGCACCAGGGTGCCGGCCTGGGACCTCTCGGTGGTCCTTCAAGGTCTTTCCGAGGCTCCCTTTGAGCCGCTCGAGGGAGTTTCCGAGAAGTTTCTTACTTTAAAGACTATTTTTCTTCTCGCTATTTCTTCTCTAAAGAGAATAGGAGATCTACAAGCTCTCTCGGTGGAACCCTCGTGCTTGGAATTTGCGCCTGGCATGGCCAAGGCCTTCTTGTACCCTAGGCCGGGCTATGTTCCTAAGGTTCCTACTAACCCTATGAGACCTGTTGTGCTGCAAGCCTTTTGTCCTCCGCCTTTTGTGACGTCAGGCCAGGAATGACTCAATCTGCTTTGCCCTGTTCATGCTTTAAACACTTATGTCCACAGAGCTGCCCTGTGGAGGAGAACAGAGCAGTTATTTGTCTGGGTTGGGGGTTTCAAAGCAGAGGATGAGCAAGTGGGTAGTCGAGGCTATCTCTCTTGCTTATGTGGTGGCCGGACAGCCTTCTCCCTTGGCTGTCCGGTCCCACTCCACTAGGAGTATGGCTGCTTCGCAGGCACTCCTGTCAGGGGCCTCCCTGCAGGATGTCTGTGATGCGGCAGGTTGGTCCTCGCCGCATACCTTCGTCAGGTTCTATGAACTTGACATCAATGCTACTCCTGGGGCTCGGGTGCTCGCCTCCTAATCATGACACAGGCGGGCATTCGGCTCCTATGGGGGCGTGGGTATTCTCGTTCCCAAAGCGGTGACGCAGCTCGAGTTCCCTTGAATGGGAACGTCTCGGTTACGACTATAACCTTAGTTCCCTGAATAGGGAACGAGACGCTGCGTCACCCGGCCATACTCCCCGCATGCTCGCAAGCGCCTTGTTTCATCCTTAATCAGAAGCTAACGGCGTGTGTTTGCCAGTGTGCTTTATAGCTTCCGGGTCTACGACGTCACCACGCCTATGACCTTCCGTCTCTCTATTGGACTGATGACATACGTGCTTCACGACACAATCACGCAGGGGCGTTCCCAAAGCGGTGACGCAGCGTCTCGTTCCCTATTCAGGGAACTACCGAGACGTTTTCCTCTGGCACATTTTGCGCATGCGAAAGAGTTTTCGGACGTTGGACTTGTTCACCCAACATGGATTTTTAACTTCGACTTCATAGATTGACTGAGCACAATTAAATATGTTCGGTGAATATACAATTTTAATTTTGTGTGAAGACCTTAAGCTATAATTAGTACAATGCATATTTTTGCATGGGGATACTTATTTGGAAGTAACTTATTAGGCCAATATGTAGGCTAATGATCAATTGTCACAATTTTTCCCCCAATTGTTTTTTTACAGTGCATTTTGAAAATGAACCTTTTTGAAAAATATTGTTAGCTGATGCTAACTGGCTGGTTAACTAGCTAGCTGATGCTAATGTGAGGTAATTTTAAAATTTAAAGTCCAAATATTTTTATTCAACCACCTAGTTAGATTATATTTGATGGAAAAACAAAGAATATGATGTTCAGAACATGGTGACTACAGTATTTATGATAGATGCTGGGGCATTTTATTCCAAGTAGCTGGGGCCGTTTTACCTCACAGCCCTTACAAAAATGAACCATGGTTTTACTACAAAAATAAAAATAAAAAACATGGTTAAACCATGTTATTTTAAACATGGTAACCACAAATTAACCATGGCTTTGCAACTCTAACCATAGTTTAACCATGATATTTGTCTTAATCAATTAGCCAAAAAAACATGGAAACAACATTTTTACTATAATAAAACCATGATTAATTATCGTAAGGGAGACTAGGTTTGAAAAATGTTATTTAATTCTGAAAATATAATAATATTTTCCTTAAATAACAAGTACTCACTAACTACAGGCCTAACTCTTCTCATATCATATAAAACTGTAATGTTCTGCAACTTTTTCTTACTGTTAAAAATTATATCACTTAACGTGAAATCTGTTTTCTCTCAGGTACGCAGTGAAAGTTAAGCAGTGAAAACTTCTACATCACTCTGGTCAAAGTAGTCCTTAGCAATAACAAAAACGTATCTGGATTTTATCTAGTGGTTATTTTGGGAAATCAGTAGAGGTGGCATTTGATTTTACCCGATGGGGGCGTTTTCCCCCACTCAAATCATTTTAATTTTCTCTGTGTTGCAACTACCTTGCATGCTAGCAACATGTTAGTTCATGCTAGCAATGTGCTTCATGCTAGAAAGATGATAGCATTGTTCTAAATCAAGCTAGCAACATGATAGTGATGTGATAAAACATGTTAACAACATGCTAAAACACCTAAGCTATCTTGCTCTCTATCAATCGATCTGGTTTCTGACTGCATTGCCTTCAAACTTTAAGCTTCAAACTACTTCAAACTGAAAACATTCAAGCTTCAAGCTTTTACTTTTTTTTTCTGAATTGCTAAAACACTAAACCCCTCACAAGACAAAATACTATAGTATAGTAAAAAAAATGACTTGTAAATATAGTGTTTTTTAAAAAGCTATTAAATATAGGCTACTAAAACTGTAGAGCCTACCTTAGTAGCTATTTACTATAGTTAAATTGACTATAGTTAATAATACAGTATGCCGTAGTTTAAATTAACAAAGTGTAGTAAATACTTTAATATACAATTTAATGTAGTATCCTTTTATTTATCTATAGTATGGTTCAAAAACACAATAGTATTTACTAGAGTAATTTTACTGCTATAATATAGTATTTTGTCATGTGGGCATTCTATGAACCAAATTCTCAATAGCCTAAACCAATTTGTTGAATAAATCACTTTCTATAAAACCTTAAACAAGTTCAGGCAGTTATACTCCATTTGCAAATCTCCTGCACTCTTTTAGCAAAACTCTAAACACATTCTTTCTTTCACATTTTTGCCTTCCTGTGTTGCAAAATGCAGGCATAAGTTAAATACATCTATCAGCTTATCATCGTTTACACACAACAACTCAATATTATAATGATGTGATCAAATCAACTGTTCAAAATAAGTCAGTTCAGAGTGCACAGGTAGTGTATATATATAACGTACAAGGCAAAGGTAATAATTACAATTTAATTACTTCATAATTATTTAAATATCTCCTCTATCTTCTCTTAGTATTTAGTTTATTTGTTTTGCGCATGTATCTAGTCTGGTCTCTACTCAACACAGCCGCGCCAGCAGAGGTCGCCATTAAAACCTCCTGCGCTTTTTTGCAGCGCGCTGGAACCTCTGCGCATGCGCACCTGCTGCGCGTCTCTTCCCTCCCCGCAGGATCAAACTGCTGCTTCTCCGCGCCACTGAAACGCCGAGCCGACAATGGCACAACTGGTGGGACCTCTCCACAAAGACCTCGCCGACTCCCTCTCCTCATGCCGGGTGTTGGTGGTCGGGGCGGGAGGCATCGGTTGCGAGCTGCTGAAAAACTTGGTGCTCACCGGCTTTAAGAATATTGAAGTGGTAAGTTGGAGGAAGGCGGACTCTCTTTGTGCTGCATGAATCAGGCCCCATTATTATCGACCCCCATTTATAATAATTTGCAATGGAAATGAGAGGTGTACACTGTATGTACCAATGCATAACACGTTACAGTAAGCTTTCTAATGGCGTAATGTGGTTCGTCTCGTCCTAAACATAGAGAACTGTTGTTTTTCTTTCGCGCCATGCTCTGTCTGTGACGTAAAATGTCCCTTGAAAACATTGACCACTGAGGCCATACTCAAGGCTAAATTACCGTAGTTATTTCCCCGGGTAATTCTGCAAAAAGGCATTTTTTTCCGTTTTAAAAAGATTATATTCAAGTGCAGTTTTCTTTAAACATGATATCTGATATATATCATTTGTATACATTATGGCAGAAATCTCTAAAAGTGATGCATGTTATGATATGCAGCCTCTACTATAAATAACAGGGCTGAAAGTAGCAGGATTGTTTGTGTAGTTTTATTCAGCCGTTTTTCATCTTGTACACAAGGTTATGAAACCACAAATGTCGTTTTTAGAAGGACAATTAAATGCAGGATTTAAAATATTCAGTTTTCAATCATCTATTTAAGAAAGTTTCCTACTGACAAATTTAATACGCATAAAGTAATAAAGCAGATACACATCTTTGAACTTGGAGAGTCCTGTGTTTTATTTATGGAATTGTAAGTTACATAATTTTAATAAGGAAGTGTTATAAAGGAAAACCTGATGACTTTTAGGGCGTCTTTCAAATGCTTGGTGGTTTTATGGTGATATCAGGGTTTTCATTAGCAATTTGTAAATAATCCTTATTTGCAGATTGACCTGGACACCATTGATGTCAGCAACCTCAACAGACAGTTCCTGTTTCAGAAGAAACATGTTGGGAAGTCCAAAGCTCAGGTAAAAAAACGTCTTCAACTTGTGTGATTTAGAAATATCCAATCAGGCATTGACGACGTGGTGTGTTTCAGGTTGCCAAGGAGAGCGTGCTTCGGTTTTGCCCATCTGCGAGCATCACTGCCTACCATGACAGCATCATGAAGTGAGTCTAGTTACATTACAGAGTTGTATGAACATTTCAAGTGTTTGTGGTTACTGTATCAAACACTAATTACTTGGCCCAAAAGTTTGATGTCCAATGTTGTTGTGTTTGCTCTTTGCAGCCCAGACTATAATGTGGAATTCTTCAGGAATTTCCAGCTCGTCATGAACGCTTTGGACAACAGAGGTATGGTTCAGCTGATCTTGGCAGAAGTAAAGGAACACTACCTTAATTCCATCTAAAATGTGTCTTTTCTGTTGTCCTTGCAGCGGCCAGGAATCACGTCAACAGAATGTGTTTGGCCGCAGACATTCCCCTCATTGAGAGCGGCACGGCTGGCTATCTGGGACAAGTCACAGTTATCAAGAAGGCAAGGCTCGTCTATTAAATCAACTATTTTTGTATATTCATTTCAATGTCATGCTCTTGGCATTCATGTGTTGCACATTTCCGAACTGCAGGGTCAGACTGAATGCTACGAGTGCCAGCCTAAACCTACACAGAAAACCTTCCCAGGTTGCACCATTCGCAACACGCCCTCCGAACCCATTCACTGCATTGTGTGGGCCAAATATCTCTTCAAGTAAGTTCTCCACAATAACATCTGTACCGTCTCATCTCAGTGACCAAACCGATGTCATTCCTAATCAAGGGCCCTACGAAATCAGGTTTATTTTCTCCCAAATTCCATGTTTTCCATTTAAATTCTGGATTCTTAAGTTTTAATAATTTAAAATGATTTCTAATCATTTGACTTCATTATTGTTTTTTTTTATTATTAAACTTTTCATAATAATACTAATAGTGTGAACCATTATTTTCCCCAGAAATTCTTTGTCTGTTTTCTATATTCTTTGTTTTTATAATTTGATACAAATTTATTATCAAAATTGATGGAAAGCAAATGAATGTATAATTCTTTAACAAATTAATCTTTTAAAATGTCAAAGGAATTTTGAACAATTCCTTTTTCGTGGTAAACAGTGCTGTACAACAGATGTTTACAGCTTAAATTAAAATATGGTTTTAAAGTAAAATTTTTACTTTTGAAAAGTACATTGTGCTGTACAATAGTTATTTATTTTTGCCATGATTTCAAGTTAAACCAAACCTCTTTTGGTTGGTTGTGATTGTAAAACCTTTGAGTTTTTGTGTAGCTGATGATTTTATCAAATTAAATGCTGTGAATAAAGGCCTGTTTTGAGAGCTAGTTTATTTGCCCTAAGCTTACATGTCATATTAAATTGCCTCCATAGTCAGCTTTTTGGCGAAGAGGATGCGGATCAGGAGGTATCGCCTGACACGGCTGACCCTGAGGCTGCCTGTGAGTAGCCACACATTTACCACAACTTATAACTATAAGCTGCGAATGCTCTGCATACCCAAGCCATTCGTGTACTCGCTGATTAGTATTAACACCATAAATGACTAAATTCCCTTGTTTGATGTGTACCATAAAGCTTACTTGATAATATTTCAGTGATAGCATACGTATGCAACTCTCCGTCATTTATTTATTTGCTTTTAAATCGACCACTCGGTTCAGAGCCAAACGGATCCACAGCAGCTTTGGCGCCTACGCTCTGTTGTGTATTTTACACATTTTCTCTAATTATATTTTATTTATATTAGGCTAGGACTGGACGATATGGCCAAAATTTATATCACAATATATTTCTTAATTTCGGTCGATGCCATATAATTTTCATATATCGATTTGAACTATATAAAAGCCTCAGCAAAACTGCCAAGAACATCCACAACGGATGTCTGTACCGACATACTTCTGAAAAATGAATTTGTCAAGTGTATGAAGCCGCCTCCTATAAAACGATATAATATTTTAGAAATAAAAACGGGACAAGTAAATTAATGTTCACCTTTTATTTGTATTTAGCCTTCTTACAAACAAGAAATGTGAAATCACTGTCAAATAAACATTAGACTCTCACTCACTTTATTAATATTAATATCTTAAAACTATAACGTAGGGTGATTATATTATTTTTAATAGAGATTAAATCAAAAGTGGAACTGCTTCAGATGGTGGAACAGATTTGATGTGTTTCCGCGGCTAGTCGGCACCACTCTCCGGCATATTTTGCAGCACAATGAAACCTGAAGTTTATCAGATAGCTGAACCACTTCCATGCCACTGAATTAGTCTTTGCTCTCATATTAACTATTTCTTCTGCTTTCTCAACTTTCAAACTAATTTGCTGAAATCAAAACCGTGAAGATAATAGATGAGTGTCAGCCAATGAGATTGCCGTTTGCGCATTTGTCCCGCCCGTAGAAACTTCTGCTTGATCTTAAAAGCTAAATGATTACAAATGAACTTTTTTTGACAGGAAAATGCAACAGAATATTGTTAACATTTATGTTGATTCTGCGTGGTATGTAAGACTTTCTCTCTTTGCATGTGTGTGTGTGTGAGAGCGAAACACCGCGCTCTCAGCAGAGCGATGGCGAGTTGTGCGCCTTCACACTAGACTTTACGGTACGTCAAATACAGGTGCGCTGCTCATCCATTGAGCTGCACTGAAATAGAAAGATTGCTTGACAAAGAGTGAAACACTTTCTCTTGAGTTTTCAGCGATTGAAAATGTATCTGTGCTAAACTTATTCTTGGCCTCTTAGACACACACTGGCGAGTAAAATCTAAGCATTTATTAGCCAATGGCTAATGATAGATATTTAGTTGCCCAGAGTGAAGATTTACTCGCATTGTGGATGCTCGTTCAGTCACATTTGTATTGCGGTCAGGGATACTTATTTTGTAGCTAAAACTTGCCACGTTGGCTCTTAGCCTACTACTGCAGAGCACTGGCTGTTTGTCTGTGGTGTATGTCATCACGCAAGTAGCCAATCAGGTCCTGCTCTTTCTGCTGCTTTCAATAAATGGTCCAATATATTAGGAAACTTTTAGCTGTGTTTCCATGTGTCATGAGAGTAAGGAACTAATATAAACCATAGGGGATGCACTTTTTATAAACCAATGCAGCTTGCACCAGGTGCATTTTTGACACAATGCGTCACCCAGCATACCAGTTAAAAAGTCACCACTCGCCATAAATAGATGTACGATTTGGTGTATCGAAGACAGAAACTACCTTTTATATATATTCATGGAAACTTTTTCTGTCAAGTGTATATACTGCAAGTTAACTAATTGTTCAATATGCTGAGATTTTTGTTGGGACTATTTAATTGAAGAGCTGTTTATCAACCACAGGGAACCTTGCAGATGCAGCAGCCCGAGCTACAGCCTCAGATCAGGACGGAGATATCAAGCGGGTGTCTACTAAAGACTGGGCTCGCTCAACAGGCTACGATCCCGTCAAACTCTTCAACAAGGTGCAAGCTCTTTTACAAACCATTTACTATGCTGAACTCACGATAAGATACTATTGCAGTATTTTAAGCCAAAATAAAGAAGAGGGTTATATTATTATTACTTCTAATACATATGTTAACCAATTTACTTTTGATTTAAAATGGACTTGAATAGGTTTGGACTTTGTCCTGCATGCACTGGGCAATGGTGAAACCAGAATAAAAATATTTGTGATTTTGAACCTGAAAATACAGAATTGACACACATACTTGCACTCTGTCACCAACTACATAAGGTACGCCCTTTTTTACTGGTAAAATCATACATTTGCCTTTATTAGGACCCACAAATATCCACCCGTTGCATTATTATACGTTATATTCAACATTAAAATAGTTGTTCAAAGTAGTCCTGTTACTGAAACTGTAAACTTCCATTTTTTTCTAACTCTGTACACTCGTGCTTTCAATGTAGGCATTCATTGTATCTAGGCCTGTCACGATAACAAATTTTGCTGGACGATAAATTGGCCAAGAAATTATTGCGATAAACGGTAATATTGTCGCTCTGAGACCATTTTCATCTAAAATAATGATAATGGCATAATAATGCAGGTACACCTTCTCAAAGATCAATAAACTTTTTTTTCTAAAGACTATTTAACACTGAAATGGAAAGCATTTTAAATATCCACAATAAATGAACAAAACAACCAAAAAAAAAATAAAAAGACTCTCAGTCTGTTAACAAAAAATGCACTTGAATAGACAGCTGGGAAAACTGCAATGGATGATTGTGTTTTAGGTATAGTGTTGGGAATCTATAATTTAAAAAAAAAAAAATTCTGTAATTAATCACGATTAATACGTTTTTAATGTTTTGATATTGTAAAAATTTCAGTTACTCTCCAAATTAATGTAGGAACAATTTATTGACAGCATATTTTAAATATGTGTTGTAGTCAATATGTCGTTTTTATGAATGAAGGCCAGTATCACTGATCTCTCTATGAAACATTAATGACGTTACATTACAGTATAACTGAAAGCTACCAATTTCAACATTTATTAGGCTTAAGAAAACAACAACTTTTAATTTAAGTGAACTTAGAAACAACCTTTACATAACCCCATTATAATAAATATTATTTTACCGTATAAAGTTAGACATAAACAGAAATATAATAGTTATCAAACACCTTTCTTAACTGCATAAATAATAAATTAAATAGAGATGAATCATCATTAAAGCTACAATTTTCTCTGTTCCGTTGTTCTTTGATGAACATAAATGACAGGCATCATCAGTGCTCCTGTCACTTTAAGAACAGCCGCAACATGACTCATTTAAGACTCCTAATATGAGAATAGTAAAAATAATCTCTATTGTTTGTTAATAAGCAAAAGAGAACTCCATGTGAGCAGGAGACTGACGTGTGTGTGTGTGTGTGTGTGTGTGTGTGTGAGTCAGAGTGTCCCTCGATAAGCTGACATGAGATGCAGCCACACAGACAGGACATTGACATAGCGCATTCTCGTGTCTTGTCGCACTTACAAGCATTTACATGTATAAGAGCGTGATCATATAATGTAACGTTCGGCAAAAATGGATATAAAAAAGGGCGCTGGAAATTATCGTGGCCCGAAAAATTATTGAGCTCATTTTTTTAATCGTGCGATTAATTGACTATCGCGACAGGCCTAATTGTATCTCATTTACACAGATTCTCTTCGTGCTCCCTATGTCCCGCCTCTCTCTCTATTAATGCGCTTACATAAAAAAAGTAACCGCTTTCAATCATCATACTACCAAAACTACAATCACGATAGGTTGAGTTAAATTATGCTTTCACTTTGAGGAGTGCCACTGATGATTAATGACAGTTCTAATCACAAAATTTTATTACTTTATGCACAATATTAACATTCAATCTTAATTTACTCAACTTCATGTTGTTTTCGTGTCACGCATACATTTAAATGCCATGTTTACTACAGTATGTGCGTTGTAAATTATATAAAGCCATCGTGTCACATCAGAAGACTTAAGCCCTGTTTCCACCAAACTTTTTTTCTCTCAGACCTGTTGCTGTCTGCTTTTCTATCGCAGTCTAAAGTACCGTGAAGATTAGTCCAGTGATGTCAAGCAGGGCCGTTTTGAGGGAAAAATATTTACCTGGAACTTTTAGACCCTGGTTCCTGCGGTCGAAAACACAGAGTACCACCCCAAAGTCCCTAATTCCTGGGGAAAGTTCCCCAGGGTGGACACACGGCGTTAGATTTTGATAAGACCACTTGACTGATTTTTACGATGCCTTTGACCCTTTTTGGCTCTGAAGTTTTAGGGACAGAAATATCTTAGGTTTCATTAAAAAAATCTTCATTTGTGTTTAGATGAACAAAAATCTTACAGGATTGAAACAACATGAAGATGAGTATATGATGACAGAATTTACATTTTGGGGTGAATTATAATGTATAAATACAGTAAGCTGTGTCTTGGATAAAACTTAACTTGTGAATCATATCGTTTACATCACTGATACAGTCACATTTTTTTTTTTTTTTTTACTGCAAAATCTCGATATAACGAACGATATATTGTTACACCCCTTCTGATGTTACATCATTACCCAGTCCGCTCTTTTAGAAGTGGTCTAAAAGTGATCTTGTGCTTCCTTTCAGCTTTTTAAAGATGACATCATGTATCTGTTGACCATGGATAAGTTGTGGAAAAAGAGGAAAGCCCCATTACCTCTAGACTGGGCGGAAATCCAGCAGCATGGTGAGTGTTGACCATTTAAGTCTAGTTATATAAAAAAATAAGTAATTGTATTTGAAATGGATGTTTAATGAGTCTGTATGTTGTGTGTAAAAGCATGTTCTCAGGAGGAGGCCTGTGGCACAGGTCTGAAGGACCAGCAGGTGTTGGGTGTTCAGGGTTACGCTCAGCTCTTTCAACGCAGTGTAGAAACACTCCGAACTCAGCTAAAAGAGAAGGGTGATGGTGCGGAGCTAGTCTGGGACAAGGTGAGTTTCCATAAAATGGATGGAATTGTCCAAAAGTTATGGTTAAGTGAATGGGTTCAACCCTTATATAGAGCACTATTTGTGGGGTCAGACATTTGTAGCAGTGACCAAAACCATAGTGGACATTATCTAATGTACTCATTCAATACTAGGGATGCTCCGATCAGGATTTTTGTGGCTGATCACCAATTACGGATCCTTGGAAGCAGTACTAGCTGATGCGATCACTGATAACCGAAAATAAATAATACTATTCTCAAAAACAATGTATTTTAAATATTTAAAAAATTGACAACTTTATTTATTGGTACGCAACATGTGCAACATAATCCATTCGTTTTCTAAGGGGTGATATATGAAAAGCTTAGAGCTTAACAAATATAGCATTCCTTTGAAATTAATAATAATAAAAAGATCAGTCATTATCAACTTAGTAATCAAACATAAAACAACACTGCATAGTCTTCACTGTATAAATATCTGTATATATAATCCTACTAAATATCTTTTTGTTTGAATAACATCAATGACACAGACGGCATATTAAGCTGCTGTCACTTTAAGACCAAATGCACAAATTCAATATACTGTTACACATGCAACTTATTTCCCAACTGTTTTATGTTCACTTAACACCAATGGCGTTGTTTAATACTCACTAAGACAGGCAAGATTTTGCAAATTTATTGTCCTGTATGGAAAAATTGGCTCTCGAGTTTTGCGTCATCTGATTGGCTCATCTCTTTATAGAGAACACAATCACACTATAAAAAACTTTTATCAACCTATAACAATCGGTGCCTGATCAATCGGAATACCCTTATTCATACTATTATTAAACTAGTGTAAACCAAAAATTCTAAATGGTTATGGTTTCTACAAACATTAAGCAGCACAACTGATTTTAACATTGGTCATAAATGTTTCTAAAGCAGGAACAAATCAGCATATTAGAATGATTTCTAAAGGATCATGTGACACTGAAAACTGGAGTAATGATCCTGATATTTTTTCAACAGAAAAGTTTTTGAATTATATTAAATAATTACAGACTATCTGTCAATTTCTTAATCTCTAATCAAAATAAAAGAAATGCGGTTTTCTTATTTAATTAAGGATTGTTCAGCATTAACTTACATTTGTGGTGCTATTTTCAGGATGATCCTCCAGCCATGGACTTCGTAACAGCAGCTGCAAACTTGCGCATGAACGTCTTCAGCATGAACATGAAAAGCCGCTTTGATGTCAAATGTAAGTGTTTGGAAGGATGTATTGCCACTGTGATTGTCTTGAATTAAATTCTTTTTTAGTGTTTTTAGTTTAAAAAACTAGGTTAGTCTCTAAAAGCAACAAATATTGTTTTTTTTAAAGTTGTCCCTTTTTGGCTTAATAAAGTTGTTGTAATGCTTTTATTTACTGAGAGACCCAGACTCTTTGGCTATGAAATAAACAAACATGCTTCAGAATGAAATGTTTAAATAAAAAGTTGGTTCTGAATTCAGTGTGGCTTTAAACCACTTAAAATCTCTTTTAGCCATGGCAGGAAACATCATTCCAGCAATAGCCACCACTAATGCCGTCATTGCCGGTCTCATCGTCCTGGAGGGGCTCAAAATTCTCAGCTCAGACTTCGAACAGTGTCGCACGGTGAGGTTGTTCATTTGAAAGATTATCATCAGATATTTGAAAACTGAATTGCATCATATCCTGTTATCTAACACATCTTGGTTACATCTCATCAGTGGTTTCAGTTGTGAAGAACATTTTGACCTTTTCCTGTTTTGAAAGTTTTGGCAAGCCGTATAGTTGTGAGTCTTATTACTGTTTTTCTTTAGATCTTTCTGAACAAGCAGCCGAACCTCAGGAAAAGCTTCTCGTACTGCATGTGCGCTGGACCCTCCCAATCCCAACTGTTACGTGTGTGCTAGCAAACCCGAGGTCACAGTCAAACTTAATGTGCACAAAACCATTGTGCAAGCTCTTCAGGACAAGGTACCTGCACGTTTTTCAGTGCACAAGCTTTGTTTTAGATGCTGAACTTTGTGTGACCTCCATGAGTGGTTAAAGTTTGGATTGAAAAATGATATGCACAGTGGTGCTTTTTCAGATACTGAAGGAGAAGTTTGGCATGGTGGCACCAGATGTGCAAATTGAGGATGGAAAGGAACAATCCTCATCTCCTCGGAGGAAGGAGAGACTGAAGGTGTGAATTATTTCTACCTCTAGAGGGCATCTTTCTCTACCAAAACAAACTCAGCTTTGCTTTAATATTCTGGTGTCTCTGTTTCTCTGTAGCAAACAATAACAAGAATTTGTCTGACTTTGGGATTCGGAACGGGAGCCGTCTTCAAGCAGATGACTTCCTACAGGATTACACTCTTTTGGTCAATGTAATTCACAGGTTAGTGTGTTAATTTAGCTAAGATGATACTACTTTTGCTCTTTTGTGAACATTAACATTTTTCTTACATTTATTATAGTGAGGAATTGGAAAAGGATGTTGAGTTTGAAGTAGTGGGAGACGCCCAGATAAGGCACCAACTCCTAGTGCCCCGGAAGAAGGGAAAACATTGCCAACGGTAACAAAGATTCTGCCCAGCCTTCTACCTCATCTAAAGGTAAGAACAACTGATCTGTCTGCAAACCTTTGGTGAAACGTCAGCTTTTTAAAGGAATAGTTCATCCAAAAATGAAAAATCGTTCCAAACTTCATAATATAGCACTCAATTTTGGAGTTTTGCATTATACAAGTCCAGTTTTATCATTTGGAAACAAACAGCTTGGACGTTCTGCTAAACATCTACTGTGTTTCATGGCTGAAAGAAAATAATCCAGCATTGCAATGATCGATTTTTCATTTCATTTGAGTAATGCATTTTTTTTGTGTGTGTGTATTCGCAGCAGCTGCAGAGGATGATGACATCCTCATCGTTGACTCAGACGAAGAACCGCCCTCGAGCACCATGGAAGCTTCCCCAGAGTCTAGTAATCGCAAGAGGAAGCATCATGACGCTGAAACAGACGACGCTGCGTCTAAGCGCAAACGCCTCGACCAGCAGCCGGCCGATGATGATGAAGACATCATCGCTCTAGATTAGCTTCTTTGACAAGATCTCACCTGCCCAAGAGGACTTTCCTCAAGTTGAATTTTTGTACGGTTTCTCTTACCAAACATGTAAATATATCTGTACAATATGGTTCAGGCTCAATGGATGTCGTCTTTTCCTACTGTCCTTTGTTTTTTGGGAACAGAAAACGGCTGAGTTATGAACTGCACTCGGTTAGGTTTTCCTCAGATGGATAAAATGCTTTTCAACTTTGTATTTTTTACAATATATGTGTCCTGGTATTTTGCAGTGTTTTAGAAAAGCTGACAAAAGTGTTCACGGTCTTGAAAACCATATTCCATATTTATTACAGGTTGTTTTTGTTGCCAACCTCAGTAATATTTCAAAGTAACCAAATCATGGTACAGTAACTCTATTACTGTATGATGGATTGTCTATCTTCTGTTGCATTGCTTTAGCACCACAATGAAAAATATTGGGACTTTTTTTTTTTTTTTACAAAAAGAATACACTCAAGACAACTATTTATATCGTTGTTTTTCATTCTTATATTTTTAGTCATTAGCCGAATAAATGAGCCCATGCCTCATTTACTGACCAAACTGAGGGAGCCGAATAAAGGGCATAATCTCATTTACAATAAAAACGTGTTCTTGAAAGGGTACAATGTCCTAATTGCACATTGTTTACATTAGAATGTTTGACGTAAGAACATTCTGTTTTGGCTTATTTCTCACGTAGATGTCAGAGTCCACAGTTCACGTGTTAGATGTCGTCAGTAGGTTTCCTCCAAAGATGCTTCCTGACCTGTTTACCCTTCACCTAGTTCGCACCTCAAGTAAAATGCAAGTTTTACGTTTTCTGTGGCACATTTTGTAATACAAATATTTTACACGACAAATGTTATACCATTTCGAATCAATTTGGAGCAATAATATTAATAAAAAAAAGACTGGAATATATTCAGATGCTCACATCGGCCGTTGTACAGTAGTTATTGAGGTGAATTATGGGGTTGAATGATTGCGCTCGATAATGTCCACTATGGTTCGGTCACAACTATAAATGGCTGACCCATAAATAATGCTCTTTTTTTAAGGATATAGATATAGCAGATCACCCATAGAAATCGTTAACAACCTGAGGGCCAATTAAAACTCGCAACAAGTTGCATTTTATTAAAACGTAAGTGCTTTCAACAGACTGATGTAAATTATTTTTAGTATCATTTAGGCTTGTAAATGCAAATTATGTAGGCTCTAAATTAAGTTTTATGCCATGTCAAATAGTGTTATGAACCAAAGCACCTACAGTAAATTGTATAGCATTTACTACACTTTTTAATTTATACTGTAGTATGAACTAGTCAATTGTTAAACTATAGTTCCACAATTTACTGTAGTATATTTAATATAGTATGGTTCAAAAACACTAGTATTTACTAGAGTAATTTTACTATAATATACTATTGTGTCTATAATATTATGATCACCATTATTACCCAGTTTTAATGGGCATATTTAATTAAATAAATACCCTAAATAAACCTTGAATGCCCAGCCAGCCTGCATATACTTAAGACCCAACGCCCCTCAGAGGATGAAGCTGATTGGATTGAGACGGACACCTGACCCCATGGACCCAGTCATCCATTTTATCCTCCTTCTACTGGGATATTTAAACCTGTCAGTCCACATGCGCGTCAATTTCGCTCTGCTATCTCGACTACAAACAAAAGCTTTTTGAGTTTCATAAGACCGAGACAATTGGAAAATCTAGATCCCCATTCGTAGTTTGGTGGTTGTTAACCAGCCCTTTTGCCTTCATCCGCCAATCGTTAGGGCGCGAGAGGTTCAGTGTTGCTGGCACGAGCTCGGCGCGTTAGCGCTCGCCAAAGGACTATATTTCATCTGGCGTGGCGTGACACCTAGTATTAATCAAGCTTTTAAGTTTTAATCTGAGTCTTCAGGCAGTTTGGTCCGACATAATTAGTTTTTAGATTGTTAAAGTAGACTGAAGACACCATGGTGACACTGACAGCGATCGCAGCGCCTCTCGGTCGGCAGATCCACAGACATCTGGTGAAACATGTCCGAAGCCAGCGCTGGATTCCTGCTCGGCATGCAACTTGACTTCATGCTCCAGCAAATTAGCTTTAAGTCAAGGTTAGTGCATTTTTGCTGTATGTTTTTGTGTGTCTGAAGTTTTACTGTTACGTAAATAACCCCCTCCCCCATTGTTTGGTCTTTTTGATGGACTAATAACGTTACCTGTGCACTATTTTTCATTCTCTCGCCACTAGGTTTTATTACAGATGTTATAATGAAATGTATGACTGGGTTGATGATTATGGAGTGACAATGTGTATGTTTATTATCAGCGACAACGCCTTCCTGAATGACTTCCGGCTTTTGCGAATGTTTACATGAAACACGATGGTTATGGTCATTGCATTGATTATGTCCTGGCAGCTGCAGTAGTGCGTTGTGTATATTTTTTTTTGTGGGGGAAATACACCTTGAGTGGTATCAATTTATATGTATGAAATAACCCCATCATTTTACTACTTACATGTTTTACATGTCACTGTTTTTCCACAGACCCCGCCCACAAGAGATATAGGCCATGTTTATGATGTCTGCAGAACATTTCATTGACAACAGCCCTGAAGATGCAATATAAGTCACACGTTTTTTTGTATGTAAGAGCTTTTGAAATATAGTTTTATCAGGTTACAGACAGTAAATAGTCAAATAAAGAATGTTTAACAGGGAATAAAATCGGGCCTGAAACTCCTAAAACAAGTGTTTTTAATATATTATTTGCAGGTTGAAGTAAGTAGACAAATAAAGAACACTTAAAGGGGTATAAAACAGGGCCAGAGACTCCTAAAACAAGTGCTTTTATGTATTTTTTGCAAGAATGAGTGGGTAACAAAGTTGAAAACTTAGGCTAAACAAATCTGTCACTCAGTGGGAGTTGTTATTAATACATTTGAAATTCATCATTTTTGTATTTGCTTTGCACACAAGAAGTATACAATGCATAAAAGTGTCACATTCTTGAATATTAGTTGTATATGTTTGTACTCATATCTTTACCATGCATTTAGTATCCACTTATACCTTTCTTTTCTTTTGTGTGGACCTTTATCTTATCTAAACCCGATTAGTTTATCAAGTGTCAACACAAAGCCAGTCATTTCCGATTTGAATTGTTTAAACCTCACATCGAAAGCCTCATAAAAGCAAAGAACAGTTAAAGTTTAATAAGTCAAGGTTACAAACAACTAACCTAGTTGTTGAAACAAGTGAACATTAACAAAGAAAAAATGAATGTGGTCTGAGAGCTACATAGTTTTGGTGATGAAAATTACAGAGTAACCATCCCAAATCAAGTTTATTACAGTTTGTTTTAATCTCCATTTAATCAAAGACTAAATGTCTTTTGCTATTTTATAACAGAGTTATAGTTAGGAATCATGCTGTGCTTGCTTACCACAAAATGGGTCAGCACAGTTATAATCCCCTTTTACTAGACCACTTAAATGGTTGACAGGAATGAAAGTAAAGGCCGTTTTAATCTCATGAAAGACCCGTTGGTCACATTCTCTGGCCGATTTAATTCCTTTTGTACTATCTAGAGCATGTGACCACAATCTAAGCAGTTATTGTGTAAGAAGAGCTTCGATGGCAAACCTTCTTGCTGTATAAAGGAACTCTTTCATGTTTGCTTAAGGATCACCTATAACGTTTCCAAGGCAATGTCTTTTCATAAAGCTGGCATAAAACTCTGCTGACTGTCTTCCTGTTAAGCAATACAGTCAGTTTTTCCCTGACATTCCAAATGTCAGTGGGTTTTTTTCTTCTTCATTGAATCATCGAGTCACAGGAGGAAGCATATTTTCTTCTCCACTTTTACTTCTCTAACACATTCCAGAAGGACGGCTCGTCGGCTTTTTGTGCCGTTTTGGGTTGGATTTCTTTTTGCCGCTTTTTTTCTTGTTGGGATTTTAAACATTTAATTTCAGAACAAATGTGTAACGCAACACGTGAGACTGCACTGTGTGCTGTAAAATGTAGGTTTGTTATCTATCTGTCTGTCTATCTATCTATCTATCTATCTATCTATCTATCTATCTATCTATCTATCTATCTATCTATCTATCTATCTATCTATCTCTCTATCTCTCTATCTCTCTCTCTCTATCTCTCTATCTCTATCTATTCTTCTATTCTAGTGTACTGTCTGTTTTATAAGGCATTTTTCTTTAGCTGTTTTTGTCATATTTGTTGTAAAAAGCTGCATAGATTTATTGAAATGTCTTGTACTATTGTTAGACTGTCTAAAAGGCTAGTGTGCTGCCTACATAGACAGCATTTTGGAGCATCATGCTTGTTTTTGCACATTTTTGATAGCCAAAATGCTGCCTAGATCGCTAGGTTTCCTTATCCTGACTGGTCATTCTCTCAAACTCTTAAAACATAGTTTCTTTTAATGTATTTTTTGCTAGAATGAGTGGGTAACACTGTTGTAAACTTAGGATTAATTAAGATGTCACTCTGTGGGAGTAGCTATTTATACATTTGGATTTCATTTCATTTTTGGTAATTGGTTTGCACGCAAGAAGTGTATCATGTATAACAATGTAATATTCTTGAATATTAGTATAATTGTTGTATATGTTTGTACTCCTATCTAAAAGCCTAGTGTGCTGCCTACGTAGACAGCATTTTGGAGCATCATGCTTGTTTTTGCACAATTTTTGATCACTAGTTTTCCTTATCCTGACCGATCATTCTCTCCCCAGTACACCCGATGTGGCAGGGGCCGCTTGCCATTCCCGGTGGAGATCGCCAGTCACCTATTGACATCGTGGTGCGCAAAAGCGTCTTCGACCCGCAGCTCAGACCACTGAAGGTGCAGTATGACCCAAGGACCTGCCAACAGATCTGGAACAATGGATACTCTTTTCTGGTCGAGTATGACGACACCACTGACAAATCCAGTAAGTTATCTTCACTGTCTTAATACCAAAATTTGTACTACAGTTACTAAAATTAGTAATCTATAAAGTAAATAAATCGAAAGGACTGAAAATCTTCTTTATGAAGATCCCATATTAATTAATTATGGTTTTACAATAGTAACTTTATGTATTACTTATGTGGAGACTTTGCTTACCTTAACTTTTTCCATGTGAGCTTGGCTAAAATTGTGATACCAAGAACAGAACAAAACAGAACATTTAGTTTTATTATTGTGTAACAACTAACCAATGAATCGTTTTGTGAACTAAAATGAAGCTCTGACGGGAGGACCGCTGGAGGATCAGTTCAGACTGTGTCAGTTTCATTTCCACTGGGGAGAGAACAACACCTGGGGCTCAGAGCACTCCATAGACCGCCGCCTTTACCCTGCTGAGGTAGCCTTACGTAAGATTTTAATATATTTTAAGGATTTATAGAGCTATGAAGAATGAAACATGACTTTGTAACTTCCATAGTCCTCTTTTGGATCCATCTGGATGTCATATTTTACTATGAGGAAGTATATATCTCTTGCGACAGAGCTTCTCTGTAATAGAGGGCGTAGACTTTGTTAGGAACAACCCACCTACATTTCCATTGTAAAATCTGAAAGATTTCACCTTAATGAATATGTGGCAGTAACACAGGATAGCCACTGCACTCTTTAACTCATCATAGCCAGTTACATAAGGGGGCATGTGTAAGTGAGCTTACTGTGCCAAAAAGCCAAGTTTGCGCTGGTGAGAATGTGACCTTGTTTCGGCTCTCAACACTCCTTTAGCTTTACTGATTTGTTTGTGTGAGTGTGTGTAACAGAGCACAGGTTTCAGTCCTGTAAATGGATCCTCTATTGCGTAAAGTGCTTTCATTCCTCCTCCTCGGTTGAATCTTAATCGTGCCAGAATGAATGGAGGACTGTCTTTTGTACAGATGCTTGTTTGCTTATCGTGGCACGTCAAAAACACAAAATGTTCAACTGCAGGATTGTGTAATCATAAACTGAACCAAATGAAAGGCATAATGGAAAAACTGCCCATAATTATAGTTCATTTCAGCATGGGTGTGTGTGTGTGTGTGTGTGTGTGTGTGTGTTGTTTTTTTCACAGCTCCATCTTGTTCACTGGAACTCTAACAAGTACAGTTTGTTTGAAGAGGCTGTTATGGAGGATAATGGACTAGCTGTTATTGGAGTGTTTCTTAAGGTACTGATGTGTGTAAATATTAGCAAACTTCTTTTTCATGGCTCTTCAAGCTTGGTAGCCCTTGTAATTAAGTACATTTGATTTGGTGTTTGCACAGGTTGGAAAGAGGCACGAGGGTCTACAGAAACTGGTGGATGCCTTGCCAGCAGTCAGACACAAGGTAAGGCATCAAATATTGTGTTTTGTACACATGGGCATTGTTGGGAGTTATAAACCGAGATTAAGAACTTCAGAGCATGATATTTTGGAAACAGAGGGATGAGGTTTAATATTGTTGGGTTAGAGTTAGGTTATTACAGTATGTAATATTCTCATCCTGTCACCTAGGATATTTTTTATTTTTTTTTTTCTGATGAAACAGCACATTGAAGTCAGTCACGATATAGGAGGCTGATATGAAACAGGAAATTGAAGTATATATATATATATATATATATATATATATATATATATATATATATATATATATATATATATATATTACATTATTCCATAATGTTCTTGGTTGAGGTGTAAAGTTTTGTAAAAGTCTTGATGTAATATAGCATCAGTGCCATATTGTGACATACATCAGAATGAAACGGATTCTTTAGAACGAAACAATGCTTCACATGGACTTTGTTTATCCATCGGTTGTTGATTGATGGAGGCAAATCTGAATGCAAGCTTGCTCAATCAATCAAATCAATCACAAATATGCATGGATGAATTGTATATATATATATATATATATATATATATATATATATATATATATATATATATATATATATATACCTATTCATGTAGTGTGATATATATATATATATATATATATATATATATATATATATATATATATATGACAGTGCATATATAAAGTTATTGTCTTTCAAAAGTAAGAGTTGACTCTGAGTCATTTTTATGAATCATTAGAAGACCAAGCTGTTTCTCTGACTAGATGACGTCAACTTGTCAGTTATTTGAAAACGATCGCACGCCAGTGAAAACTAGAAAACATCATGGCGACGAGACGCTGTGTTCTCAAGTGCGACTCAAAAGCAAACTCGTTTAGCTTCTAGGTCTTCAATGACAATTGTATTGACATATGTGAATTGTTTGTTGTTGTTTTCTGAGTTTTCTTTAAGAATAGAGTCATACCTAGTAGTAACGTAACGTTACTGCATTTTTATTTATTTTTTGATAAAAACTTTGTTTATGCATCGAGTTAACGCTCCATTGGCCTGAAGTGACAAACTAACGTTACATTGATGCTTACCATTGAGAAATATCCTGCTCCAGTCGTGGTGTTTGCAATTGAGTTTGTTGATCATTCGCATCTCCAGACGTTTCCCCTTCATATTCAGGCTCGAATTGATAGGGTAAAATGGATGCCATGTTTGTTCATACACTTTATACGCGTTTAAACTTTTTATGGTGATGGGCGTTCCGTTTCCGAAAATATCTGCACAGACTATACCAATCAAAACTGACAGGGTCATCGGACCAATCAGCGCAGATTAGCGTCACGTAAAGGCGGGGTTTTGAAAAGTGAATCACTAAACGAATCATTTGAGAATCGCTGTCATAACAGGTAAAAATAAATGCATATTATAAGAAAACTAAAGTCTTTTTTTGTCATTGCATGCATGCAAAACTGTTGTTTGGGACTTCTAAAACAATATTTGGAACATTTTAAATGCCATAATAGGTGCTCTTTAAGTAAATGTAGTGAATGTCAATGTAAATTACAGCAGCTAAATTTTACTGTGATGGTGCAGTAACATTTCAAAAAGAATTCTCCTGAGGTCTTGTCTGGCTGTCACCAGTCCAAGCTCAATCTTTTAAGACTGAACATTGTAATGCTCTGTATTTTCTACTGCACAAGAGGCGTGAACAATGCGCATAGTTCAAATGACTCTGTACGCAATTGGATAGTCCTTCAACCAATCAGACCAACGATCCATCGCTTCTCTATCCGTCTTTGTGTTAAACCTGCCAATAGCGTTCCAGGTGGGTAAGCCGGTTTGTGATTGGTCCCTGCAAATTTGTAAAAGATAAAAGTATGTACAGGTTTCCAGCCTGAGTTGCAGGGCGAAATCAAATTGCTGGCAGATCGGGCTGGGTTTACCCAGTCTACATGAGATCTAGTGTTGCATCAAAACAGTCATGATATAGTTATTTTTATGACTATTTTCCACTTTCTGTCTAACCTTTAAAATGAACTGGTCCGTTTTTGCTGCGGCACCTTTAAGAAACACCCTCTTCAAATGTAAAATTAGCATTAAGTGAGTGCCTGTCCAGTATTGCTTTCAATTGCCACATACTTCAATAACGGCCTCTTTGCAAAGCCTCCATTAGTTTTGTAAAAGGATCAAAAAATCTATATAGACCCTTTTCACATTTCAGTGGGTTTCAGACGCGTTTTTGTATTTCTATTTGCTCCAATAGCAAAAGAAAAAAGTCTGTGATGGCATTTTCAAGAAGTGAAAATATAGAGAGATTGAATACAGCATTCTGAAGAGAGAAAGATGTAAAATTTGCCATCACTCCCACAGCCGTTGAATTAGATTCTAATAGTTAGATAATATAATTTTTTGTGGTCTTTTACTGCCAAGATAACATTATACTAGCAGCACGATTGTGATTGACAGCTTCTCTGAGTTAGTGGTCACTGAGGCAGCAGTGGACATTTTTCAGGAACTTCGGGAGGAGATTGGAGCTTTAACTTTAATCTCTTCTTTCCATAACTGTTTATTTCACAAAAAGTTGTTGATTAGGTGGAAGTGTGGGCGGGACCTTGATATCGCGGCTCAACTCCACGCTCATTACTGCGCAGACTCGAGACCCAAGATGTCAGCGCCATATCTGGACACTGGCGGCTGTCAATGAAAGAGATTGAAGGCGCTTGTCCATTTTGATTTTTGATACAGTCTATGATTTTAACATGTCGCCACCTACTGGTGAAACAATGTAATTAATACAATCTTTATTTGAAACATTGTTACTTTTAAAAGGTGATTTAATCTATTTTCAATACTACCGTAGATATCAGTGTTTAGGAATAATAGTATATATTCTTCTTCCTCTTGATGTCAGAAAGCTGTGGAAGGTCAGAGCGATTTGGGTTTTTGCAGTTTAGTTTATCAAACAACTCATGAAAGCTATAAATTTAAGCATCGAGACGCCTCTCACACTGGATGTTTTGACTCTGCTGGGAGTCTGCTTGTTATTCCGACTTCATGTTCCACTGCTCCATGGCAACCTGGGAAATGGAACGGAAAAGCTCATCTGGCTGACTGCTGACATCTGTTTTCTCTGTTCACCCTGTTTATCTTTTACATATAATCTCCCTTATTATATAATCTCCACCAATATTTGGATGTTTTTTATTTTTAAATATTCTCATATTCTTTTTTTTTTTTCTCAGTTGGCGGTGTTTCGAAGCTTGCTGTTCACATCGGCAGAAGAGCAGGTGCAAAGAAGTATGGTCAACAACTTCCGAGTTCAACAGGCTACGAAGGGACGAACTGTCCGTTCGTCTTTTTCCCCCTTCCTCCAAGATGCTCCCCCAATGGAGTAGCAACAAAACTCAGTGACCTAATTCACACCCTAACCTCCAAAAGATGCACAAAAAGACTCATCAATCACTCTTTATTGTAGGGTGCTTATATCCATATGGTCTTAACTGGATTTTGTAAATGTTTTCACCATTTCCAACCAGGTATAAATCGATCCCATTGAAAGGGATTAGCAAAGATATAGTTTAGTTATTGAAAGAGTTTGTTTATTTCTCGGTCAAAAGATTCGTCCAATTCATCGTCATTTTGCTGTATTTGTACAAGTATTGAAAGCAATGCTAGAATTCAAGAAATTCTAATTTAAGTATGAAACGCACAACATTTCCTCTATAGTGGGAAGGGGTGTCCACTTTGAGGACAAACAGCCCCCTCTTGTGGATCACTGACAGAATGCAAATGCCTTGTTTTTGGGCATTTTGTGTATACTGTAGTTTTATTTTAGTATTACACTATCTTTTTTTGCTGCGAGGGAATTTATTTTATGCATGATACTGCACAATGCCTTTCACTTTAGATTTGTTTTTTAGATGCATAATAAAAAAGTATTCACAGTTGATCTAATCTACATCTAGCTACATTTGAACATTGCAGTATAAGACTAGAAATATAGTCTTTATAAAAGGTGCTTTAGAAATGTTAAAGGAGTAGATTAATGCACAATTGTTTAGAGAAGATGTGCTTCAGATTTGTGATATTATCATCAATAGTGCCTTTTGCATTGGATATAATCACTGATTAGTCCTCCATTGCGCTCATGTAATCAGTAATCTGATCAACTGCACAAGTGGTTGGCCATATTTGCCTTTCGGTAAAATGTGCCTCCAAATCTCTTGTAGTCTTTGTTGTTCTCTTGTTATCACAACCGTAATTGTTCATCCATGGATCTTGAAAGTGTGTTTAATGTTGGTGATTTTAAAAATAAGAATGTCTTGTAAAATGTATTTGGGAGCACCTGGATGTGTCTTTCCACCTTTCAGAGAGGAACCTCCATTTTTGAGCATATGTGCTCTATTTAATTTCTCCACTAGAGGTGTACATGAAACCAGGCACAATGTAGAAATGAGATCTACAGTAAGACCAAGTGATTGTTATATTTCAATACTGGTGCATTCCGTTTTCCTTGTCTGAAATATGCTGTAAATAAGAATGAATCTGAATGAAAATGAGACACTAAAATTGTTAGAAACATACAGGACCTCTTATGTTGAATGTGCAAATAAATTAATGTGCAAATCAATTAATGTGCAAATCAATTGTGCATTTACATCATAGGGAGTTTAATGTCTTTTAGATGGATGATAATATTTAGAAGATGCTTGAGAAGTTTAAAAGGGAGGTGCAGAAACTCTACATGCAGCTATAATTACCAAGAGACGCTGGTCTCTTTGTGATGGCTGAATAACAATGCTCTTGTATAAACTGTCCCGAAAGTGGCCTCTCATTTGAATGGGCCACCTGGTTTTCTCCCTATTGGGTCCATGGTTGAAATTCAACGAGATTGGAAAGCTGGATTTGCACTGTACAAACTTTATGTTACAGGGAGACTAGGATCCCTTCCCTCCACCTGCTCAAGCCTTTAGCTACTCTCAGAGTAGGGAACATTCTTTCACATTAGGAGGTCCTGGAGCAAAGTTTTCTCATTGAAGCAGCGATGAATAGTGTGTGAAGACACCTTTTGTTGTTGCGTTTGAATTATGCAGTGAATGAATTATGGATTGAGGTTCTTAGACATTCTCACTTTTTTTGCTGTTGGCATTGAGGGCCATGTTGGCATGGTTTTGTACTTTTTTTTCACCCCTTTTGTTTTTCTTTTTAGAAAAACTTGTAGCTTGAGGCTTTTTACTTTTAAGGGAAATTAAAAACATGGTTTAACACTAAAACTAGTTTTGTTTTATAGAAGGCCCCTTTACTTATCTGAAGTCATTTACATAACTGTCACTATTATACATTTTATGATGCAAATGTATGCAAAACATTAATGATTTCATTCTTTTATTGTGTGCAAACTGTATTATTCGTTATTAGTTTTATGAGATTTTTTTTTTTAGAAATGGAAATGTCTTTTTTTGTATTTGGCCCATTTTTTGGTTGATTTTCATTTTGTTTAACTTTTGGGCGGATGCAAGCATGTGCCCTGGGGATTTAAGCAGGAAGAGGGTGTTGCCGGAGGTTTATGGAGGCCCCATCCCAGCAAGCGTTGTTGCACCAGGTGCCGGTTAGGCGGGTTTAGCAGAGGGGGAGCCTACAGACCCAAAAATGAACATCAACAGATGCACAATGTAACCTCTCATTCATGTTTTCTGACATGTTGTGTATTAACATTTTATGTGTAAAAATGAAATAAAACAATCTAGAGTCAAGTCTTCAAGGTTGACTGTTTGTTAGCCATAGAGTTCTAATTAAAATGATTTTAAATGATTTTAGTAGTCTTGTATGAACTGACTGTATTATATTTAAACCTACTCAAAAACATTTTAATGGCTGGTTGTGGAGTGCCACAGAAGAAAGTGTATTTTTAGATAAAAAAATAAAAAAAACAACAACAAAAAAAATCACAGAAATGTTCACTCTGCTAAGATCTCCGTCAGCCTATGAAAAGCCATTGATAATTGTAATAATATCAAAGACTTTATACATTTGAAGATGGTGACCTCTGATTACTTATGAATAGGAGAAAGTGCAAAGTCCAATATGGCGAATAAGCCCCGCCTTTTAAATGAAAGATCCAATCGTTAATTAGTCATCAAGTCACTGGAGCTGCCAACTCCGGTTGCTATAGAAACTATAGCTATAGTTTTCTGAGATGTGTGCGGACTGCGCATGCACATTAGCTTTGTCCAGGCTGAAAAATGCGTGATTCAAGCGTTTAGAAACAAATTTATGAGACAGTTGTTGTCAGATTTAATTGATTTCAAATGTAAAATTTAATCGTAAGCTTGGCAAACAGTTTTGGAGAATTTGATGTTTCAAAGAGATTGGAACTGCACTTGCATGCCTGAGAAGCATTTCAAAGATGGCCACCGAGTTTTAAACATTTTAAAATAATAATAAACTTACAGGATGATGGTGTTAGCAAAACTTGCTTTTTGCATTATTGCAAGTAGGCTATTTCTGGCAGGAACCTTTTTAAGGAATGTTCTCAAAGGTAAACACCTTTGTACGCATTTCATAAGCATGGCTGCAATCTACTGTCTTTCCCTAAGGCCGTGTGTCCACCAAAGCGTTTACGCTGGCTGGCGTATCAATTGTTTTCAACGGGAGCACCACGTTTTTAGAACGGCATGAGCGTAACGAGCTGCTGAGGGCCTATTTCATGCTCAAGCATTGAGCGTTTTTTACTGGTCGCCGGGAGTTGAAGAACGTTCAACTTTGAGTAAAATGCAGCGCTCATCACTGTCACTTTTTACCAAGCCGATCAATCACGGTGGACGAGGGTCAGAACAAATACAACTCAGACTAATCGCCACATTCTGCTTGTACAACGTCAACAGATGAAAATAGGCAGCATAATAACGGAAGAAAATGATTTAAAACAAAAGTAGGAGCATTGTATCAACATTATTATATAGAAACAAACTGTGAGATCCTAGTAACACCTCCGCAGATATTCTGTATCACAACGAGCAAAGTCTCAACAACAACAACAAAAACGCTCCGCTGCCAAAATGCTCTCAAGCACGCACAGCAAGGCGTTTTCAGATGGCTAAAACCGATTGGGGGACACACGGCCCAGGAGTTACGAAAATTTCAGGCAATAAATCTGAAGCAAGTTTCAGATGAGCTTGGGCACCTTAAAGACAAGAGACAGAGAATAAGGCCAGGGTGTGGGTGTTTGTAGAGGCTTGGGGAACCTGGATTGAGTTTTGTCTCAAACTTGGTTCAAAAAGATTCTGTTCCATGTTTGTTGTTCTTGGCTGCATGAGTTATAAAAATGGGACGAGACACTGGGTTCTTGCGTATCCCAAACACACCATGTTTCCCATCATTGTGTGAGAGAATTTAGGAACATGCTCTTTGAGCTCAAAAGGAAAAACAAACTATAGAGGTGAACCGATTGAAGAGCAGCAGATCAAGATGAAGACTTTGGAAAACCCTGGAGATGGTCACAGTTTTGATGAAGAAAGATGCTCTGCAAGTGTGGAATATCTCTAGGGATGGTGGACGATTTAGCTGCATCTAACTGATGATCAGGCAACCATAATTGAATAGAAGTCTCAGATGAAAGCTTTTGATATGAGGCCTCTTACTATGGTTTTGTTCTTGTGTTTTTGCAGGTTATTTTTAGACAAAAAGAAAACTCCATTCAGTCCTATTTGCTTTCCATAAACAGGAACCTATGGCTTAAAGATGTTTCTCAGAACTCCAATCCAGCCGTTTCCCTCTTTAGATCAAACAGAGTGTTTTGACTAACTGTTGGTTGAATTGAAAAAAAGATAAGAAATGTTTCAAAATTTCATTACTGATACATGTGTTTGTGAATATACCCAAATTATTAGAGTTACAAAAATGTGTCCAAAATATACATTTAATCTATGCCCAAACTAAATAGGCCCTCCAAAGTTTCAGAGCTGATTGTTTTCTATTTCCAATGATATCCAGACCTTGTGATGCCAGGAAGTGAGACGCCCACGCCCCTCTCTCCTGTTGAGAAAGAAAACTGAACTCTTAAATATCAGGGCACAACACAGCAGCAACCACATAACTTATCAAATAAAAAGTCACCTGCTGTCTCATTTATCTTTAAGCTGAGAAAACATAAATACAAATTCATTCTCATGAAGGGAGGCTAACTTACAAACTGTAGATGAGAGCACACGCAAAGAGAATGCAGGTGGCAGCAACATATTTTTCTAAAAGAAAAACATGCCTTGATGAATAACCTTTAAATTAAATGCAAACCTAGGTCACAAAGTTCATAAGTATTAGTACAACACACTTCCCCCCTGCAGATAATACTCTTCAGGTCTTCGGAGATTGATACCTTGTAGACATGTGACATGCAAGTCATTCTCTTTGAAACACGTAAGCTTGTGGATGAAATTTAAGTTGTTTACTTTAATTTGAGAACCAATATCTTTAAAGCCCACAGGGAATGTGACATGATGTTTCAAGGGCTTTTACCTGAAAACAGGAAATTAGCTGGGACAACTTTTGTTATGTTTTCATAAGTTTCTTCAGACATTATGATCAAGTTTGAGTCAAAAGAATTTTTAAGGGCTGAACCTGAAAGGACAAGTAATGGCAATTCACGTCTAGCCGAGGATTATAGTCTGAATATATCAATAGAAATTACTTGACTGAAAAAAACTTAAGACTAATTATGCTACGAAAACTGATCTTAAGCATGTTTTTTTTTTTCAACAGTTGTTCACAAATACTTAGTTCAAAGTGGAACTGCAGGGGGTTTGTAGATTAAGCTAGAAAGGCAAATACCAAATTAAAAAAAAAAATGTGTAAAATTAAAAACGTCAACCAAAATATTCTTAAAGTGAAGTGACTTAAACTGCAATTCATCGTCTGACCGCTAGAGACTAGCTCTAAAAAGGGAGTCAGATCTGTATCTCCCCTATGTTAAAATGCCCAGCAGAATGCCCACTTTACAGCAGAAAAAAATGTGTTTACAGCCTGGTCCAAAAAGTGGTTTTGGTCTATACAGCTAATTTTGCCCTTCGTGACAAGGGGAGGCACCTCAGCTCCACCAATGTCCCACCTCTTTGCCCATTTTCAGTTATCCGGGAGTGACACGCTGCCAATATGGCGGTGGCCAGCTCCGCCACCTTACGCTTCAAAAATGCTCTTCAGAAACCAAATGGGTGACGTCACGGACACTACATCCATATATTTTTTTTTTTACAGTCTATACTCTGGACTGGGGCCGGATTCACAAAACATTCTTAAGAATAAAATTCTTCTTAACTGCCAATTTCTTCTTATTTTCTAACTTCAAAAAAATATATAAGAATATATTGTATTCCCAAAAACTTTTCTTAAGAATGTTCTTATCTTTTTTCTTAAAATTGTTCTTATCATATTCCTGAAAAGAATATGATAAAAATCATTGTAAATAATTCTTAAAAGTTAGGATAACCTCCAACCTATCTTAAATAGCCAAATGTAAGATGTTTAGTTATTGGGTTGTTTAAAATATTAAGCATTACAACATAACAGTAGCTAGCTAAATATAAAATATATTACTACTAGTGAATGTGGATGAGTACCCTAAAGTGACACAACCTTGCCTATATGATGCGTTCACTCAAGCTAAAACTAGCGAGGCAGCACAAGAGAACTTTTTAAGAATCTTTCAAGAATTTTCTTATGAACTTCTTTCTTAAGAAGATTAACATGAATCCGGCAGACTGAATGCCAGACTTCATTCACCCCAAAGGACAGCATAATTACCCTGTCTGAATTGTTTTCGATCCCCTATATAGGCTAGTGCACCATGTGCCATTGACCATTTAAAAAACAGTAAATGTGTGACAGATTTTAACCGCAGCTTCAGCGTATATTTATAATGTAGTGGGACACTTTAGAGTCTAGAGCATTTGATAGGACAAAAAAAATGCAGATTGCAGAGAGTGCAGATTGGTCATCAAAATTGTTGTTCTCGCAGTTCAAAATGCTTGCACTACGTCCGACATCACACTTCGCGCCAGTAGAGCTTTTTTCATAAATTGAATACCATGGGCAGCCTTGCAGTCTTTAAATATGGATATCTTTGCCTTACGAAGACCCTTTGGGTTGAAACGTTGTTAATTTTGATAAATCTTTGGGAGCAGCAGTGGCAGTGTGACAACTCACGTTTACTTTGAGTTACTTCAGAAAGCCTCTATTCACCCCCCCAGAGCTGTGTGAATTAATTTTAAGCACTTTTTTGGGGGTTTCAAATTTTGGGATGCCATTATAAAGCTTGGAAGAGTCAGGATATTTTTTTTTTATTATAGCCTAACTTTGATTGTATTCATCTGAAAGAATAATGTCATATACACCTAGGGTGTAAATCACGGGGTAATTTTCATTTTTGGGTGAACTATTCCTTTAGGCCAACATATTCACATTAAAGGGTTACTTCAGCGATTAGCATTAAGCTTTGTATCAGTAGAAACCCGGAAGTATATTCAAATTATCGTACTTTCCCCCCTCATATCACCCTGAGATGAGAGAATGATGTATTTTATTTCTAGAAAAATTCCTCCAATGATGCAAATGTCGTCATTTTGCCTCATCGGAGGAGTTTCTGGCCAGAGGCTGAAGAGGGCGCTATTTCCACATATTTCCAACATCGCACTCACAGCACTCGGCTCGGGAGCTGCGGAGATTCATGTAAACGGAGCGGTGGAGAGCAAAGTGAGTGTTTCAACTTTTCAAATGAACTTCCTATGAAAGTTAAGCTTCCAAAGACATGATCTGAAAATGCGCCAGACATGAATGAGATCTGACTCCTGCTGCGTTTGTGCAGTGACGGCCGTGACTCAGGCTCACTCACATTATATCGAAAGACAAATTCAGTTTTTAATTGTTGTGTCTCTAACTGAACTGATTTTTTGAAAACGAACGCGATGGGAAAGTGATCCAGCCAGTAGCCATGCCTAGAGTAGAAAGGCAGCGAAGTGTATTCTGGGAATTGTTGTCTTTCATCCCCATGAGACAAAAATACATTTTCTGTGTTTTCTCAGTCTAGAAGGCACCAAATTCAAAAATAATTTCACATTTCTACTACATTATTGACCCAGTTTAAATACAGATTCATCTTCCCAGCGCTGAAGTACCCCTTTAAAAGCCAAACAAACTTCAATTTCATGGGGACTTTAAAGAGCACCTATTATGTCATTTAAAATGTTCCAAATATTATTTAGAAGTCCCCAAAAACAGTTTTGCATGAATGCAATGACAAAAAAGACTTTAGTTTTCTTATAATATGCATTTATTTTTACCTGTTTTTAAAGCGATTCTCAATTCATTGAGAATCGTTTAGTGATTCATTGATTCGTTTAGTGATTCACTTTTCAAAACCCCATCTTTACGTGACGCTAATCTGCAGTGATCAGTGATCAGTTGTGATTGGTATAGTCTGTGCAGATATTTTCGGAAACGGAACACCCATCACCATAAATGGTTTTCGGTTTAACAAGTTTAAACGCGTATAAAGTGTATGAACAATCATGGCATCCATTTTACAAACTGAATATGAAGGGGAAACGTCCTGGAGATACGAATGATCAACAAACTCAATTGCAAACACCACGACTGGAGCAGGATATTTCTCAATGGTAAGCATCAATGTAACGTTAGTTGTCACTTCAGGCCAATGGAGCGTTAACTCGATTCATAAACATAACGTTTTTACCAAAAAAAAAAAAATTCAGTAACGTTGCGTTACTACGAGGTATGACTCTATTCTTAAAGAAAACTCAGAAAACAACAACAAACAATTCACATATCTCAATACAATTGTCATTGAAGACCTAGAAGCTAAACGGTGCTTACACAACAAACCAAACAATTATTAAGCATGCTACATAAAACATAAAAGCAACAATAATTAATAACACTTACAGTTTGTGATACGGAGGAGGAAGCTGATGCAAATACACTTGGAACTGAACCTTTCAATATCAGCCGGCTCGCGAATCCAAGTTTGATTGCATTTAAGTTGGTAAAGCAATCGTCTTCAAAATGGCGTGAACAAAGCACAAGGCTCGGACTATACTCCTATGGTACATTTGTATATATGAATTGTAGCCACTTAGTCTTCAAATGCTCAGATGAAAAAGTTTGCTTTGAGTCGTACTTGAGAACACAGCGTCTCGTCGCCATGATGTTTTCTAGTTTTCACTGGCGTGCGCAATAAGTGGGCGTATCGTATTCAAATAACTTGACAAGTTGACGTCATCTAGTCAGAGAAAAGCTTCGGTCTTCTAACGAATCATAAAAATTCTCTTACAACTCTTACTTTGGAAAGACAATAACTTTATATACGGTGCACTGTCATATTTCAAACTTTGCAGGATGTTTTTGTTCACTTAGATCTATGTTACACACTACATGAAAGGCAAATTTCAAAATTCCATGATAGGTACTCTTTAAGGGAACTGATACGCTAGAGGGCGGTAGATACACCATTAATCCTGCACTAATGACGCGATTAAGGAGGAGGAAAGAGGCAGGCCGAATCAAGAGATGCTTTTGTGAGTCTCTACAACGTTGACTTGACACACTTCAGAAACCACGTTTCTCTGAGTCAGACCTGACTCCACGGTACCGCCGTGCATCAGCGAGCCCAGTCTGAAGGTGCTGAAAGGGACATTTTCACATTTAATAAAAGCAAAACAAAGCGTCTGGCTTTGTTAGACAAAAGGAAGCAATGTCAGGGTTGAAGAAACGGAGTTCAAATACATCCGCGGACCGGGATGAAGACGACAAGCAGGTGACGGAGAAGATGCTCTCCAGCAGAGGTGGGAATGGCAACATGAGCCGACCGGGAGACGGCACTCCTGAAAGCCCGACCGCAGATATCAGCGCTGCGGTTGGAGAAGAGACAGTCGAGCTTAAAAGAACTATAACTCTCGTGAACGGCGTGGCCATTATTGTGGGCACCATTATTGGCTCTGGTATCTTCGTAACCCCAACCGGAGTGGTGAAAGAAGCCGGTTCGGTCGGGTTGTCGCTGGTCGTGTGGGCTGTATGTGGCGTCTTCTCCACTATAGGCGCGCTGTGCTATGCCGAACTGGGGACCACCATCTCCAAATCAGGGGGTGACTATGCCTACATCCTTGAAGTTTACGGCTCCCTACCTGCTTTTCTGAAACTCTGGATCGAGCTTCTTATCATAAGGCCGTCCTCGCAGTACATTGTCGCCTATGTTTTCGCCACCTACCTCCTGAAGCCCATCTTTCCCTTCTGCCCTGTCCCCGAGTCAGGGGCAAAACTGGTTGCCTGCCTCTGTATCCGTAAGTAACCTGTTACCTACCTCGTTAGGTCACATACGTTTGTCTTACCCCTTTATTTCATACATTAACACAATCACTGAGGGCTTAAGTCAGCCTTTATCGTGAATCCCCTTTAACGTTTCTGACGTTAGAATTTACCTCAACTGTCATTCCACGTGCCATTCGCACGCTTCATCTTCTCAGCGTTCAAGTGTCCTCATGCACTCACCGTCAAAATATTCATCACAATTTGGCCAAATTATTAATATAAACAAATTTTACTACGCGTATGACAGAAAATGTGTAATTATAGACAGAAACGCCATGTTTTGACACTGATACGGCGTGTTTAGCCTATAGGCGGAACTGAGTAAGGCTACTATTGCATGTTGAAAAGATGCAGAACAATTTCATCATCTAGAAGGAGGAAGTGACACGCTCTGCTACACCACCTTGGCGGGCTTTATGCTAATTAATTGCATTGTTAGTATTAATTATACCAATTTAGTGACGCTTTAATATTAATTATATTTTTTATAACGAATGTATATATTTTGAGAAAATACACATCAGATTTAATTTAACATGGAACTTAAAAAATGCAGAGTAATTATGTAGTTCATTAGATGTTTTAAGTTATTAACCAATAAAACATTTAAATAAATTAATAATATTTTTTTTAGAAACTGCACTTATATACACACCCGTAGGCCTATATGCAACAACATAACTTGTCTAAACTAAGATTATTCATTGTAAATGATCAGGCTACTAATTGTATTTTCTTATTATAGTGTTCTGTTAATTGTGTGTGTTTCCTGCAGTGAGAGTAAAGACCAATAACGAAAGCAGCCCTGCAGTGTTACTATCTCAATCACAGATCTTTGACATGCATGCTCATGGCAATATGTCGGGGGTGTGATTTACCATGGCAGCCATGTGAGCAGTGAAGCCCTCCTGCAGGTTTAAACCAGTCAGGATTAGCAGAATTAACTCAAAACCTAATTACCAATAGGCCAACAAATAAAAACCTACATTTCTCTCTTTCTTTCCTTGTTTTTTTCTTTCTTTCTCTCTCTTATCCTCCTTTCTGCTTTAGGCCAGATGAATGCTTGATTGGGGTACAGGAATGTGTATTCTTTGTGATTGTGAGGGAGTGAATGAACACAGCACCCACTATCCGCTGTAATCTCGCCCTGCTAGTGGCTTGTCTAATCCTTCCATAAGAACCCACATGACAAGACAGAAAGGGAGGTAAAGACGACTACGACCATAGTCTTAAACTGAGCAACTACAAGTTATGGGATTTACATATTTCATACAAATAGCTCAAGTGCCCAGTTTTATGGTCTGGCTCCTCATAGACAGTATTTGGGTCTCTTGGCATTGCAGCTGGCCATTGTTCCCCTGACCCAATTTCTTATGTGTTATGAGGTTATGATTGAAAATGGGACTCCAGGATTGGTCCGTGGCATTGAACTATGCTACGTATACATGGGAGAGGCCCCCTGAGCGGGACCATGCTCTTGTCATAAGGGAGTTAAGGGAGGAACCTGTCTCATGATCCCTAGTCTATTAAGAATGAGAACTGCAATGCCTGACAGAGTAATACAACAGTGTGCATGTGTTCTTGCTTGAGGGGACTCTACTGTCCTACCCGATACAGACCCCCTTTTGTACTTTAGGGGCACACAAAGGCCGTTGGGTTTTGGCTCGCTGTTTGGTGCCTAGACCGATTTACAGCTAATGCTGCTTTGAAGTATTCATTAGTTAATCACATTTAATAGGGAGCTTGAAGGTGGGGGCTGGAGGCTCATGATTTTTATTATTCCTTCAAAATCTGTTTACCAGTATTTGGTCAGTGAACTTTCATGTTTCAGGCAAGCTGTGGCACATATACCTGCTCGTTTTATATTCATACATCCATTGTTTTTCAAACCACTTATCTTGTGTAACTCATCCAGGCCATCGGCAGGGAAGCACACACAAAAAAAGACCTCATGGCCCCAGACTCCAACTGGGAGACGGAATTTCTGTGTGGGGCAACCATGCTGCTATCCATTGAGCCACCTATACAGTCATTAATTCAAAAATGTATTGTAAAATATAATTTCATATATATTATATTAGTATTGTAATTTTATTGTTGTAGAATTAATGCTATTATATACTGTTTTAATTCTACATCACAAAAGTATTAGGACTATAGTGCATTTATTTATTGAACAAAACATTAACAATATGACAAAATAATTTCAATTTGATTGTTGAGTTGATTTATGCAACCATAGCAAACCTGAAAAAAAAGTGCAATTAGATGTGTTTTCTCAAATCGTTATCCAAGGCTGTCAGTCTTATTCAAAATTTTGTTTCATAGTTGTCCAGTCAATAGGCTTAGTTAATCACATTGAAACAAAACAAAAAATTGAAGTGGGTGGAATAAGTAGAGAATGATTTAGGTAATCACCCTCAAATACAATTAGAACCCATTAGACAGATTAATGTGTCCTGTAGTATATAATATGTATAGATGTTTGAACCTTACATGTGGTGCTGACATTTTCAAGATCAGGCAGATAGCCTAATTATTTGATGTCTTATTTCCCGTTGAACTCTAATAAGTATTTGGCACCCATGCTATTTCTTTAGAAAAAGTAGCACACTAGAGCACGCTGCCACGTGTGACCTAAATGTAAACAGCGTTGTGGATGACGCCCTGAGTTCAAGCATGGCTGATAAATTCTACCTTAATTAGTTTACCAAGTATTTCGTGAACTTCCTTTGAGCCTCTGTTGTGAAAGACTAAAAATAAGTGCCTGTCATTTATTTTTCTCCCTCCTTCTCTCCTCATAGTGTTGTTGACTGCTATCAACTGCTACAGCGTGAAGGCCGCCACAAGGGTCCAAGATGCCTTTGCCGCTGCTAAGCTACTCGCCCTGGCCCTCATCATCATTATTGGCTTTGTGGAGATTGGCAAAGGTGGGTAACACACACAACACACCTAAATGTCCAACAGCAGTCAGTCGGGTAACTAAAGAATGAAGAATGTAATGGAAAACAGCCAAATAGCTGCCATTTTGGCTAACGTTGGTGTTTTCCTAATATAAGTATAAAAAAATAAATTGGACCATGTCACATGTTAACCACAATAACCCATATGAATAGCATTGGGTTTGTAAATACTGGCTGAGGGAATGTATTATGTTTTCTAATATGAATGAAGGTTTGCATAGTCTTTGTTTAGATTAGCTATGGATACAATGTACTGTTTCAACAATTTTCATTATGTTGTTGATTTTGCGCTTTGCTTAGCTGGGTGAAAAGTGTTTGCAAGCTAAACAAAGTTTGAGACCAAGCTTAGTTCAACATCAGCTTCAAAAAAGACTTGTTCCATGAATAGGGTACAAATTGGTGTCCCATTACTTTAAAATCAATTAATAGATAAACTATTAGCTAACATAAAATAAACATAGCATGTGGTTTTAAACATCACATATCCTATCTCAGAGGTTCTGGACTTCTTGACTTCTTGAATCATTTCATTTTTAAAATAATACAAAATATCAAAATTTGCCATGTCAGTAATCTCATTTCATAATCTCTTTTACACAGATTTAGTGTTATATTGCTGATCTGTTTAACCCTTTTACTAAATATATGATGAAACCATTATTGTTTTACATAATTTATATTGAATATAAATATATAACTAATAACTAACATTTGGTCCCAAACTAGCTAGGTATTTTTTATTTTATGTATTTTATTTTTGTTCACACAATCACACACAATTAAAATAATTTCATAATAAAAATCATACAAAATATCATAATTTGGCATGTAAATAATCTCATTTTATAATCTCAATTTTTACACATATTTGGTGTTATATTGCTGAGCCATTTAACCCTTTTACTAAATATATGATGAAACTATTATTTTTTTTAATCATTTATATTAAATATAAATATATCAATAAAAACTAACATTTATCCACAACTAGCTAGGTTTTTGTAATTTTTAAAAAACATTTTTGACCATTTTATTTAATTATTATTTTATTTTATTTACTATTTTATTGATTATTATTATTATTATTATTATTATTTTTAATTTCTTTTAATTTATATCATTTTGATTTTTATATTCAATTTGCTGGTTATTTCTTGAAAATAATGTATAAACAAATATAAAAATGAAGTCTATGCTAATGCAGTCTTAGCCTCAGGCATTAATATGTCAGCACTCCATCACTTTTAGGGCTTTCTGTTGCCTGGACTCAGATTCAGGCCATATAAAGGTTAGATAGTTGAAGTTAAACAGTTGTGAACCAGCCAGTTTGTAGACCAGCTGAATGTGCAGCCAGAACAGCAGCTCTGATTGTTTTCCATTGAGACACTAAAACACTGACAGCAATGGTCTAGAGAAATAGTGAGCAAACAAAAAGAGAGAGCAGTTTAAAGATTTGTAGTACTAGCTGGCAGACCGTACCCCCAGCCTTGACATGAACTACAAATCTATTTCAATTGTCGCCAACTGGAATTAACATCAGTGGTTTCACAGAGAATAACGTTTACATTTATACATTTAGCAGATGCGTTTTTGGGTGCACTGTTCCTTTATATAACTTTTTTTTTTTGTTCGGTCTCTCAGTTTACTGGTATAAGCTCACAAATTCAGAAAGGAACAAGAGGATTTCACAGTCTGAGATGCAGATTAATAAAGGCCCATTCACTTGGTACATGCCGTGTCTACTGCACAAACAAAGGCCTGAAGCTGGTATCACTCCCTCAGTTGTGAGTCAGCGAGACAGGACAGGTTAATTCGAATGGATTATTAGATTATTAGGTCTTTTATCTCTCTCCTCCACCTACTCTCACTGCCCACAGCAAGTGGACATGTAGTGACAGACAGCAAGATGGTTATTAAACTAAAGAAAAATGGAAAGGAGACGCTGTTCTGCTTGTTAATTACTGAAGCCTGCAATATGGGAGCCAGAACTGTGGGGCACGTCTCTTGTAATTGGACTGCCTCACCCAAATTCTGCCAAGACTGCCAGAGTTTGGCCTTGCCTTTGGGTGTGAGTTTCTTTGATTCCCAGAACTATAGTTGCTCTTTTAGTTGCTGAGGTTTCCACATGCACAATAGGGATGGGCTTTTTTGTCAAGTATTGATAGGTATAAAAAATGAGTACTCAAGGGCCAGTCTGGACGGCATGCTGTCTAACGCTAACCGGTCAGGCGATTTTCTTTTTTTCTTATTGGTTATTGCAGCATTTCTGGCGGTACCTGAGGTTTGATTCTGGTCTCGGTACTGGCCAAATTACCTATGTATACACTGCTCAAAAAAATTAAAGGAACACTTTTTATTCAGAGAATAGCATCAAGTCAGTTAAACTCCTGGGATATTGATCTGGTCAGTTAAGTAGGAGAGGGGGTTGTTAATCAGTTTCAGCTTTGGTGTTAATGAAACTAACAACAGGTGCGCTAGATGGGCAACAATGAGATGACCCCCTGTTTTTTTACCAGTTTTGCATTTGGCTAGGGTCAGTGTCAATACCTGGACCCTACAGAGGTTGCACAGGCAGTCCAACTCCTCCAGGATGGCACATCAATTCGTCCCATTGTTAGAAGGTTTGCTGTGTCTCCCAGTACAGTCTCAAGAGCATGGAGGAGATTCCAGGAGATAGACAGTTATTCTAGGAGAGCTGGACAGGGCAGTAGAAGGTCCTTAGCCCATCACCAGGACCGGTATCTGCTCCTTTGTGCAAGGAGGAACAGGATGAGTACTGCCAGAGCCTTACAAAATGACCTCCAGCAGGCCACTGGCGGAAATGTCTCTGACCAAACAGTCAGAAACAGACTTCATGCTTTTAACAGATGAGAGCAGGTTCACCCTGATCACACTTGACAGTCGTGAAAGGGTCTGGAGAAGCCGTGGCGTTATGCTGCCTGTAACATCGTTCAGCGTGACTGGTTTGGTGGTGGGTCAGTGAAGGTCTGGGGAGGCATATCCATGGAGGGACGAACATACCTTTAAAGGCTAGACAATGGCACCCTGACAGCCATTAGGTATCGGGATGAAATCCTTGGACCTATTGTCAGACCCTATGCTGGTGCAGTGGGTCCTGGGTTCCTCCTGGTGCACAAAAATGCCCGTGTGGCATCATGTGGCAGAGTATGCAAGCAGTTACTGGAGGATGAAGGAATTGATAACATTGAATGGCCACCACGCTCACCTAAACCTAAATCCAAAAGAACACCTCTGGGACATTGTGTTCCTGTCCATCCGATGGCGCTAGGTTGCACCTCAGATTGTCCAGGAGCTCAGTGATGCTCTGGTCCAGATCTGGGAGGAAATACCCCAGGACGCCATCCGTTGTCTCATAAGGAGCGTGCCCCGACGTTGTCAGGCATGCATACAAGCATGTGGGGGCCATACAAACTACTGAGTACCATTTTGAGTCAGCAAAATGCTCTAGCCTGCTGCATAATTTTTTCACTTTGATTTTTTCGTCTTTGAATTCAGTCCTCTTAAGGTTGATCATTTTCATTTCCATTTCCATCAAACGATGAGGCATCCTTTCGTTCATAACACATTACCTAGTCCATATTAGTATAGATATCCAGCACAATATTTTTTCTATATATATATCAGGCATCAGGCATAACAGAATAACACTGATTATCTCTTCATCACGGCACCTGTTAGTGGGTGTGATATATTAGGCAGCAAGTGAACATTTTGTCCTCAAAGTTGATCAGGAAAAGTGGTCCAAGCAAGGAAAAAGGGTGAACCAGCGACAGGGTCATGGGTGGCCAAGGCTCATTGATGCACACGGGAACGAAGGCTGGCCCTGGTTCGATCAAACAGACGAACAACTGTTGTGATGCTTAATATTTTTGTTCATTGATGAATTATAAAGCATTTATTTGAAAAATAAAATGTTTGTAAAAAAGTCTTTACTGTCACTTTAGATCAGTTTAATGCTTACTCGCTGAATAAAATATTAATTTCTTAAATAAATAAAAATTAACGGTAGTGTAAGTTTCACAGTGAAGCAGTTCAAGAATGCAGTGACAAGCTCAATGAAAAAATACTTCATTCAATACTGAAAAATATCAATGAAATCTCACAAAGTATTAAAAAATTACATTGGTAGGTGAGATTTATCTCAATAAAAATACTTCAGTCAATACTGAAAGGTATCAATAAATCCTAGAATACATCGCAAAAAGCTCATTGAAATTTTTTTTTGTTTGTTTTTTACATTGAAAAAGTGCACTTCAAATACCCGGATAATGCACTTAATAAACTGTCGCAACTTTTCTTATGTAGCTGAGGAGATTCTGATGATGGATAAAAAATATTCATACATTATGGTTGAGTACAGAGTGCATAGTGTAAGTGTACAGTGTATAGTTTGTCATTTGGGACACAACTTATTTAAATCATATAGTTGATTCTCCCTTTGTGTGGGGGCTGCATCATGCCTGACTCAAATCAGTCATATATAGCTTTCAATTTGAGTTAGAATGTATTAGATGATTGTCCATGTTAACTAAAGAAAGCGAGGCAGCTGGTTAGCTATGGGCGTATTTGTATGCATTGCAAGCTAGATAAGCAAAATGCAAAAATTCTTCTGAGAGCGAGGCCAGAGAATGATGCCTGTAAATTTGATCCACAGATAGACACACCCTCTCTGTCCTGAGACCGTAATATTTTATAACATATGTTGTTGGTGGAAATGTCCTCAGAAATGTGTATGGCTAAAAGAACAAGACAAGTGACCTATTTATTTTATTAAATAAATTGCTGTTGAAAGAGCTGTTTAATTCACAGCTGCTTCCTCTGACATTTGTGTCAGTTTCTGTGCACAAAGTGGCTTCTGTTTGATGGCTTGATAGACTTATCTCACTTAGAAGTCCAGAAAAGGGCTCAGTGTGTATCTTAGTGCTTGTGTTTGTTTTGAGAAAAGCACTAGTGCTCAATTTAGTTGCTTTATCACACCGAACCACCCGGCCGTTGCTAAAGCGTAGTATGCAATAGGACACCTCGTGGTTTTTGAAACCATGGTGAACACTTTTGGGACTGGAGCTCTACCCACACTGAGACAGTGGAGTTCCGCCCACTCCCCAGACCACACCCACTTATTAACATAATCATTAGTGAGATGTTACAAGTTTTGGACTTTTGCCACTTTATTGATAATGGTAGTTAAGAGCTGACAAGAAAAGTATGTATTTATGTAAAAATATGTGCTTTATTTTGTGATATTGAATAACTGGTTGTTTGGGGTCAGAGAATAACTTTTAATATTTTTCATAGATGTCTCTTTTGCCCACCAAGGCTGCATTTATTTGATAAAAAATGTAGTGAAAACAGTAATATTGTGAAATCTTATTACACTGTAAAATAACTTTTCTATTTTGATATATTTTAAATTGTAATTTATTCATTTGATGGTAAAGTCAAAGCGTGTTTTTTGTTTGTTCTAGAGTGACAAACTCAATAAGGTCAGCTTGCACATCATTAAAGCAGTTGTTATCATAGACAATACAGCTCTAATATTTACACATGCACACGTGAATCTGCCTTCTACTGACGCAGCCTGCTGTACTTTCAGCATGTTTTGATTGACAGATGTCTCGTCAAATCAGCAGTAAGTGTTCCATTTGCAAAATATACCTTCCTTTTACGTTTTGTCTGACTTGTCGTTGTGCTTTCTGACTTGATGTTTTCAACTGTTATTTGTTTGAATGTACTTTCACACTCAGCTGTTGTCTGTTAGAAAAGTGTGTGTTGAAGAAGGTTGCGTGTTGTTTTTAGGAACTCTTCACACTGAATCTATGCTATGTAAACTGAGATCTGCTGTCGAAGCATTTCTCTTAGACAGAGATTGGGCTCCTCTGTGCTGGTTTAGTTCTCTGAAGCTCAGGTCTGAGCCTGTAATACTCAAGTTTATACAAAGAGTTTATACAGGCTTTCAGTCTCTGCGCCTGATTGCCTCGGGCCTACAGTCACGCACCCACCTACCTCGACTGTCGTGTCATGTGACCTGGTGGCGTTGGCCTCCATCGATCACACTGATTCACATGAGTTCGCCTTGGGCTGCAATCATTCTTACACAGCAAACATGTTCACAAAATTATTGCCATTGGACAACATATTACAGTAAGGCTGTAAATGCTAATGTTAGTTAATGCAATAGCTAACATGAAAAAACAATGACAGTACTTAATCTGGGTTATGTTCATTTAAACATACAATATTACAAATCTGTGCAGGCCAGTCAAGTTCCTCCACATTAAACTCGCTCATCCATGTCTTTATGGACCTTTCTTTGTGCACTGGTGTGCAGTCATGTTGGAACAGGAAGGGGCCATCCATAAACTGTTCCCACAAATTTGGGAGCATGAAATTGTCCAAAATATCTTGGTATGCTGAAGAATTAAGAGTTCCTTTCAATGGAACCAAGGGGCCAAGCCCAACCCCTGAAAAACGACCTCACACCATAATCCCCCCTCCACCAAACTTTACACTTGACACAATACAGTCAGGCAAGTACCGTTTTCCTGGCAACTGCCAAATCCAGACTCGTCCATCGGATTAAAAGACAGAGAAGTGTGATTAGTCACTCCAGAGAACACATCTCCACTAATCCAGAGTCCAGTGGCGGCGTGCTTTACACCACTGCATCCAACGCTTTATGCAGCACTTGCTCAGCCATTTTTGTGGAAATGTGATACTTTTTTAGGATTCTTTGATGAATAGAAAGTTCAAAAGAACAACATTTATTTGAAATATAATTTTTCTTGTCACTTTATAAAAAATGTAGTGTGCTTTTGCTGAATAAAAGAATTAATCATATATATATATAGTATTAATCCAAGTTACCATAGTTAACTATTAATTCTCTATGGTGAAACAAAGAGAATTTATTGATTCAATCTATTGATTGTCCATTTTTAGATTTAAAAAGGTTGTGTGCTTATCATGTGCTAGGACATTAAATCAGTTGATGCTATTGTGTTAAAGAGCTGCTCATGAATAAAATAATAAATAACCGCACATTCTTAAAGAAAAGAAAGAGCAATGAAGAAAGTACATGAGGGCCTCCTTGTGTAGTGATAGTCACAGAATTTTTTTAACTCAAGTTGAAAGTCACTTTTTTATGATTTAGTCTCAGATTCTTCTGTTCTGTATATTAATTTCTTCAAACATGTTAAACTATTTTTTTTTTGGAGAGTTTTCTAGCCATAAATTGAACCCATATGGCGTCTACTTTTAGGGAAGCCCTCGTTGTACGACCCGCAGACATTGGAGAGATGTATGTATGTAGAGGCTTGATCTCCCCCAGCTTTCTCATGGGACAGATATGGAGCGGGCCTCAGCCTGAAACAACACTATGTTCATCTGTTGATCCAGTGGGAAATTCACAGGCTTTGGGTGTTCAAGAATGTGCAAACCCTCCGTTTTCCCTCCCATTTTGTTTTCCCATTACTCTTGCTTTTCAGTTGTGACATCTGTGACATTGTCCCTCATGTGCCGACCTACTGCCCACAACCAGGCTTGAGAATGTCGGCACGATGATTTTGAAAATTCATTTTATTATGGTAGCAGGAAACGGTCTTCCACCTTGAAACTTTTCCATGAAAGCTTGTTTGCTCCTGTCATGGAAAATATTGTGGGAATTGTAAAGTACTCCCCAGATATTATGACTATGGGTTGTTTATATTACATGATGTTCCTGATAGTTTGGGACAGCTTTGTAATCTCATGTTTAATGCTGATTGTTTCTGTTGCAGGTGATACTACTGAGCTTCTGCCTGCAAATTCATTCAAAGGAAGCAATACAGACTTTGGCAACATCGGATTGGCTCTTTACAGTGGGCTGTTTGCTTATGGAGGATGGTAAGACCACAGAACTTCTCTATATTTGGGTGAAACTAGAGAGAAAGCAGGAAGAGTTAGACTTTGACTTTTAACAAGGGAAATCACAAAATGTAAATCGTTTGATTTCTTTTTCCGGTCATGCTGAGTCCCCCCTTCCACCGTGAAATCCCATTGGTTCAAAATCTCATTTCACATAACAACATAGTGATTTTGAAAATCAGCTGAACTTACACTTTACTTTGCATATTCAGCTGGCACAGGAAGAAGTATTATAATACCCACACAATTTCACACTTCCTCTTAATTAGGATTCAAAATCTGTCGGCCATTCTATAATTTATCTTCATCTTTTATATTAATTATCTTTTCTTTTCCTCTTCGTCTTCATTTTTGGCCTTTTAGCAGAATTTGGACAGCATGTTTTTTTAATGTTCTTATTTGCTTTTTCTTTTCTTTTTTTTACCAGGAATTATTTGAATTTTGTAACAGAGGAGATGATCGAGCCATACAGGTTAGTAAAACAAATCCCTTTTTCCTCATTAAAACTATTTTTAAATAAATAAATTATTATTATTTTTCCTCATTTATTTTATATGGTTCAAGTTGCATCATGGGGGCTGCCATGTTTAGATCACACACACACACACACACACACACACACACACACACACACACACACACACACACACACACACACACACACACACACACACTCATGTTGTTTTTCCATGTTTTATGGGGACATTCCATAGGCGTAATGCATTTTAGACTGTATAAACGATATTTTCTATCCTCCTACACTGCCCCTGCCCCTAAACCTACCCATCACAGGAGACATGCTGCATTTTTACTTTTTCAAAAACATCACTTAGTGTGATTTATAAGATGTTTTCCTCATGGGGACCAAAAAATGTCCCCACAAGGACAAGGATTTTGGATATTGCCATCTTTGTGGGGACATTTTGTCCCCATACCGTAGGGATTACCAGTCCAAACACACACACACATACACACACATATATATATATATATATATATATATATATATATATATATATATATATATATATAGTTCTGTCATGAAACTCTAGATGGCACAGACTAGTCCTTAACTCAACCTGCTTGCAATCACATTCTCTAGGGCACAGATTGGTTCCTGCTGTATCAGTAGCCAATGATTTCGCTGCTCAACCTTAAAATACTTGGTTAGCATTTGCTTTACCTGTGCAGTGTGCTTTCAGAAACACTTCCCTAGCTCCACCTGTATATATCTGCTACAGGTAATTCGTGTGCTATATTGTACAGCAGCAGCATATTTTACTTGCTCACAGCAGCGTGTTGTGTATGTATTGGCAGTAGCAAGGCCTGTACTTGTTCTGAAGCAACAATAACCAACAGCAGCAGCGTAGCTGATCTATTCCGACTTAATAACATAATAACAAACTTAATAACATTGTCATATCCATTACCATACCAAACACTCTTAGAGTTGTCATGACAGAAATATATACTGTATATATATATATACACTCACTGGCCACTTTATTAGGTACACTTTCCTAGTACAGCCACTGTCACTGATTTCTCAATTAATGTACTTTACACAGTTATTGTTGTAACTGAGATGAATCAACACTGAACTGATTTGAACTCAGTAATGACTGTTTACTAGTGTATTTTTAGAGCTGCTTTACAGCAAAGTTTAACTCTGTTTGCATCATTGAATCGTTATGTCCCTGTTTATCACTGTAAATCTGCTTTTAAACAATCTATATTGTATTAAGCGTTATATAAATAAAGGTGACTAGACTAGACTAGTACAGGGTTGGACCCCCTTTTGCCTTCAGAACTGCCTTAGTTCTTCTTGGCATAGATTCAACAAGGTGCTGGAAGTTTTTGGTTCATATTGACATGATAGCATCACACAGTTTCTGCAGATCTGTCGGCTGCACATCCATGATGCGAAACTCCCGTTCCACCACATCCCAACTCTATTGGATTGAGATATGGTGATGTGGAGGCCATTTAAGTATAGTGAACTCATTGTCACATTCAAGAAACCAGTTTGAAATTATTTGATTTGAACATCATTTAACAAAAAGGAATTTAAAAAGGAAGGAAATGGTTGCTTTTGGCATTCAATTATATACAGATACAATTAAAATGCCACATAACTATAAAATATAACATTTACTTATCTAATGGCAGGACCCAAGGTTTCCCAGCAGAATATTGCCCAAAGTATCACACTGACTTCGCTGGCTTGCCTTCTTCCCATAATGCATCCTGGTGACATGTGATGTGATGCACAAGCACCTGGGAACACCCCACAAGAGCTGCAATTTTGGAGATGCTCTGACCCAGTTGTCTAGCCATCACAATTTGGCCCTTATCAAACTCACTCAAATCCTTACACTTGCCATTTTTTCCTGCTTCCAACACTTTGAGGGCAAAATGTTCACTTGCTGCCTAATATATCCCACCCACTAACAGGTGCCGTGATGAAGATGAGATAATCAGTGTTATTCACGTCACCTGTCAGTGGTCATAATGTTATGCCTGATCGACTTCCACACACTGAATAAATTAATCATGTCATGCGATCTCATATCATGTCATGTCAATAGATAATTTCTGTAAAATTAGATGCACAAAAAACAACTGTGCAAACATCAGGTCTTTAATTCAAGTTTTTAAAATGAAAAAGCATAGTGATGTTTTTGAGAGGAGTGGGTAATGTTATGCTATATGTGCTGCCTATTACAGAAATCTGCCTCGGGCCATCATCATCTCGCTTCCCATTGTCACCATTGTCTATGTGCTGACCAACCTGGCCTACTTCACCACGCTCAGTCCGGAGCAAATGCTCTCATCTGAGGCTGTTGCGGTGGTGAGTGTCGCCACATAGACACATTCTATTCCATATTTAGCTCAGTTACCTTTATTAACTCAATTTATTAACTTAGTTACTAGTTTTTTATTCATGTTTATTGAAGTTACATAATAATTAAGTTGTTGTTTTTTTTCAGGACTTTGGAAACTACCACCTAGGGCCAATGGCTTGGATAATCCCTGTGTTTGTGGGCCTGTCCTGCTTTGGCTCTGTGAATGGCTCTCTGTTTACTTCATCTAGGTAACACACACACACACACACTAACTCACACATTAATCAGATCACTTTACTTTAAGTAGTTTATTTGATTAATTTGTCTGGTTAGTGTTGCACTAAATTCACCCTGCAGGCTTTTCCACTGCAAACATTGGACAGGTTTCTGTTTATAATGCTGGTTTGGTATCAGACCTACTGGACAAAACGGTCTCTTGTGTATCTTTCTCTTTCCCTTCAGGCTGTTCTTTGTGGGCTCCCGAGAAGGTCACCTTCCCAGTTTGTTGTCGATGATCCACCCTGACCTGCTGACCCCTCTGCCTTCACTTATATTTACTGTAGGTGTCCACAACCAACCACATCCCTCATCCCTCACTATGACTTTCAAGTTATGTGATGTCCAGTTTCTGATTTCAAATTGTTTTGAATTTTATTTTAAAGGGTTAGTTTCTCCCAAAAATTCTGTCATTAATTACTCACCTTCATGTCGTTCCAAACTCTTTATTCATCTTCAGAACACAAATGAAGATATTTCATAACCACTTTCAAGGCCCAGAAAAGTATAAAAGACATCATTAATGACTTTATTCAACAATTTCTTCTCTTCCATGTCAGTCTCCTTTGATGTTCAAGCAGTAAAAACTTCCGGGTTCTATGTCAGAACGCTATCGGCCGACACTGTTCACGTGAGCACAACGTCACATAGAGTATTTTAACCGTTTCTTTAGTACAGGGGTGGGGGGCTGTTAACCCTCCCAATAACCAAAACAAGCAAGAACACCCCCCCTTCCAAATATTTATAGCCTACCATGGTTAATGGCAACATAGAATCAGGCTATTAATGAATTATATACATTGTTCATTCAGAGCTTTTATAAGCACTAAGTTCCCATACGAACTGAACAGTTATCGGCGCAATATGACTGAAGCCGGTTTATAATTGTACATGAGTGACGCGTGAATCACCTTATACTCTCTCCAAAATTATGCGAGCAGTTCCTATCGCGACGCTGTTGATAAAATGCAAATTCTATTGAGAATTTACCAGCTCCAACATGAACCAGAAAGCTTTTTAAACTACTCATGACCACCTTTACTACAATTCATCACGTTCTGTTGTATTCATTGTGGCAAATTGACTAAAACTTGACTACATTTATAAAAGATAATCTGTTAAGAGAATAGATTTTTCACTAAAGATTTATATTACAACTGTGGTGTGTTGAAACCATAAGACGTGTATGTTGCTATTTTTCATTCAAATGCTACAGATATATACAAAGAAAGAAAAAGGTTAACATTAGCCCTAGCATTGTACTGAGGAGTCACCAATGGTCGTTAAACAATTACATGAGCTTAGCTTCTTTTTCATAAGGCCAAGTACACGATAGAATCAAGAGGACCTTCTTGAATTAAAAGTTGTAAAATGTGCTAATAATGACATATATTAGGTAAACCTGGCTTTCAGAGATTCCAAAAGATGACAGAAAATTAACATTTTCAATATAAGAACATTTTAGTACAGTTAGTTTGACCTATCATAGCACTTTTATTTAGAAAATTCTGTCATTAAGTTTTTAGATGCGTAAATAAAAAACAAATGCATCACATCCTATGTGAACAAGTAATCGTTAACTAGGCTATTACTTTTTTGCAGTTATGTTATCAAGCATGTGGTAATACCACAAAATGTTATCATATGTTATCAAAGCATGGATGATACCACAAAAGACCATTTTGTAAAATTAAACAAATTAACAAATAAATAAATAAATCTGATGAGGGAGCGTTGTCCAGGACCCTGCTAACGGTTCACACTTCAAACCCCCAATGTTCAAACCAAAACTATGCCCCTGGTCTATAGGGGGGTCAGAAAGCTCCCGGATGTTTATCAAAAATATCCTAATTAGTGTGTTCCAAAGATGAACGAAGCACTTAAAGGTTTGGAACGACATGAGGGTGAGTAAATAATGATACAATTTTCATTTTTGAGGGAACTATCCTTTTTACCACTTTTAATTTGTGAGTGAATCATTTTGACTTGGTTCTTTTTAATAAATCGTTTTAAACATTTACAATTTTGAGTTATTTTCGAATTATTTAACCAGTTCTATTATTGTGAGTGAATCATTCTTTTTAGCCTGTTATTTTCAATTAATTGGTGTAACTGGTTCCAATTTTTGAGCAAATCAGTCTTTTGAGTCAGTTCTTCTTAATGAATTGATTTATCTGGTTCCAATGTTTGAATCAGTTCTTTTTGATGAATCATTTAAACCAGTTGATCGGTGTATGACGTCAAAGTACCGTGAGAGCGATTAGAGAGCAGACTCCATATGCTTTCACATAGCTCCGCTGTACTTTGATGTCATACACCGATCGGGTTCAAGTAGCGAGGTGAATGAATCTGAAGTGAGTGAATCTTTTGAGGCAGTTCTTTTCAGAGAATTGTTTGTATTGATTCACAAATCAGAATGAATTTGCCTGCATTTTACTGAAAAGGTCAATGAATACACAAAGAAATGTTCGAAATAACGAACTTAAAATAAAAGATTGCTGGATACCAAATAATTGGCAAAGAAGAAAGTTTAAGCCACCTTTTCTTTCCTTTCCTCCCACAGTGTATCATGACTCTCCTCTACGCTTTCTCCAATGACATATTCTCTGTCATCAACTTCTTCAGCTTCTTTAATTGGCTTTGCATTGCCATGGCGATCCTTGGCATGATGTGGTTACGCTACAAGAAACCTGAGTTGGAACGACCAATTAAGGTGAGCCGGGGGCCGGGGGCGGAACTAGTTAGCAGAAAACAACTTTTGATTGGCTGAACATCTTAAAGTGAACACAGATGGATTGTGTGAGGGGGGAACGAGGTCATACTTTCAAATCCATGAGAAGTGACCTGCCATAATATGTGTTCTGTGTCTGAAACCGGACATAGCCAGCAAGAGAACGGTATAACACACTGGCCCTTTTGTGCGCCTCTCTCATTCATCCACATTCTGTCCAGTCATCTGCCGGACACAGAGGGATGTTCATCAAAGGAGGTTTGGAGGCAATGAAAGAGGCCATTTGCTTATTGCTCATAAACTATTTATCTTTCTAGATCTCATTAGGGACCATCTAATGTCTGTTGGCACTTATTACTGCCTGTAATGTTGATTTTAGACACTTTGGTGATTTCATTGAGGGTTTTAACTATTGAAGTGTAAAACTTGTAGATGTAAGGAATCCTTATAATACACTAGGAATAAGAAAATTACAAATTTATTTTTCCTCAAAATTCACAATTAATAGTGTTACTTAGAAATTATTTATACAGTACTATTCAAAAGACTGGGATGGGTGAGATATTATTTTTTAAATTACATGGGCACAATAAATTGCAAAAGTGATAGAAAAGACATTTATAAATTTAGAAAAGATTTCTATTTAAATGCTGTTCTTTTGAACTTTCTATGCATCAAATAATCCTGATGCATAGAAAGTTTCTGCAAAAATATTAAGCATCAGAACTGTTTTCAACATTAATAATAATAATAAATGTTTCTTGTTTCTTAAAAAATTATACTGATCCCAAATTTTTGAACAGTAGTGTATCCAATTCACCGTTGAACTAAAAGTCTTAATATACTCTAAAACTTAAATAATATAAATATATGCATATAAATATGTATATAAATGTTATATAAAAAGTTTAAAAAATGTAATGCTTATACTGTAATCTAATTAAAGTATAATTATTTCAAAGTTCAGAGTAAATAGAAAATGCATATAAATAAATAATTTCTAATATAAAAAAATAGATCTTATATTTATGAATACCTCTCCTATTGTGATTTCAGTACATATAAAAATAAAAAATAATAATAAAAATTTAAAAATCTTATGTATTTGTATAAAAGTCAATGCTGTATGTTGTTGGCATTGCAAACAATTATCACCAAAAACCATTAAAAAAATTGTTTAAACCTGCTAAAAAGAACAGCTAAACTTCTGGTCCTCTTAATAAAATGTCTTTAAACTCCTCTCCACTGAATGAGTGCATTGGATAATAAGTTTCAAGTCCCTGTGGAAGTTACACATAATGACTTTAGAAATAACTAGTTTTTATCAGAGGCCTTGTTACACCTGGTATTAAGATCTGCGTTTTGGTCGATCGGATCAGAAGTAGACGAGGGAGACACATCTGGTGCTTTAATCCGTCTCTTTTGTCCACTTTAAACCACTTCTGTCCTGATTTCTTCAAGGGGACGGTCTATGGTTGTCTATGTTTTTTTCTAATAGTATCTAATGGACAAAATAAGCTAGCACAATTTACAGCTTGAGGAATCAGTCAGGACATCTGTAAACAAGCTGAAGTAAGTGAACCATTCTGCAAAACCAGACCAGTCCGGCTATCACAAAGAGTAAAAAGGTCCTCTGGGGAACTTTGTTATTAAATTGTAAGGAGAAAAAAGACAGGAGAAGGCTATAAAAGAACTGCTTTGAACCATTCTTAGAGCTCTCTGAAGCTCATTGTATACAAATGGAGAAAACACAACACAACCCAAACATCAAAGATCAGGATGTCCTACCAGAATGAGCATCCAGAGAAGAATGGTGATTGTCAGAGAAGAGAGCAACATTAAGCTGTACATTTCTGCAGTGTCTTTCATATGTGAAATAAATGTTATTTAATAAACATACTTTATACTTTCCGACAGCACTTTAAATAGACTTTTGATCACATTTTCAAAGCTGTCCCACCTCTCTCTGTCCACTAGGTCAATATTCTGCTGCCCATTTCCTTCGTACTGGCCTGCATGTTCCTCATCGTGGTGTCCATCTGGAAAACCCCTGCGGAGTGTGCTATAGGATTCGGAATTATCGCCACAGGAGTTCCCGTGTATTTCTTCGGCGTTTGGTGGAAGACCAAGCCAAAATGGCTCTTGCAGATCATCTGTGAGTGTCTCTCCTCTTGTGTGCTTCATGACAGTGAGAGAAAAAGATGGTTCTAGAGAGTTAAAACGGCATTCGTGAAATCTGCAACACTATTCAGGCATTTAAGGCTGACTTTGAGTGTCATTCTTACATCTGACATAGTTCATGTTAAAATCAAACTTGTGACTACACTGCTTTTCAAGACAACATGAGATATTCACAATGCATTTAATCTCCAACATTTGACAGATTTAAAGAGTTAAAAGAGTATTTGGTGGGAAATAGTTTAGGGCTTGATGTGGCTTGTTTTTTTCCAATGAGATTAGATTGTTAAAAATGGGCTGTTATATTATGTTTTTTTTAGGTCCCACATGGTATTTAAATCAAAATAAAAAAGAACAGCATTTATTTGAAATAGAAATATTAAAAATCTTTCTAAATCTTAGAAATGTACAATGTTTATTTTCTCTGTCCAGTCTCTACCACGGCGACATTCCAGAAACTGATGGAAGTGGTTCCTCAGGAGTCCTGAAGACCAAACGGAGCGCACAAAGTCTCCTCGTATCCACCTCAGACTCCCTTACTGTATTCCTCGACTGCCTCACCTCTCCTCGTGTGAGCCAGAAAAAAAGTCTTATCCTGCTGCCACAGGCAAAATCTATATTAATCACCACGAAAACCAGACAACATCAGAGGTCACAGGAGCATTTCAATTGAGATGTAGATTTTGTCAGTCCTTCCTCAATCAAATGTATTATACTGTATACATTTCAGTCTTTATATTTGAGTTACAAGTTTTCAATCAGGATTTTATATATTTTTTTAAGCCATTGGAGATGTGTGTCATATAACCTCTGCGAGTGGTTTACTTTGGTCATCCCTTTAATTTAGGGCCTTGTATGTGTGCAGTAGTATGATCATAAGCTTCCTGTATCGTGTTTTCAGCTTTTGTTTGAGAATGTACGTGAGGAAAAGTGCGTACCGAAAATGCTTGTGGGGAGGCACCATTGTCTCTCTCAGCAACCAGAAACATGACTCCCACCTGACTGACAAATGTGCTTCTTGGATTACAATAAGTTTTATGATATCTACGCGCATTTCCTTTTCTACAGCAGATTTGACCTGTGCCTTTTCTGCCGGTGTAGAAATGTATTGTTTTTTTGAGATCAACTTGAAATGACTTTATACTTCAACAAATTTATTTTTGATAGCTTAATGCATTTTTTAATAGCTACTAAGAATTTCAAGGAAATTTTTTTTTTTTTTTTTTGGGGGGTCATGGTCCTCTAATTGGATTTATCCAATTCTTTATTATTTTTGTTATTATGGAAGGCATAGACATACAGTATTCATAAATTCAGAATCAGAATACCTAGCCTTTCTGCTTACCTCAGTGAATATACAGTACATTACATTCATAGACCTAGCTGTCTATTTTTATGGCTAATTATGATTTTATGAAGCACAAAAGAGGAGCCGCTGTCTGTCATTTCTTTCAAGTACATTTTTAATATTTAGCACTTTTTTTCTGCGTCTGACACATATATACGTGAAGTACTTAACACTGGACCATCTATTTTATTACATTCTCCTTTTTTGGCAATTACTTAAAGCAAATTAGCTTGGTTGTTGCTCATTTTTTAAAGAAAATTATCCGTTGTCATAATTATTTAAAACAGTTTGTCGCTGTTGTCATACGTACAGACCTGTTGGCCATTGCATGTCTTTATTGCACCGTCGAGGTATCATTAAAAATTCCCTTACTAAAGACATTTTAGTGCCTCATCAGTGAACTGAAAAAGTCGGACTGATGTAAAATGCGATGTCATTGTGTTTCAGTTTTAGGCGCTGCTTTCGAATCCAGTGTTTCGGGGTTATCCTAGATTTGGTTAATGGTTATTTGTTCCTATACTGGACCAAATTTGCTGTATGTGTGAAAATGCACATTTTCCGTTAAAGGTGTTGAGAGAAAAACATGGGGTGTTTTGGGTAATGCAGGTGATTTTATTTTAGGTCAAAATGGAAGTTGTCCTTTGATCATTACAGAAACATTTCATAGGTTTCTGCTTAGAAGGACTTATACAAACTGAGATGTTTTACTTTAATGCTGGTATGATTTAGTGGGTGTTTAGCTTTGCATTATTTAGAGAATTACAGCAGTATGACTAACACTCCAGCCAATAAGACCAATTTATCTAATTTAAATAGTTATGTAGAAATTTACTTATATTTATTTATTTGTAGGGTCATTTGGATAGTCCTCTAATAATTTTTACAGGGCATTTTTTCTATATGAAAATGCTAAAAATTGTTACTGATATTTTTCCTTCTTTCTTCAGAATGAATTTTTTTAATATGTTTTTTTTTTTACTAGTTTTTTTTTGTTGAGAATCTGTAAATGTTTTTTGTAACTGCTGGCTTGGTTTAGTTTCCATTGGTGCCCATTAATATAAAAATAACTGAGGGGCTGTTTACACAACACCGTTTTCAACTAAAAACTGAAAACTTTTTATACGTTTTGTCCGTTCATTTACCCGACAATGGCATTTTGGGGGCCTGAAAATGGGAACTTTTGAAAACGATAGCGTTATCGTCTCCATGTGAACAACAAAACTGCGAGTTTGTGAAAACGGTGATGTGATATTTACATAATCAGTCTATGGGCGAGTATTTTATTATTATTATTTTTTACAGTGACATCGCCAACTCATGGCCTGGCAGCATAGTACAGCTTTTTAGTCGTTTCGCGGATCTGTGTGAACGGATCGGTTTGACAGCATTGTCGTCTGTACACAAAACACGCTTTTAGTACATCGTTGTCATGTAAACGTACCCTGAGTCTGCCCTGCACTGACATCTGCCCTCTATGAAATGACATTGAAATGGCATCACAGTGACAGACGATTGTCACATTTCACTACTTTTGTGACAAATGATTCATTACATTTGTTCACCAGAGATTTATTGGTATTTCATTTTTTTTATTTTTATGACTGATTCTTATTTGTATGCTTGTTATCAGAATATGTTTTCACCTAAACAGTTTCTTTAAACTGTAGTTTCTCCATTCTTGCATTTACAAACTGGCATGTATAATTAACCCTGCAGACCACAAACATGAACATCCATCTTTGTGTCACACAAGACATGCAAACCCTTTCGCTCTTGGGCAGACTCAGTCTTTTGTCACTTCACTTTGAAGCTCATTTGAGAGAAGACTGCTTTCTTGTGTGATCTGTAGATGCCGTGTTCAGCTGATCTCTGATCAGTCAGCTACACTGCTTGTAGTACTTGGACTCTGTTTATTGTAATTAAGTAAGTTAATTGTCCTGTCTTCTCTGTGATGTGAATTACAACTACATTTTTCTTCTGATGCCATGGTTATACGTCTACTGTACAATTTTTTTTAGACATTAAACAGTTTATGCTCTAAAGTGATTTTTACCACAGAACATTGTTGAGTATTCAGAGAAATAAAACATGAATGCATTCAAAACTTGAGTACTTGAGTGTTTTTGCAGATTAGCATGTTTTTTAATTTTTTATCACTGATAAAGCAGCACACAAATGAAGACACTTAATAGCTAAGTCACATAGAGTTAATAAATTACCAAAGTTAATAATAGGCCTTTTCATAAAAACAACCTCTATATAAAAAAGTGTAATGCAATGTAAATATAATGGTAATATATTAGATAGTACAATTATAATTAAATAATTTAAACATCTTTAACATACAAAAATCATATTTCAATAAAAAAAATACTACGTTTTATTACCATGAATCTGAATGGAAGTTTTTGGTGGTGTTAAGATAGTCTATTATTAAACGTGACTTGTGACTGGTTGCCTACAAGAATGAATTCCCTCAAGAAAACGTTCTGTCATGAACTCGTGACTCCTAAAAAATGTGTTCGTGCAAGTTGGACTCGTAGGGTTGGACTCTGAGAAACTGACCCAAAAGCCATTTTTCACCAAAGGGTATCCACGTCAGCTGCTGTGGCCTAAAGAAAGCTTTCGTGTCATGTGAGTTGCGAGGAAAAGATTAGCCAATGTCATTTGACTTCCTCTTATTTTATATTTTATCCAAGATTCAAAGTATTTGATTAAAAAGCAGATGAACCGCTTCACTAATAAAGCGTGAAGGGCACTAATCAGCCGTTTAAAGTAGCCTACAGTAAATTATTTCTGCACCATTACTGGACTAAGTGGCATTGAACGAGTCGAATATTGTTAAACAAACAACCGAGTGGTATGTGTAGAAACCATAGACTGTATAAAAATAAGCTTCGGAGCTTTATGAATCAGTGTATCGGATTGCCAAAGTCACGTGATTTCAGCAAGTTCAGTAGTCAGGGCTCTGATCAGAACTTAAGTCAATGGGCTGACTCCCTGATCAGTGCCCTAGCTACTGAACTAGGGAGCTGATTGAGACGCACCCTGCATAAGGGTTTGACACGCGATCCGAATCATTCGATGCGCTGATTCCGAAGCAGCTTCGTGAAGCCGTTTTGAAATCGGCCCATCACTATAAGTCGTTATTTAGTTTTTTAGTGCACAAAAACTATTCTCGTCGCTTTAAAAATGATTATAGAACCACCGTAGTGAGATGGGCTTTGTAACGACGTTTTGTTACCTTTTATGTGTCTTGAGAGGAAATGCAATCTGATATTTCAACAAAAATATCTTCATTTGTGTTCCGAAGATGAACGGAGGTCTTACGGGTGTCGAACGGCATGAGGGTGAGTAATTAATGACAACATTTTCATTTTTGGGGAAACCCGAGTGTTTTTGTTTTGTTGTTAGTTTGTACGAGTTTATAACCTTTTTATGTGGGCAGTAAAAAAAAATATTTAGTGAAATTTTAAATATTCTGCTCTTTACATTTAGAAAATTAGCAAAAAATTGCTATGTTTTGAGTATAACATTTGATTGTGAATTGTTGCAAGCACCCACAAGTGCCAATGCTTATGAAGGGACTATCATCAGACTTAAAGGATTAGTTCACTTTTAAAAAACTTTTGCTGATAATTTACTCATATGATAATTTTACCCCATGTCATCCAAGATGTCCATGTCTTTCTTTCTGCAGTCAAAAATAAATTAAGGTTTTTGATGCAAACATTTCTCCTTAATGGAGGAAATGGACCCCAAACGGTTATTGGTCCGAATGACAGTTGCAGTGCAGCTTCAAAGGGCTTTAAACGATATCTGACGATGAAGAAGGGTCTTATCTAACCAAACGATCAGTTTCTGAGAGAAACCGAGCAGTATTTATGCTATTATTTGACCTCTTATCAGACGAACGTGATCATGTCTGAGCTCTGCCATAACTTCCGCCAAGTGAGGTCAAATACGAGCGTAAAATTAAACTTTCATATATTTTAGATTCATTGCACACCAACTGAAATATTTCAGGTCTTTTATTGTTTTAATACTGATGATTTTGGCATACAGCTCATGAAAACCCCAAATTCTCAAATAATTACCATATCATGAAAAGGTTCTCTAAATGAGCTATTAACCTAATCATCTGTAATCATCAATTAGTTTATTAATTAACTCAAAACACCTGCAAAAGATTCCTGAGGCTTTTAAAAACTCCCAGCCTGGTTCATTACTCAAAACCGCAATCATGGGTAAGACTGCTGACCTGACTGCTGTCCAGAAGGCCATCATTGACACCCTCAAGCGAGAGGGTAAGACACAGAAATAAATTTCTGAACGAATAGGCTGTTCCCAGAGTGCTGTATCAAGGCACCTCAGTGGGAAGTCTGTGGGAAGGAAAAGTGTGGCAAAAACGCTGCACAACGAGAGAAGAGGTGACCGGACCCTGAGGAAGATTGTGGAGAAGGACCGATTCCAGACCTTGGGGGACCTGCGGAAGCAGTGGACTGAGTCTGGAGTAGAAACATCCAGAGCCACCGTGCACAGGCGTGTGCAGGAAATGGGCTACAGGTGCCGCATTCCCAGGTCAAGCCACTTTTGAACCAGAAACAGCGACAGAAGCACCTGACCTGGGCTACAGAGAAGCACCACTGGACTGTCGCTCAAATTTTGCATGTCAATCGGAAATCATGGTGCCAGAGTCTGGAGGAAGATTGGGGAGAAGGAAATGCCAAAGTGCCTGAAGTCCAGTGTCAAGTACCCACAGTCAGTGATGGCCTGGGTGCCATGTCAGCTGCTGGTGTTGGTTCACTGTGTTTTATCAAGGGCAGGGTCAATACAGCTAGCTATCAGGAGATTTTGGAGCACTTCATGCTTCCATCTGATGAAAAGCTTTATGGAGATGAAGATTTGTTTTTCAGCACGACCTGGCACCTGCTCACAGTGCAAAAACCACTGGTAAATGGTTTACTGACCATGGTATTACTGTGCTCAATTGGCCTGCCAACTCTCCTGACCTGAACCCCATAGAGAATCTGTGGGATATTGTGAAGAGAAAGTTGAGAGACGCAGACTCAACACTCTGGATGAGCTTAAGGCCGCTATCGAAGCATCCTGGGCCTCCTGCACCTCAGCAGTGCCACAGGCTGATTGCCTCCATGCCACGCCGCATTGAAGCAGTCATTTCTGCAAAAGGATTCCCGACCAAGTATTAAAAACACTTTTCTTTTATTGGTCGGATGAAATATGCAAATTTTTTGAGATTTTTTGGGGTTTTCATGAGCTGTATGCCAAAATCATCAGTATTAAAACAATGAAAGACCTGAAATATTTCAGTTGGTGTGCAATGAATCTAAAATTTATGAAAGTTAAATTTTTATCATTACATTATGGAAAATAATGAACTTTTATCAAAATATGCTAATTTTTTGAGAAGGACCTGTAAGTATTTTTTTATTATTTAAATTAGCCTATTATTTAATTTATTACTAGCTATAATTTCATCTTCAACGGTGTAATTAGACTACTTTACCAATTAACCTACTCTCTAAAAACGATTCCATTAGGCTACCATTACTAATTACTTTCTATATCAACCTCGACCAGTTGAAAAATATAAAGATAGACATCTAACTGCTCTTTCATATTTATTCTTTCAAATAAATAATATAAAATTGCATAAATTACTCTTGAACTGACCAAAGTATTTAAAAGGAAAAGGATACATTACATTTTAACATAAAATGTACAATTTTGATGTTATGTTAAATCCACTTTTGTTTTATATAGAATTGTTGTAGTCTATACAGTGTTTAATGGAATCACATGTTCACAAGTAACTAGTTATATTACAAATAAATTAAGAATAATTCCTTACTTTACTTTTTGAAATTACAGTAATTAATGAATTAGTAATGCATTAGGCTACACCAAAACTAAATACAAAGATGGATTTTGTTGATACTGACTTTATTTGATTGGAAATAGACATACAGTGACTTCTTATTCTGATTTAATTAATTCATTAAATGTAAGAATCTGACATTAGAGGACACAGATATGACAATACATTTAAAAATACTGTTCATCTCTGGCTTTATTGCTCATTGTTATTTCAGGGGTTTGATCTCCACGCAACTAAAAAATCACATCCTGTAATTTATTGTATTATAATGAGTATTTAACATCACCTCTAGACTTTGACTAGGCTAGGCATGTTGCATATTAATTATTCCAGTAATAACTTTGAGTAGCAGACACTATCTTACTCAGCAGGGAATACTTTACTGTTAAATGTAACATGTAGACACTGACTGACCTCCTTCTAACTGCAGGCCTCATCATGTGAAAGTGTCGTCTGTCAACAACAGAATAGCACCTCTAGTCGACTGACCGGTGTGATGCTTGACAGATGAGTCAGATCTACTGCAGCTCTATTTTCCATATTTGTTATGAAATGTTGGAGATCCTGTCAGGTAAGAACGGATAAGTGAAACAGTTAAGATAGCTTGAACTCAAAGAACAGCTCCTGTTAGTTAAATGTAAAATGAATAAATATTTTAGTGATTTTTGTTTTTGATAATGCATGAAATGTGAGCATTTTTGTAATCATAATTTCTAGAATCATCTGCTTTCTAAATGTTTTTTTTTTTCACTGAGCAATGCATTTTGTGATGGCCATGTACACTAAGGATATATGCTGCCTTTTCATTTTATTTGGAAGCTTTTGTGCTTGTCTTAATATGCTCCCTATGTAGGCAGCACACTGGTTTTTGGAACAGAGCTATTGCCCCTTTATCGCCCCCATCTGCACTGCTCAAAACTCGTATGGTCTCAGTGTCAGGAACGCATGTGATTTTACACCTAAGTGTTTGCTGTGATGTACATCTTGGAGAACATGGGGTTCTATGTGCACTTTGTGTGCAAAAACAGACCCTCTACTCCATCCCGATATCAGCTGCACAAAGGCTTATGTATTAGAGTCGTGACCACAGAGACGTCTGTGATATAAAGAAATGAGATGAGATCGGAAATTGACCATAATGAAAATATTGAACTCTGTGGCAACAAATTATTTTATCTTTGAACCAGAGAGAAATTACTGATGATTTGCCTGTTGCCAAGAGACTAAAGCAACAGAGTTAATTCTGTCAGGTAAACACACACACACACACACACGTTAGGTTTTTGTGAATTGTGGGGACTTTCCATAGGCGTAATGCATTATATACCATACAAACTGTACATGCTACCCCTACACTGCCCCTAAACCTACCCATCACAGGAGACATGCTGCATTGTTACATTTGGTCCCCACAATGTAATATAAACAAGTACACCCCACACACACAAACACACACACACACACAATAACAACTGCCAAGACCCTTTTATCCAAAAATTATTAATTTAGTGTAGGTATCATGGCAACCAAAACTGTTTCATATAAAATATTCAGATTAATAAAATAAAATAAGTAAAGTTAAAAATGTATAATGTTTTGCTCTATCAAATAAATGCTGTTAATTTGAACCTGCTATTCCTTCATTATTCCTGAAAAAAAGTTTAACAATTTCCACAAAAATATTATGCAGCACAAATTTAGTCATCATTGATATTAATAATAAATGTTTCTGGAGCAGCAAATCGGCTTATTAGAATAATTTCTGAAGGATCACGTGGCGCTGAAGACTGGAGTAATGATGCATTAGGAAAACATTGCATTTTAAAATATATTAAAATAGACAACAGATATTGTAATAATATTTCATAATATTACAATTGTACTGTAGTTTTGAGCAAATAAATGCAGCTTTGGTGAGCATATAAGAGACTTAAAATTCAAAAACATTTTCCAAATCTTACCAATTCTGTTGAGTTCATTGAGGTAATTCATTTTATTGTGATTGGCTTGCAGCCTTCTAGCAAACAGATGGTCCTTGTATATATTTTAGGATGTCAAACCTCTTCTTTGCCTCAGGCAGACTGACGTGACCTTGACCGTGAGCACTAAGCACTAAACCTCTATGAGGTTATTTTACTTTATCTGTATTCTGAGTTAGAAATTTTCATCCGGTTACCACATCAGAAAAATTACCCTGCACTTAATCATTTAGCAGACACTTTTTTTCCAAACAAGGATTGGTAACACTTTACAATAATGTCCCATTCGTTAACATTAGTTATGCATTAGCTAACAATGAGCATAATCTTTGTTAATTTTAGTGTATGTTAATTTTAGTGTATAAAAATACAGCTTTGTTCATGGTAGTTCATTAGATTACACTCGGTACTTGTTAAAAGAAACAACTTTCGACATGGGCACCCTGACTGGTCACCAGCTATGCAGCCCCATATGCAACAAACTGCGACGCACTGTGTATTCTGACACCTTTCTATCAGAACCAGCATTAACTTCTTGAGCAATTTGAGCTACAGTAGCTCATCTGTTTGATCAGACCACACGGGCCTGCCTTTGTTCCCCACTTGCATCAATGAGACTTGCCGGCCCTGACCCTGCTGCCAGTTCACTATTGTTCCTTCCTTGGACCGCTTTTGATAGATACTGACCACTGCAGACCGGTAACACCCCACAAGAGCTGCAGTTTTGGAGATGCTCTAACCCAGTCGTCTAGCATTTACAATTTGACACTTGTCAAGCTCATTCGAATCCTTAAGCTTGCACATTTTTCTTGCTTCTAACACATCAACTTAGAGGACAAAATGTTCTCCTCCTGTCTAATATATCCCACCTACTAACAGGTGCCGTGATGAAGAGATCATTATTCACGTTTCCTGTCATGTTATGCCTGATCGGTGTACACTGTACACTATTGTATTACTTCCTGCTTTGCTACTGTTCGACGCTCTTGCTTACTGCTCGCGCTTTGCTCTATCGCTTCTATATTTTATCTCGTAATTTCGTAATTTCAACTTCTGTAAATCAGCACAGTGCTCAAACAACAAAGCTTGACTTCAATGATAAAATTTGAAACTCTGGTGACTGGATTACTACAAAAAGCGGAATATTTCATCCAACCAGCCTCCCACTGCCATCAGCTTACATTCGGAGAAGGAAAACACAGCTGCCTACATTCAAAAGGATAAGAAAATGCCTCCTCTAGAATCTACTTGCTGCACAAACTGCCACAGACTTTTACAGAGGATTGCAGTTCTTGAAACAAAGTTATTTGCGGAACCACCGAACCAGGCAGATCACACAGAGCTTCAAAATGCCCTCAGCACACTGCCGGTGAGTCCCATAAACATAGTGCTACCCAACAGGAAACAAATAACTGATCAACACACTAATCGATGGCACAAACAGGGAGCAAGACCCAAAGGGACCGAGACATCAGATTGTCACGGCGTCACATACTGCAACATTAGCATGCTCTACCCCAGACACAAGGATTGCAAACGCTGATTTCCTACCACCAACTATACAACTTGAAAACAGATTTGAAGTATTAATGAATGTGGGTGATGAATCCCCAAATGTGATGAATGCGAACACAGATCGTATCAGCCAGCTAACACTGATACCAACAGGCGCTCAAGGTCGAGCAGACAGCGGCACTCAGCTCAGAGCGCAGCCGAGCCCAGGACTCTGATAGTGGGGACTCCACAGTCAGAAACATTAGCAGCAGGGATACAACTACATGCTGCCTTCCACAAGCTACAGTTTCTGACGTAAACAGGGAAATTCAGAACATTCTGATGAAACATAAGACTGCAAATCGACTTGTCATTCATGTGGGAAAATCGATATTCAGAGAGAGCAGTCAGAACTCATTAAGAGGATTTCAATGTACTTTTGAAACACTTAGAAAACTAAAAGTTCAACCGTTCATCAGTGGACCACTTCCAGCAAGAGGAACAAATAGGTTCTCACGGTTACTTGGGCTTAATACATGGCTGCAAAAACCTGCAACATAAAGGGAGTGAACTTCATCGACAACTTTAATCTATTCTGGAGCCAGAGACAATTGTTTACATCAAATGGCCTTCACCCAAACAAACTTGGTGCAAGAGTGCTAAAGGACAATATTCACTTTTCCCTACACCATCCCTCAGCTGTGTGTGCTAACTCACTCGACCTGAATGGCACACACACACCTGAACAGACTATGACGACTACAGGACTTCATTTCAGCATCTGAATGGACATGCAGCTGTCACACTCCACAAGGACACTGATAACATCACGCAGCCACAACAGCCACTGCTCACGGACACACTCCCATCTGAGTCCCGCCCACAGTGCTCACCACAGACAGACTGTGACATATTAGAACTAACACAGATTGAGGACTGAACAGTAACATCTCTGCCCATACTGTGGAGGTGCACGAAAGGGTGGGCTCTAAGGGGGTCAGACTAGTGAACTGTTACGCTTTATGACTAGTCTGAACAGGAAACTGCATGAAATGTCTAAGTCACTCCATGAAATGGATGATAACATAATTCAGCCTCCGATAACACCAGAACAACAGCCACCCTCACCAGACATGTTATCCCTCTCACCAGCATCCCGCTTCTGAGCTTCTCAGAGAGAATGGAGCAAATGGTCTATGCTGGAACCAGACTATCACACTCGATTTCTGCGAGCCCCAGATATCAACCAAAGGCGTCGAGCCCCACAACCATCAAAGCCTGTGGGCCCAGCTCGCTCTCAGCCTCCTCCTGTGAGATTTCTTGGTCACAACGCCAGGGCCAACACCCTCCTCCATCTGTTGTAGGTGAACCAAAACAACTGATACCAGCTCTCAGTGATGTGTGTTGGGTCCCGCCATGATAACAGTAACTTTATCAAATGTTTACAGAGCGGGAACCCAGTGTGCCTGTCTCTTTCTCTATTTCAGTTCTGTTACGTGATAGAAAGTGTAAGACCTTCTCAGACCGTATAGCAAACCCATCTAATCTGCTGCCTATTACATGTCAAACTAAGATTACTGTGGGGAAAAAATTAATACTGTTAAGTTAGCACTTTTAAATATCCGTTCACTTAAGAACAAATCATTTCTAGTCAATGACTTAATAACCACAAACAACCTAGATTTTTGCTTCTAAATGAAACTTGGCTTGAAGAAAACTGCAGTGCAACAGTCCTCAATGAAACAGCTCCTCCTAACTTTACTTTTATGAGTATGTCCAGAGCGTTTAGAAGAGGTGGGGTATTGCTGCTCTTTTTAAAGATGTCTATCAATGTAAGCAAGTGTCATTTGGTGACTATCTGTCTTTTGAATATCTGGGTATTGTGTTAAAAGGTGCTCCACGCATCCTGCTTATCATTGTTTACAGGCCTCCAAAATACTCTCCATCCTTTACTGAGGACTTTACAGAGCTGTTATCAATAATCTCCTCAGAGTTTGATTGTTTTGCCATTGCTGGGGATTTTAACGTTCACATAGACAATGCTGAATCCAGTACAACAAAAGAGCTCATGACTGTTCTTAACACTTTTGATTTGACACAGCATGTACATGGTCCCACACACAATCGTGGACACACTCTAGACTTACTTATCAGCAAGGGTCTAAACATTTCATCAATTGTTGTTAAAGATGTAGCATTGTCTGATCATTTCTGTATTTTCTTTGATATTTCAATCTCTCCTGCCATTGAAGCTAGATCTGTCGCTGTCAAAAAGAAGCTTAAATGAGAACACTAGTGAGCTATTTATGAAGGCTATATCTCTAACACCAAGCATATCTGCAGACTCTGTTGATTCTCTCCTTGACTCCTTTAACTCAAAAGTTAAGAGTGTAATTGATAATATTGCTCCTGAGAAAGTCAAGAAAAGAGTGGAAGACAGAAAGCACCTTGGAGAAACTCAACGGCAGTGCAAATAATGAAAAGACAATGCAGGAAATCTGAGCATGTGGCGGAAGACAAAACTTATAATCCATTATAACATCTATAAAGACAGCCTTCATGATTTCAATGTGGAACTAGGCAAGGCTAGACAGACCTTCTTCTCAAATATTATAAACAGAAACATAAACAACACGCGCACTCTTTTTGCTACTGTAGAGAGACTGACAAACCCCGAGTCACATTCCCAGTGAAATGCTCTCTGACAGCAAATGCAGTGAGTTTGCTTCCTTCTTCTCAGAAAATAAATAATATCAGGAAGGCGATCAGCACATCCGTGAGTTGCTTTGGGGTCAGTCAGATCAGACCACAACCTCGGAAAGTTACTATGTCTGATTTTGAAGCAATTGATTATAAAATTTTAGAAGAGCAGTGCAGCACCTTAAAACATCAACCTGCCTCCTTGACACACTCCCCACTTCTTTTTCAAAAGTGTGTTTAACTGTTTAGAAGCAGATCTGCTAGAAGTGGTAAACTCATCACTTCTCAATGGGAATTTTCCAAACTCCTTAAAACCGCAGTAGTTAAGCCTCTTCTGAAAAGAGAAATCTGGATAACTCCATATTGAACAACTACCGACCAATCTCAAATCTCCCTTCATAGGCAAGATCATTGAAAAAGTTGTCTTCAGTCAGCTGAACAAATTCTTAAGCTCAAGCGGATACTTTGACAATTTTCAATCTGGTTTCCGACCACATCACAGCACAGAAACAGCGCTCATAAAGATCATAAATGATATTCGCCTCAATACAGATACAGGCAAAACATCAATTCTGGTGCTACTCGACCTCAGTGCGCATTCGACACTGTTGACCATAACATACTTCTTGACAGGCTGGAAAACTGGGTCGGACTTTCTGGGATGGTCCTTAAATGGTTCAGGTCGTACTTAGAAGGAAGAGGTTATTATGTGAGTATAGGTGACCATAAGTCTGACTGGACATCCATGACTTGCGAGTCCCACAAGGGTCAATTCTAGCACCACTCCTATTCAACCTGTACATGCTGCCACTGAGCCAAATAATGAGAGAGAACCAAATGGCTTACCACAGCTATGCTGACGACACCCAGATCTACTTAGCACTATCACCTAATGACTATAGCCCCATTGACTCCTGTGCAAATGCATTGATGAAATTAACAGTTGGATGAGCCAAAACTATCTCCAGTTAAACAAAAACAAAACTGAAATCATTACATTTGGAAAAGATGAAATTCTCAAGGTGAGCATATCTTGAGACAAAGGTCTAATAACAAAAAATCAAGTCAGGAATCTTGGTGTGATTTTGGAGTCAGACCTGAGTTTCAATAGTCATGTCAAAGCAATAACTAAATCAGCTTACTATCATCTGAAAAACATTGCAAGAATTAGATGCTTTGTTTCCAGGCAAGACTTAGAGAAACTCGTTCACGCTTTCATCACCAGCAGGGTGGACTATTGTAATGGTCTTCTAACCGGCCTTCCCAAAAGACCATTAGACAGCTGCAGCTCATACAGAACGCTGCGGCCAGGATTCTGAGCAGAACAAGAAAATATGACCATATCACGCCAGTCCTCAGGTCTTTACACTGGCTTCCAGTTACATTTAGGATCAATTTTAAAGTATTATTACTTGTTTATAAATCACTCAATGACCTAGGACCTCAATACATTGCAGATATGCTGATTAAATACAAACCCAACAGATCACTCAGATCATCAGGATCAAGTCAGCTAGAAATACCAAGAGTTCACTCAAAGAAAGGAGAGTCTGCGTTCAGCTATTGTGCCAGCCGTAGCTGGAACCAGCTTCAGAAGAGATCAGATGTGCTCCAACAGTAGCCACATTCAAATCTAGACTCAAAACACATCTGTTCAGCTGTGCCTTTACTGAATGAGCACTGTGCCACTGTACGTCCGACTGATTGCACCTATTCTAATCTATGCATCATCTTAATTTTTATTTTTATTTTATTTTTATCTATATATACACTGTAATAATTTTATTCTTTTTAAATATCTTTACAACTATATATTTCTATTGTCTTCTTATTTTAAAAATTCTCTTTACAACTGTTTTTAATTATCCTGTTTTATTTTTAAGTCTTACACGTGGTATTCTTAATTCTTATCACTATTTTAATTTCATTTTCATGTAAAGCACTTTGAATTGCCATTGTGTATGAAATGTGCTATATAAATAAACTTGCCTTGCCTGCCTTGCCTATTGCCAAAGTATTGGGACACCTTCAAATCATTGAATTTGGGTGTTCCAATCACGTTCATGGCCACATGTGTATAAAATCAAGCACCTAGGCATGCAGACGCTTCTACAAACATTTGTGAAAGAATGGGTTGCTCTTAGGAGCTCAGTGAATTCAAGCGTGATACCATGATAGGTTGCCACCTTTGCCATAAGTCCATTTGTGAAATTTCCTCACTACTAAATATTCCACAGTCAACTGTTAGTGGTATTATAACTAAGTGGAATGAATTGGGAACAACAGCAACTCAGCCAAGAAGTGGTAGGCCATGTAAAATCACAGAGCGGGGTCAGCACATGCTGAGGCGCACAGACGTTGCCAACATCCAAGCCGTGCATCACCAAGTGCAATGCAAAGCGTTTGATGCTGTAGTGGAAAGCAGTCTGTTGTAATCAAATTTTGAATAGTTTGGGGATGGCCCCTTCCTGTTCCAACATGACTATAAGGGTGAGCCAACTCCATATTAAACCCTATGGATTAAGAATGGGATATCAATAAAGTTCATGTACATGTAAAGGCAGGTGTCCCAAAATTTTTGGCAAAATGGTGTATATAGTTTTTTTCATTTGTTGACCCAGAAAAGGTCCTATAAATGTCAAGTCATGTATGAACACGAAGCCTCTACATTCCCCTGAACAATGTGGAATGTGTTAACAGAGTGAACTGATCAGGATTACATTTGTTTTCCATAGGATCACTCCTATGGGCCCTGACCCACATTAAGCTGTACCCAATCCTCCTCATAACTATGACGCTAATTAGAATGCATGTCTTGTGCAAAGCCTTGGGTTTGTACACCTCTCGCTGTCATGGAAGTTTCCATAATAATATGTGGTTAACCAATATTTCATTGAAAGTCACGTGTAATAATGTGTTGACCTAACAAACAAAACAATGACAATACTCTGTCACAAGGCACATGTTCCAGTGTTATGTAACGGTTCAGGAGACCAGAGGAAATTAAAATGATCTGAATCTGCGAGAAATATCCTTTTGCACTGTTGACACACACAAGCGGAGGAGATATCCTTATCAGACGGACACTCTTATTTAACAACTGGTCAGTACCATGTATGTGCAAAGAGAACCTTTATGAAATGTCATTGCAGTTTTCTTTACACACAATAGAAATAGTAGGCCTTACAAATTGAATTCCATGTGAAAAATAAGATGAAAAAATGAATACAAGCAATCTTAGTGAGTAGAAACATAATACATCTGTGATTTTAAAATCTTGGCCTCGGCTTTGGTTAGTAGATAGGGTGCATTGTCCCTTTCAAATCTTTCTAACATAAAGGACAAATAAAAGTCTGTGTTGCCAAAGCACATGACAGCTTGAATCGTTCTTCCAGTCACCTGACCGCCATTGTGAGGGTGGAATTGAGACTTTCAGCGAGAAATTTTTCTAATTCTGTGTGTGAGCCTCTCTGCCTCCAGACTTCCAGTCATACGTCTCACCCCAACACCTTTTGACCTCTGTCCCTCCTCCCTTCCCAGTCCCAGCCTCCTGTTGTTTTTTTGTTCAACAAGTGGTGCAGAAGGACACGAGGCCTGCCAGGAGTGATTTTTCTGCTTCATTTCTTGTATTTGAGTGTACATCATGCAGGGTCACTGAGGAAAGATATGATTATTTCGAATATGTTCATGAGAAATGCTGTACACTTTTGTATCCTTTTATTTTTCAACCTTTATCTACTTTCATGTTAGACTTAGTGTTGCACCAAAAGCAGACCCTTAGAAATAAACAGCTGTACTTCTAAGACTTCTTTAAGTAAAATGATTGATATGATCGGCTAACTTCTGAATAGCGGCATAGTTCACGTTGTTTAACAGAAACTTGCTAAATACTTAACAAGTGTAAATGTGGGCGGTCATATGTTAAAGGGATAGTTCACTTTGAAATTAAATTTTGATATGTTTTAGCTTACCTCATGGGCATCCGAGATGTAGGAGTATTTGTTTCCCCAGTAGTTTCAATTTTGATCATTTTAGGTCAAACCGTTCTTGTCTGTGCCTCACATAATGAAGGTCTATGGTCACCACCTCAAAGAGCATGCACAGAGAAGTCCAAATTAATCAATCCCCCATCGCAAGTACACACTGATGGCCTAAGACACGAACGAGCAGAAAACGAACAGTATTTTACCTCTCTAGTACACCACTACGTCCGACTGATCCGAGGGCGCGTGCGTGTTTCCTGTTGTGACATTCGCGTTCTGGCTTTAGTCTGCGCAAGCGCGGAAAGCGCCGGAAGTGGATCTCTCGCGCGTGTATCGTCTCTCATTGTTTACACAAAACAGAGATTATAGGTGAAACGGCTAATAGAATTGGTACTAATTTGCGCTTATCCTGGATGTTTAAACCGACGTAAAAGAAAACAATTACGTATGCTTGCGCGAACAACACTTCCCAAATTTCTGTGAAAACAATGAGAGACGTACACGCGCGAGAGATCCACTTCCGGCGCTTTCCACGCTTGCGCAGACTAAAGCCAGAACGTGCGAATTTCAAAGTGAACTATCCCTTTAAAGGTCCTGTTCTTAGTGATCCCATTTTTCAAACTTTAGTTAGTGTGTAATGTTACTGTTAGAGCATAAATAATACCTGTAAAATTATCAAGCTCAAAGTTCAATGCCAAGCGAGATATTTTATTTAACAGAAGTTCCCTTTCAAAGCCTACAGCGAACGGTTTGTGCTACATCCCTGTACTTCCTGCTTTAATTACGTCACTAGAACAGTTTGTTGACTAACCTCCGCCCACAAGAATATGCAAAAAAGGGGCGTGGTCTTGTTGCTCTCCCACATGAAGAAGAGGAAGTGTTGCGTTTGTAGAGTGTTTGTTGTCGAGATGCTGTTATTTTCATCCCAATTTGTAACAGCTAGGGGTGCACCGATCCGATATTAGGATCGGATATCGGCCACGATACTGACAAAATAGCTGGATCGGGGATCGGAATAATTAGCAGATCCACAGACCGATCCAGGTTTTTTTGTTTTGTTTTTGCAGCAGAACCTACGTCATTCGTGCTTCACGTGTGTCGCATGCTAGAAGCAACATGAGACGAGCAGTCCACTGCAGGGTTATCAACTCTCACGCATTTCTGTCATGCTCTCACTCTGCCCAACTTAATCTCACGCCAAGTTGCCAAACTTGCTTTTGATATTAAACAAAGCTTAGCTTTTACATTTTTCAAACAATAAATAGCATTTTGGCGCTAATTTTCAGAGGCGTTGAAAACCGGAGTTGCGCATGCTCTCATCTCCCGGCGGCGCGCACTGTCACGTGCTTCATGAAGCGCACAATACTTCTAGCGCTGTGTCAATGCATTTGAATGGCTTAAGCGGATACACAAGTTTCACTATACAGATGTTTAGCAAGTTTTGGTAAACAGTACAGAATAGTGTGCATTGATTATTAAGTCAACCATATTTACAGGATCGTTTTATCATGGAGAGTGATAGAGTTGCAACACTGTTAACATTAATGTTATTCTTGTATTTAGCCCTCAGGTATTAATTGGTTACACTCATACTCATTGATGGTCAAATGTGACCATATACCGTAACTGTTTTTCAATTAAATAAATGTTCTATATTTTAGTTCTATAAGAATTCAACACTTTACATACATCTGTTATTTTGTCTTCTTAGTTATGTTTAGTTGATAAAGTCTGGTGCCTTTAGACTCTTCAAGGAAGGTATAAGGTGGAAAGTATACAGTTTATAATTAATTCAACAATAGTATCGGATCGGTATCGGGTATCGACAGATACACAAAGCGCAGGCATCAGTATCGGGACTGAAAAAGTTGGATCGGTGCACCCCTAGTAACAGCCAAACTTAAAAGTATGACAACTACTAAATAAACAGCTTACCATTGTGAAACATCCTGCAAAAGTCTTTCTTGAACAGGTTGTAATCGATCCTCTTCGATATTCTCCGGGTCTGATTCCGGCTCAAATTGATACAGTAATATAGACTGTTATGGTGAGGCGTGACCTTTCTAGGCAACGTGCGCTAAGCTGCTGTCGAATCACAACACGGGAACCGCTGGCACAATCAGAACTCACTACACATTTCTGAAGGAGGGACTTCATAGAACAAGGAAATCATCAGCCCGTTTTTTCATCAGTAAAAACAGCAGTATACAGATAAGTAATTTGTGTGAAAAATACTGTTGTTGTTTTTTTACACGCGAAACATGAACACTTTATATTGCACACTGTAAACACAATCAAAGCTTCAATAACACAAAACAGGACCTTTAAAATGTCAGCATGTTTGTGTGATCATAGTCTCGCATAACCATACCTTCAGACTAACCGCAAAAGGTCTGGACTTCATAGCAGCTTTCATTGGCCAAGGAGTCCAGTCCCCAATTGACCTACTACTTCTACCGACGTTGTGTCAAAATTGCATACTGTCTGAGTAGGTACTAGGTTTAAATTTGAACTTAGTTGGGTGGGATATATTAGGTAGCAAGTGAACATTTTGTCCTCAAAGTTGATGTGTTAGAAGAAAGAAAAATGGGCAAGTGTAAAGATTTGAGTAAGTTTGACAAGGGCCAAATTGTGATGGCTAGACGACTGAGTTAGAGCATCTCCAAAACTGCAGCTCTTGTGGGGTGTTCCCGGTCTGCAGTGGTACCGGCAACAGGTCATTGATGCATGTGGGGAGCGAAGACTGGTCCGAT